>JALIGW010000008.1:8740000-9145000 GCA_023053685.1 Diadophis punctatus similis
TGCTATAGTTGTTAAGTGAATCACTGCAATTGTTAAATTAGAATCATAGTTGTTAAGTGAATCTGGCTTCCCCATTGACTTGGTTGTTGGAAGTTCGCAAAAGGTGATCACATGACTCCGGGACACTGCAACCATCATAAATAGGAACCAGTTGCCAAACAACTGAATTTTGATCACATGACCATGGGGATGCTGCAAGGTTGTAAATGTGAAAAATGGTCATAAGTCACTTTTTTCAGTACCATTGTAATTTTGAATGACTACTAAATGAAGTGTTATAAGTCGAGGACTACATGCATTTCCATTCTTGGGTTCCTGCTATTTCATTCATGGTCCATTTCTTCTTTTATTTGTACTTTTTAAAAAAAAATCTGTGTCACTGAGCTACATTTCTGAATATCATTTTCTTTTAATGCAAGAAATTTGACATAAGAAGAGCCTGTACAGAGATGTGATGAATTTTCTTTTGTGATTTTTTTTATTTTCTTCTTTATTTCAAGGATAAAGGAAAGCCCTTTTAAAGTATGATATAATTGTATATTTCCTGCTCTGTCAGGGAGCTGTTGTTCTGTTGATTTTGAACCAGGGGTGGGTTCCTACCGGTGCGGTCTTGCCTGTTCGTCGCCGCAGAGCCGAAGAAGCTGTTGGCGTTCACGGCGTGGGGCTTTCCCCGCCCGCTTTCCCCGGCCGCCGGGACGCCGCCATTTGCGTTCTTTTGCCCTCTGCGCATGCGCAAAGCGTTCTGCTTGCACAGAGGGCAAAAAACCGCAAATGGCGGCATCCCGGCAGCCGGGGAAAGCGGGCGGGGGAAGCCTCGCGCTACGAACGCCAACAGCTTCTTTGGCTCTGCGGCGACGAACAGGCAAGACCGTGCCGGTAGGAACCCACCCCTGTTTTGAACCTTCAGAAATTTTGGTAAATGATATTATAGAAATCATATTAAACAACTCAGATTCAAGCTAAGGATAACCTGCAACAGAGATGTTACCAACTTTTATAGAAGCCCAAAATGCCATGCAATAAAGTGACTTTAAAAAATATCAAAAGAAGAATTGATATTGAGGATCCATTTTGGAATGCCATAAATATGCCAATGGTTTCAGAATCAAACTTAGCTAATGAACATGTTCAGGGGTGGGTTCTAACTTACCTCGCTGCCGGTTCGCTTCCTCCCGTGCCGTGTGGCCGTGCCTTGTGCGCATGCGCAGTGCAACCCCCCCAAAAAATAATTTTAGAAAGCCAAAAAAAATGGTGACACATGTGCAGTGCCGGAAATTCGGCTTCTGCGCATGCACAGAAGAAAAAAAAATGTAAAAAAGAATTTTTAAAAAGAAGATGGTGGCGCCCACGGAACGGCACCAACTGATCCGGTTCAGTGATGTCATCATGACATCACCAGCAGGTTGCTACCAGTTTGGGTGAATCTGTTCGAACTGGGAGGAACCCACCTCTGAACATGTTTAGTTTTTATAAATTTTATATATGCAATATTTGAATCACAGAGTGCACAAGCAGTAAAAGACTGACCAAATCAAAATGTGTGTGCTCATACAAAAGTCAAACCAAGTCAAAAATAAAATAAAATAAACAGAACATTAAAAAACAAGTGCATTAAAAAGGACAAAAGACAAAAATACATATACAGTACATACATTAACCCAGAAATCCTGGTGGTGCAGTTGGTAGAATGCAGTATGGCAAGCAAACTCAGTTCGATCCTAAGAGAGCTTAAGGTTGACTGAGCTTTCCATCTTTCCAAGGTCAGTAAAATGAGGACTCAGATTGTTGGGGGCAATATGCTGACCTTGTAAACTGCCCAGAGAGTGCTGTAAAACTCTATGGGGCGATATATAAGTCTACGCGTTATTGCTATTCCCCTAGCTGAATATTGATAAATATATTCCAACAATGTTAGTCCCTTGCCCGCCTTGCAAAGCATGCCCAAAATTTATAAACTTTTATATCTATTTTCAACTTATTTGACCTGTCATTTAGCTACTATATATAAAAGCAAAGCAGTTAACAAATAAAACAACAGCAGAATTAAACTTCAAAAATCCTCTGTAACAATTTATTATTGTATTTAATTCATATAGTCTACTACAGCTCCTTATTTGTTACAAATCAGCACAACCATTATCTCTGATCTCTCCAGGATCAAATATCCCCATCTGTTTCCTAATAATAAAGCTTTTTCTTAAAAATTTGATTAGGGAGTTTTCTAACAGTTGTATCTCATTTCCCAAAGTCATAAAATTTTATTGTGAGTATTTCCACAGCTTCTGTTGTTCAAAAAGTTTCTCTGTAAACAAAGACATAATATCGCTTGACAATTGTTGTCTGGTTAAATGTAATGAATCCATTCTCCAAAGTCGATCCATCTTCCCAAAAAAAATCCAATCAAAGTTGTTTTCCAATTGGATATATTGTCAATTCCCCAATCTCCACCTTTGGAAAATCCAATTTATCACGCATTGATTCTGTCAACTCCACTTTTGTAAAGTCCATATGCCTTGTACCTTCTCAAACACATCTACTATTTCCAAACCAAGTTCTTGTTGTAAGTCTGGTTTGGCTGCAGTTTCTTATATCTAAGTTTCCTCTTTAGATTGATTTAAAACCATTGTTATTTTATCGAAGTTTCCAATTTAAATTTGTAAGTTAATGCATATCGGACATAAATACATTAGAAAGTGTCCAGAGATACTTTACGAGAAGAGCCCTCCACTCCTCTACTCGCAACAGAATACCTTAAGCAACCAGACTTGAAATCTTGGGCTTATAAAGCTTAGAACTACGTCGCCTTCGGCACGACCTAAGTGTAACTCATAAAATTATCTGCTACAACGTCCTCCCTGTCAACGACTACTTCAGCTTCAACCACAACAATACACGAGCACACAACAGATACAAACTCAAAGTGAACCGCTACAAACTTGATTGTCGATAATACGACTTTAGCAACAGAGTGGTTAATGCCTGGAACTCACTACCTGACTCTGTGGTTTCATCACCAAACCCCCAAAACTTTACCCTTAGGTCAGTAAGGGGCGTGCATAAGTGCACCAGCATGCCTACCGTCCTAATGTTCCCTCTTATCAGTACCCATCTTATGTATATAAACAATGTTATTATCTATGTATATTACCAATACGTACTTGACAAAACAAACAAACAAACAAACAAACAAACAAACAAACAATAAATAAATAAATAAATAAATAAATAAAAGCAATGCATAGGAAAACCAGAAAAATAATGAGAAAGAATCATGCCCTTCATCCTTGCAGTAACATTGACAGACTCTACCTACCAAGGTAAATAGGTGGACATGGAACATTGCAAGCACATCAGATGGTTGAAGAAGAAGAAAGGACTTTGGAAGAATATCTGAAGGACAATGAAGAAGATGCACTGAAGTTAGTATGCCAGGAAGGCTTACTGACTACTGGAGAGACCAAACTGGACTACAAGAAAGACCAAATGAAGAACACAATGGAGGCAGAGGAAGACAAAGCACTACATGGCCAGTACATTAAAAAAATAGCAGGGAAAGCAGGTAATAACAAGATCTGGTAATGGCTAAGAGAAGAAAAGTTAAAGAAAGAGACCGAGGGATTAATTCTGACTGCACAAGGCCAAGCCTTAAGGACAAATGCATACAAAGCCAGAATTGAGAAGACAGCAACAGACAGTAAGTGCCGCCTATGCAAAGAAGCTGAAGGAATAGTGGAACACCTGGTAAACTGCTGCAAGAAGATCGCAACGGCATGACAAAGTAGCAACAATGGTGCATTGGAAGATCTGAAAGAGATATCATTTGCCTGCAAGCAAGAACTGGTGGGACCATAAAATAGAGAAAGTCATAGAAAATGAAGACGTTAAATTGCTCTGGTACTTCAGAATTCATACAGACAGGCACCTGCTACATAACACCTCAGATTTAACAGTTGTCGATAAGAAAGAAAAAAAAGTCTGGATAGTGGATGTGGCAGTGCCTGGAGACAGCAGAATAGAAAAGAAAGAACTGGAGAGGATAACAAAATACAAAGACCTACAAATAGAAGTAGAATGACTATGGCAAAGGCAAGCAAGGGTAGTACCAATAGTAATAGGTGCCTTGGGTGCAATCCCAAAACAACTGAAGCACAACTTGAATACCATAAGCATCGACAAATTTAATAAATAACAACAACAACAACAACAACAACAACAACAACAACAACAACAACAACAACAACAATATCATACATTGGAAACTTTTCAAGAAGTTTGGGTCCAAATGCAGCAAAATTTACTGGGACCACCAAATTGGAAAAGTTCTTGAAAATGAACAGATCAAGATTTTGTGGGAGTTTTGAATCCAAACAGACAGACATCTGGGCCACAATATGTCTGACATCACTATTGTGGAAAATAAAAAAAGTCTGATTCATTGATATTGCATTACCAGGTGAGGCCTGAACTGAAGAGACACAACTAGAAAAAATAACAAAATACTGCAATCTGCAAATTGAAGTTGAGCAATTGTGGAGGAAGAAATCAATGGTTGTACCAATAGTAATAGGAGCCCTGGGAGCAATACCCAAAGGGTTGCCTAGATTCATGGAAATTTTGAACTTATCAGACCTGAATATTCTGACTGCAAAAAACCCACCTTACTCGGAACTGGCTATATAGTCAGATATTTCCTTAACAGTTCTTAGGCTCTTGGTTAGGACTTTAATTGTTAAGTTTTTACCAGTCCCAGACTGTGAGTTGAATTGAAGATTAAATCTTAAATATTAATAATATAGACCAGTGATGGCTAATCTTTTCCGGACCGAGTGCCCAAAGTGCACATATGGACTCCCAAAATGCAATGCGCACATGGGCCCTGCACATGTGCCCCACCCCCACACATGCACACATGCCCCCTGCATGCCCCCTGTCCCCCACATGCACACACAGCCCCCTGCATGCGCCTCACTCCTTGCATGCACGCATGACCCCCGCATGCGCCCTGCCCCCATGCAAGCATGGCAGAGACCTGAAGACCAGCTGGCCGGTGGGAGCACGTGCGCATTCGCAGCGGAGCTGAGCTGGGGTGACGGCTTGCATGCCCACAGAGAGGGCACTGCATGCCACCTCTGGCATGTGTGCCATAGGTTCACCATCACTGATATAGACCGACTACAAACAACTGCATGATAAAGTAGCAACAATGTTGCATTGTAAGATCTGCAAGAAATATCATTTGCGTGCAAGCAACAACTGGTGGGTCACTGGGACCAGAGGTTTTGTCTTCTGAGCTTCTGGCTTCTCTCTGAGAAGTTCCCTGAAGATGGGCTTCAGTATGAGTCCAAAAGCTCTGAAGATAAAACCTCTTGTCCTGATGAGTGACCCAGATTGGATACTGCAACATTATCCTGGGACACATATATTCACCTTCATTTGTAAGAACTGGCGGGACCATACAATAGAGAAAGTCATAGAAAATGAAGACGCTAAAGTATTCTGGGACTTCAGAATTCAAACCAACAGACACTTGCCACATACCAGATTTAACAATTGTTGATAAGAAAGAGAAAAAAGTCTGGGTAGTGGATATGGCACTACCTGGAGACAGCAGAATAGAAGAGAAGTAACTGGAGAAGATAACCAAATGCAAAGACTTGCAAATAGAATGACTGTGGGAAAAGAAAGCAAAGATAGTACATAGTAATAGGTACCTTGGGTGCAATCCCAAGAAAACTGGAACATCACTTGAATACCATTGGCATTGACAAATTCACCATCAGTCAATTACATAAGGCAGCTTTAATTGGAACAGGTTTCATCCTCCAATGATACTTTAATACTATCAAACATCAACATCTGACTATCCCAGGTTCTTGGGAAGGACTCGACAGCTGGATAAAAATGCCAGATCCAGTTTGAACATCTGGCTGACTGTGCGATGAACAAAAGTTAGTAAGGAATTTAGTGTACTAGTAATTTGAAGCGAGGGAATCCTAACCCTACCAATTCTTGTCCCTAATTTGATTTTTGAATTCTGAGTGATGAGAACAGCTGTTACACATGTTGCAGATGTCTGGAATCTCAGTTGAAAGTTACTATTATGGAATGAAAAACAGGCACTTATAGACAGCAAGGGAAGAAGCTGAATTATTTCCCCAATAAAAATAAGGTAAATTGAAGAGTGTTTGGAAAGCAAATTTATCTAAAATTACAATAAATGAAACCTAGATTTTCTTTTTGATATGTTAAAATATAGCCAAGATCTTCTGCTAAATTCTGAAGAATTGAAGTCTATCTTGATGTGTGACATGTACAAGTAATTATAATATACGTATATCAAATTATACAAAAAAGTTGCCTGACATGTTTCTCCATTTTTGCTAGCTGATCCTTGACAGGTGACAAATAGAAAGAAGTATTGTTTAATGAATGGGCCAACCAAATGTTTTACAGCTCTTTACTGTACTTTATTAATGGGCTTTCCATAAGAGCAATCTTCATTAACTCTTCTGCAAAACAGATTGGTCTCACATTATAATACTTTTCTTTCACTCAGGAAATAAAATGTCTGTATTCTTTTAAGTATATGAAGGTCCTGATCATATGTGTAGAATTTAACTAAATTTGGTCAAAATTTAACATGGTAAATGCCGAGGGTTTATTAATCAATAGACTAATGTAGCATAACTATCTTTTATAAATGTATTGTTTATATATAAGAGAGAAGTTCAGTCTTGTGAAAACAATATTGCTTTATACACTTTAAATATTTAATTATTATGTCCACATATTAGCACAATGGCTTTGGGCCCCTTGCATAAAAAAAAAAATGTAGGGGGACAAATTACCATGCCCTGGTAGCCAATCAGCAAGTCAAATAGTATGCCTTGACCTCTATAAAAGCATCTGAATCAGAAGCTACCCTTCAAAAATGCCTTGCTAATAGCTCTTTAAAGACTTGTCCTAATGACCTAAGTTTCAGCTCATGCCCTGCCTAACATTGTACTCAGCTGATCTAATGTTGAAGTACTGTGTTCCATTTTCTCTTGATACAAGCATTACTGTATGACCAGAGGTGGGTTGCTCCCGGTTCGGACCGGTTCTATAGAACCGGTAGCGGGAATTTCCCCCCACTTGCTGAACCGGGAGCAATTCCCAGTTGGCCACGCCCCTGAACTGGCTCTAATGGCGCCATCTATGGCACCACCATCTTGTTTTTGGCTTCTGCGCATGCACAGAAGCTGTTTTTTGCTTCTGCACATGTGCAGAAGCTTGGTTTTTGGCACTGCGCATGCATACCTGGCTGCACGGCGCGCAATGCGTATGCGCCCATGCGGCGCAGGAGGAAGCAAACCAGCGGTGAGGTAAGTTAGAATCTAGCCCTGTGTATGATCAACTTCTGACACTTGGCAGTGACTGTGGTAATGATGCAGTCTGAGGCTGTCATATGTCTAGCTCTTATTGGCAGCTTTTGCCTGCAGTGTGCACATCCAGACTTTTCAGTCCTGGTAATTGCTTGTGAAGTTGAATCCTCAGAGAAATGGTGGCTCCCTGTGTAAATTATCCCTTCTCTTCTCATTTGTTAAACATTTGATCAAAATGTTAGCTAATTACAGGCTGTGCAGATGAAGCTGGAGTCACAGAAACTGTCCTTTATTTGTTTTCTTTTTGCAACTTAGCTAACATTGCAGTTTTGAGTATTTTCTGGCAAAAAAGGGAACAGAGAGCACAAACTACTAGGGCAGGGTTGAGAGAGAGCAAGCAATCTACTCACAGAGGTCTGTCAATAGTTCCCTTTACAAAGTGATAGACATAATGAGAAAGAGCAAAAGAATGCACAAGAGAGAAAGAGCATTAGAAGACAAGACAGATTACTCAGATAAAGCAAGCAAGTAGAAAAGAACTAGTCTACTAGTGAATGAGAGAGAGAGAGCGAGGGAGTGAGTTAGAGAAAACGTATGGATAATTCATGGTATTGGGGATCTTGATGCTTGTTTCACAGGTCATATTGGGGCTTTTCAATAAAGCAGGAGAGGCCAAAAGTTCTTACTCACTTCAGATCAAATTCTGACAATACTAAATCTCTGTATTTAGGTAGTTGCAAAATCCCTCCTCCTTGTCTTTGCTCATAGCCATGTTCAGAAAAGTGATTGGTAAATGTTTTATATTAAAGCTGTAACTTTTTAAGCACCACAAGCACCTCATTACCAGGGCAGAAGAGAGATCAGTTGGCATAAGACATCAAGATACATCAGTATACCTTTGTGCCCCTAAATGGACTAGAGATAAATATATTAAACTATTAGAATGTGCAACTTTGCTTAAATTTCCACCTAGCCTTGAATTTCTCATTTTAAGTGAAAATTTTAGTCTAATTATTGTGTAGCACAATTGTAAGGAAGAGAATCATGTCCATCTCCTTAAATCATTGGGGGAAAGATTTTAAAATCAAAGAAAAGTGGCATTATTATTTAGCATAGCTATGTAAGCAGGCCTACTTCTGAGATGGCTGGATTAAGAACATTAAATTAAGCATAAAACATTCTAGCTTAAGACAGGACAGCAAGGGAAATAGCTTTCTTGCTTCATTGGACAGTTCATAGAGTATGCATGATAATAAAATTTAAAACCTTATCTTCACTGGGTGAAGGCATTTTCTTTCAGTGCTTTTAATTTTTTTGTAGCAATTTAATTTTTTTGTTTTTTGGATTGAAGACATTTTACAATTACAATTACCTCAAGGGCACACAAAGACTTACACACACATATACATACAAAGACAAGAGAAACAAAACAGAAAAGGAAGACAGAACCCTCAGGTTTACACCCTGGTCATTCCCACCATAAATCTCAGTTAAATTAGGGAAGGCACAAATCTTAACATATCACATGGTTACATGGAAGACAGAGAGGAAGAGAGAGAAACAAACAAACAAACAAACCCCCCAACATTCCTATTTATATATTTCCCTTGTCTTTTAAGTACCTTTATTTCGCGAAATTGGGTTTTCTTGCTTCATCCCTGAGCAGAGTCCATTTCTCACATAGCTTGCGTGCGCGCATCTTCCTCATTCCTGCCTGAATGGACAATTTGTCCCGACCCCAGGCCTCCATCAGTCTCCCTTGGGGAGATTTCAGTGGGATCCTGGACTCTGAGTTTCCCATTTTCTGGTCTGCTCTTCTCACTGTCCGCGACAAGACTCCAAGGCTCCACTCTCTTTTCTTTTACTTGGGTCTCTCGCAACCGCAAAATACACCACCCCCAACAAGTGAAGGTACCTTCTAACCTGTGGTCAACCCCTCAGTTTTTCAGGCAAATGGCCTGGGAGGACTCTGTCAGAGTATGGGTACCTCCTTTCCAGAATAGGGGTTTGCTCAGTGATGCTCAGCCAGTCACTCAAGAGTGAACCTCTCACTTGCCTTTCAACCCCTTCCCACACACTCTCTCCCTTTCTCCCAACAGAAGGTCCTGCACTCTGTCCTGACCTCCTATACTTTCCAGGCTCTGGTGGTAGACCAGATCCCTTCTGTGGCTGGGAAAGGCACAGAGGGAGCAAGATTCAGCTGTGGCAGAGAAGGGATTTTTTTTCTCAAGTGCATTCACACACACAGACACATACTCTCTTTCACCTCCTGGGCTTTTAAAGTTTAAATTTAGAGGTACTCACCTTCTTTCCAAGCAACCTTTGAGCTCAAAACTCAAAACCCCTTTAAAACTTTTGTTCCACATGGCCAAGGTCCAGGAAAACTCACCCACAGACTCAATGGGTCTGTGCCAGCAAGGGAGGCTTACCTGGGCCAGGTGACCTGGCCTTGGTCCACTGGTCAGATTAGATTAGAGTCCCATCTTTGGGTGCCAAATTGTTGGAAGAAATGTCCATCTGGGTTCAGTTCCAAGTGGGAAGAAAGACACTGGAAACATGGAGACTGCTTGGAAAGATGGTTTAATGGTGGACAGGATCACATGGTTTTGAGGTCCTGGGCAAAAAGAGCACATAGGTGTGTGTGTGAGAGAGAGTGATTTATACCTTCTCTTGGGCCCTGCCTTGGATCTTCCTGTTCCTGTGTAAGAAATGTATTCTGATTGGTTGTCAGACTCCCATGGGGCCATGCACAGGTAACTTTGTAGTGTCTTGAATCCCAAGCTTGGTTGAATCTTGCTGGGTGATGATGTAATGAAAGGGCTTTGGGCGATTCCTATTATGGCTGAGGGATAATCCTACCTTTGTTGGATCTTGGGTGAGGGTATTTGCTTATGAATAGACCTAGCTATCTCTTTATCTCTTAAGTGCTGACATCTGCTGTGGGCTATTGAGGAGGGTGAAGGCTATTAAGAGTGAGTCTGCTTCCTGCCTTAAAAAACATGTTTCTCCATTTCTCATCCAAGGAGGTATAATATTCTGCCTTTTTAATATTTCCTAGAATATTTCATTTTCCTAGGAGTGGGATGGGTGCTAACTTCCTACATTACTTTCATCTGATACTCTCATTCATGCTGTGGACATACTTACATTTTAACTCAAGTTTGATGAAATCTGAATTCCCCCGATTCTCAAGGAAGACTCCATCAGGGGCTGATGTTTTGAAGTAGAATGAAATGTCAGCACTAGTCTCTCCTTGAAAGGTAGAGAAGTGGAGATATGAAGATCGAGTAACAAATGATGCAGCATTCCAATAATTCTCTGTAACATATGAAAATATATTTCTTTTGAGCTATGTGCTACTTAAAATTAGACAAAATAAACAATACTTTTTATAAAGGGTCAGAAAACTGAAGTTTGAAATGGGAAGCAAGCTATAGCATTTGTCTTCTATATAGAAAAATAATATTTTTAATTAAAATATTAATAATTTGATTATTTTATTGATAGATAGTTGCAGCCTAATATTGCCTATAATTCAATGAGCATGATTGTTGTTCATAATATATATTATACTAGAAAATTCTGCTTGCACTTAATGATTTTTACTTAGCTGCCAAGTTAATGAAAGCTTTCCTCTGCTAAATCATACTTGAAACAAGAATCTGAAGAGATTAGTTGAATTCCTGAAGATCAGCATTGCATCCTTTTGTGATGAAATTTTATGAATTCCATTACAATTAGGTTAAAGTTAAAATTCCCAGTTCAAGTATTTTTTAGATAAACTATAGTAAGATAAAAGCAAAAAGACAGTTCTATGAAATCTTGAAGTCTAATAAATGCAGTATAATTAATGTTTAGAGAGTTTATAAACAGATTTTCTAGAAACTCCAAAAGTTTACAAATTGAATTAAAAAACAAAACAATGTAAAATATAACTAGGGGTATAATAATATAAAGAGCAAACTTAAAACCAGCTCTAACCAAATACACAGAAAAAATACATATAGAAAGATATCAAGTCTTTAGCTATTATATCTTATCACAATGAAAGTGAATAAAGCTCAGCTCATATTACTTAGTTATCACATAAATTATGAGTTTAGTTGGCTACCTAATGTTATAGCACTTTAACTATCTTAAAGTAAACTTTTATTCAGAAAGAAAATTTTGGAAAAAAGGAATGACCTAGAGGAAAGAAACAGGAGGTTGCAAGGGTAAATAAGCTAAGACTTGCAACAATGCCAAAATAACCCCCCCCAAAAAAATTCTTTCAATATGTAAGGAAAAAGAAGAAAGTCAAGGAAATGATGCTGTAGGCTGCATTAAGAGAGTGATAGTATCAAGTCACGTGAAGTGATAGTACCGCTTTATGCTACTCTAGTAAGGCCACACTGAAATACCATTCCTCCATCCATGATGGTGTACATTACAACTTCCAGAAAGTCGAATTTTTATATAAAAAGAGTAACTTCATACATTTTAATACCCAGGAATGAAACAATGATTATATTAGAGACTAAACAAAAATGCATTTAAGAGTGAGCAAATAATATTGTTTACAATGGCCTAATTTCTTTGAAAGTATAGATTTGAGTTCTATAGCCCTGAAAAAGCTAGGCTGGATTTTCATGGGAAAGATGATAGCTGATTTTATCTTTTCCCCAAATAACAAATGGCGCTTGATTACATGTTGCTTCAAATTATGTGCTATATGTATCTCCATCATTAATGATGAGTTTAAATGGAATGTATCCAAAGGTTGAACTAATTATAGGTATGGGGAAAACTAGATGGCTGTCAAAAATTCTGTTATTCACTCCTTTTGCTGGCAGAAAAATATACTAACATAAATTGTGCTATCTTCATTGCTGATCCTTAATCAGGATCAAGGAGGACAGCAACTGTGCTGTCTTTATTGATTTAATGCAGGACAAATTAAAGAATGTGCTGGATTCCCTTGGGCTTTATTTTCCTTTCCAACAATAATTAATTACCTGCTTGTGAAAAAACAATGACCCATCACTCTGTGCAATGTTGCTTCCTGTAGGTTTGACAACTGTAGGCAGGTGCTTGAGAAGGCATATCTAATCATCTGTCAAATTACCTGACTAACACGTTGCAAGCACAGAGATCCATCTGTGTTGCATGGATATGGCAGTGCTACCAAGCAAGCAATAAAAGAGGCTGGCAGCATTGGGAAGTAACCAGTGGATTGCAATTGTGATTGGCTCACATCAGGGGCGGATTCCTAATTTTTTTACTACCACTCTGTGGGCGTGGCTTATTTTGTGGGTGTGGCTTGCCAGCCATGTGACTGGGTGGGCATGGCTTCTCGGACTGCTGAAGGGAGGGGAACTGAGATAGGTCCTGCCGCCCATTCCCCCTCCCCTCAGCAGCTCGAGAAGCCTCAAACGTGCAAAAATGCCTAGGATCATCACTGCACGTTCGTGGCTTCTCGGACTGCTGAAGGGAGGGGAATGGAGATAGCTCCTGCCGCCCATTCTTTCAGCATCTCACGTGCTCCCTCAGCCATCCTCCCCTGCTTGGACTCACTGTGGGGTAGGAAGGCAGCGCATGAGCAGTGCAGGAAACTGGGCTTCTGGGCATGCGCAGAAGAATTAAAATTTTTTTAAAAAAAATTTCAAAAAAATGGCGGCGCCCAGGCACCGGCAACCGACTGCACCGGTACTGTGACGTCACTAGCGGGCCGCTACCGGTGCTATAGAGTGGACCGCACTGGTAGGAACCCACCACTGGCTCACATGTAATGGTGGCAGAGATCATCATGTTACCTAGTATTTCTGAAGCCAGAAGTGGGTAGGCAGAATTGAGTTGACATACCCCTTTCCCCTCCCACAGTAATATACACAATACAATTATTGCATTGCTAACAAAACAACGTATAACATATAACAGTAACACTATACAGTAACAATAACCATGTCATCCCCATAAAGTAGACCAAATGAGAAAATCCACTCTCCAGGAAGATTAGAGTCACATTTTATTAAGATTGCCTATAATAACAAAAACTTGCAAGTCTGATTATGCTAAACCACCCTTCCTCTTTTACCCCAGTGAATTAGGAAGGCAGAATCTGGTCTGCTTCTGAACATTACCTTGTTTCAACAGGACTGAATAATATTTCTGTCCCCTTTGCCAATAGTTCTTGCATCTTTCTGTCAAGGTCACCTCTTTTACTTTCTACAATCTGTAGCCCAGACTTGGTATAACCTGAGTGTCTTTCTTGTCTAAAATAAAATTTCTGGGTATCAAGCCCTAGCTGTTTTTCGAGAACAGTATTAATCCCATAGTACTAAGGCATTTATGTAAAACTTAACAAGCCCTTTGAAAATCACAGGTTGGGCGCACTGTTCAATCTATCCTGTAAGCCCAACCAAAATGAAAATGAAGGGCATTTTCCAGTAACAGGAAGGCATCTGCAGCAGCTTAAAGTGGCCAGTAACAGTCAGGAGTTCTCAGCCTAGTGGTGTCAACAAGCACATAGCCAAAGAGGCTGGCAGATGAAAAAACAATGTTCATGCCAGAATTTGGGAGACATGAAATGAGCCCCTCACAATATAGTTTTGACACACATAAAATATATATTAATAAATAGGTAATCTATATTTTAAAAATGAGTTTCTGGTAATATCATATTCTGACAACATGTTAGTGAGCTGGAGTACAATAACATTATGTGGGAGGGATTAAGTGTCATAGAATGCATGTGGGTCAATAAAACAAAGTGGAAATTACCATGTTTCAACATGTCAGTGGGACAAGATTTTCCATTTTCATGACCTGGGAAGGGAGCATAATTTGGAGAATTGCTTTTGCCTTTTAAAATAGAATTAAACTGCTTCAAGGGTTATTCTATTGTTTTCATGTGTTTACTTCTTTAAAATGGTAGATACGAAAAACTGCAGTTGCAGGGACCACAGAAATGTCTGATATGACTCAGCCATTAGCTTAATTCTATTTAATATTTTCCAGTATTTATTAGACCTATATACATTTTAAGAAGGAATTGTGAGAGTAGAGACAGAGAAAAGTAGATACTAACATGAAAAAAGGATAATTAAAACAGAACACTGGTTTATGCACACATCTAGATAGTCTTTCATAGAATTATAGAGATGGAGGGATCTCAGACATCGAGCTCAACTCTTGTTCAGTAGATATTTGTCAGATAACTACCCAATACTACATTTAAAGATCTTCAGCAAAATAGAACTCACATTTCCTGTAACAGTCTATGTTACAAAAAAAATATTGGAAGAGATTGATGAATGAAATTTGAACCAGATGAAAAATGCAATGTGTAGTCAAGGGTGAAAAACTGGAAATCAGCTGTCAAGATGATAACTGTCATGCTACAGGCCACCATGGTCAAAGCAGGTATGTAATGAAAGCTGTTTGCAACAGAACACATAACTATCAAAGAAGGGCTGACATGACACAGAAATACAGACATTGTTGTCCAGGAATTAAAAGGTAAGCTGTAACGAATTCTATGTTGAGAGACTTATTATCCATAAAGAATTTATTATCTTATTATCCTATGGGATTTGGCAGCCTTGTCTCTCTCAATGTCTTGAAGACTTAAAACTTAAACTTTATTGTAGTGAAAGCACATCATAGAAAAATACAACATAAACAAGTAGATAAATCATATGTTGAAATAATGAAAATGTACAACACTAATCAGAATGAGTCAGAACTGCCATAGTAGATATTTAAAACTAAAACAATAAAAATTCCAAACCTATAAGAATAAATAATAGGGAAACTAATTCTAAATACACAAAATTTGCTGTATTATATATTATAGTAAAGGGAGTTCAATGGCTTAGCAGTTAATGACGCTGAGCTTGTCAGGTGGAAAGCTGATAGCCCAGGTTCGAGACCTGAGCACTGCACAATGGGGTGAGCTCTCATTCCTGCTCCAGCTTTTGCCCACCTAGCAGTTCAAAAGCACACAAATGTGAGTAGATTAAATAGGTACTACTTCGCTGGAAAGGTAACAGCATTCTGTGTACCTTAGCATATAATCATGCTGGTCACATGACTACAGAAATGTCTTCAGCTAATACTGGCTCCCTTGGCTAAGAAACGGAGATGAGCACTGCCCTCTAGAATTAGACATGACTGGACTGAACATAACCTTTATGTTATGCTAGAGCTTTTGTTAGACAATAGGAAAGGTTATGTAGAAATTCTGGGACAACCTGGCAACTCCAACAGATATTTTAAAATGCCTGTAAAATTGACAAGCAATGCTACATGTTCAGTTCTTCTCATGCTCACAGGGACACAATTGTTCTGTGTAGAGAATTGTAAAAATGTTTTTGCTCTAGTACCACGAAACAATGGGCCCTGCACCTTAACCAGAGTAAAGGCTCGTCTATGACCTGAATAAACAAAGTTTGTGAGGTATAAAGCAGGTTTTAGAAGATACATTACATGCTGGTCCATTGGCAATTTAGGAATTCTGCCTAGATTACTCTGGCATTCCTCATCCAGAAAAGGTTGTTTAATGAGTCATCGATAATATGTTGTTTAATGAGTGATGTTGTCTGATCATAGCCCCTTTCTCGGGTGGGCTGCTAGGGGTTCGCAGGGGTTTGGGAGAACCTCTAGCTAAGATTCTGTCCAGTTTGAAGAACCCCCAAATCCCACTCCTGACTGGCCTCGCTTACCCCTCCCCAGAGTCCCCATGCGGCCTGCTTTGGATGCAGGTAAGTGCAGGGTGCGCGCGGAGGCTCAGGGAGGGCAAAAAACGGGCCTACCAGAAGTTCAGAAAGGCCAGAAATGGGCCTGTTTCTGGCCTCCAGAGGGCCTCTGGAGCCTGGGGAGGCCGTTTTCATCCTCGAGAGGCTGAGAGGCTCGAGGAAAACCTCCAGAGCCTGGAGAGGGCAAAAACGCCCCCCTGCCATGGTGCAGGAGGATGACTAGGCCATGCCCACCCAGTAACTGAGCAGAGAACCCCTTGCAAAAAAATTTGAAGCCCACCCCTGCCCTTTCTAATGCTTTTTGTAGAAAAAGACCATGTATTGGTAATTTGCTTACAAGGGATGTTATTCAGTAGGACTAATAGTTATCTGACAGCATTGGGGTGAAATTGGGAAGGGGATAGGAAAGATGAGCAAAATTCAGACACTAGATGATTAAGAGTCAGTCTCTTGCTCTACCTTCATTATAGCTGATTGAAGATGTCAGGATGCATTAGAAACACAGCACAAAAACTGCCTGAGGAATTTGGACAGGACTCATTCTAGAAAGCCAAAATTGGGAACGATCCAAGCTGAGCTCTATAGGTGAGCTGAGCCAAAACACTTGACCAATCCATAGCAGGGGAAGAAATGAACACCTGAGCATAGGTATATGAGTGCATGTAATGCTTAAGCAAACCATACTGTCAACCACCCCACTGGTTAGATAGCCAAAGAAACTCCTGGGACATTCTTTTTAACAAGGGTATGCCTTTACTGAAAATTCCATATGGGTACAGAATTAGAAAAGCCAGTTCTAATGATTTCATGTGCAAACAGCATTATCCATTGTCTAGAGTTGTCCATATACTATGAGAGTGACAGCAAAGGAGCTGACATCTAGGGTTGACCTTCTGGTGGGATCCAGATAGGCTATTTCTGTGAGAACTGGCTTAATGTCAACCGTCCCACTGTGTTAGAAAGCAAAAGAAATCCCTGGGACATTTTTTAAAATCAAAAGTATAACTCTACTGAGGATTCCATATGGGTACAGAAATAGAATAGGGTACAGAAATATAAAAGCCAGTTTTAACTATTTTGTGTACAAACAGCATAGGTCCAGAATGCAGCTGCGCGAGCTGTGGTGGGTGCCCCGAGGTACACGCATGTGACACCAATTCTCCGCCAGCTGCACTGGTTGCCGATCAGTCTCCAGGCACAATTCAAGGTGTTGGTTATTACCTTTAAAGCCCTATATGGCTCAGAACCAGGCTATCTTCGGGACCGCTTACTATCACATACCTCCCTACGACAGGTGAGATCCCATAGAGTTGGTCTTCTGCGGGTCCCGTCAGCTAGACAATGCAGGCTGGCGGGCCCATACGGGAGAGCCTTCTCTGTGGTGGTGCCGGCTCTCTGGAACCAACTTCCCCCGGAGGTCCGTACCATCCCCATCTTGTTGGCCTTCCTAAAGGCCACCAAAACCTGGCTGTTCCGGCAGGCCTGGGGATAATTGATCTCATCACGCAAAAACTTGAAGGTCTCCCCTTTTATGACAATGTATGAGTGAAATTGTTTTTTAATTTTTTTTACTGTATTTTAATAATTTATTTCTATTGTTGTTTTTATTCATTGTTGTAAGCCGCCCAGAGTCCCCTGGGAGTTGGGCGGCATACAAATATAAATAAACAAACAAACAAACAAACAAACAAACAAACAAACAAACAAACAAACAAACAAACAAAAGGTTCTGTTTTCCTTCCTGGACCTCCCATTGTCCATCAATCATTTGCATTTGCTTTGTTTTGGGAACAGTTTATCTGCCTCAGACATTCCTAGCCGGTGACATTGGGGTATTGGGTCTGTCTCAAGCTTCCAGTCGGCACACTTGCATTCCCCATTTCCTTCCCAAGCATCCCTTACATTGCAATACTATTACTGTTTATCATTACCTATCAGCCTGACCTCAATACCAGGGGAGATTTTGGAAAAGATAATCAAGCAACGAATCAATGAACACCTAGAAGCAAACAAAGTAATAACTAAAAGCCAACATGGGTTTGTCAAAAACAGATCATGCCAGATTAATCTTATTGCATTCTTTAACAAAGTGACAAAATTAGTGGACCAGAGGAATGCTGTCGATGTGGTTTACTTGGACTTCAGTAAGGCATTTGATAAAGTAGACCATAACCTACTACTAGATAAAGTAGAAAGATGTGGGATGGACAGCAACACTACCAGATGGATTCAAAACTGGCTAACCAACCGCACTCAACGTGTAGTGCTCAATGGAACTGCATCTACATGGAGGGAAGTATGCAGTACAGTACCCCAAGGCTCTGTTTTAGGCCCAGTACTCTTCAACATCTTCATCAATGACTTGGACGAGGGGATAGATGGGGAACTCATCAAATTTGCAGATGACACCAAATTGGCAGGAATAGCCAACTCTTCAGAAGATAGGCTCAAGATACAGAAGGATCTTGACAGACTTGAACATTGGGCGCTATCAAACAAAATGAAATTCAATGTTGAAAAAATTAAGGTTCTACATTTAGGCAAGAAAAACAAAATGCACAGGTATAGTATATGTGGTACCTTGCTCAACCATAGTAACTGTGAGAGGGTGCTTGGAGTCCTAGTGGACAATCATTTAAATATGATTTAAATGCAGCAGCTGCCAAAAAAGCCAACACAGTTCTAGGCTGCATTAACAGAGGGATAGAATCAAGGTCACACGAAGTGTTAATACCACTTTATAATGCCTTGGTAAGGCCACACTTGGAATACTGCATTCAGTTTTGGTCACCATGATATAAAAAGGATATTGAGACTCTAGAAAGAGTGCAGAGAAGAGCAACAAAGATGATTAGGGGACTGGAGGCTAAAACATATGAAGAACGTTTGCAGGACTGGGTATGTCTAGTTTAATGAAAAGAAGGACCAGGGGAGACATGATAGCAGTGTTCCAATATCTTAGGGGTTGCCACAAAGAAGAGGGAGTCAAACCAGAGGTGGATTCCTGCCGGAGCTGTCTGGTACGCAGCTCCGGTAGGGAGCGGCCGATTGCGCAATTTGCGCGTGACCGCTCTGGAGCCCTCTCTGCAGGTCCATTGCATGCGTCGCTATCTCTTTCTGTGAATTTTTGGGCGATTTTCCTTCTGCGCATGCGTGAAAGCAAAATTGCGCCAAAATCTTGTGCGCGTGCACGTCCCCTCATGAGATTTTTGTGCGATTTTGCTTCCATGCATATGCGCACGCCCCCCCGAAATGTGGACATGCGCGCGCAGTGCACCGACACCGGTAAGGAAGCAACCCGCCGCTGAGTCAAACTATTCTCCAAAGCACCTGAGGGTAGCCGAAGAAGCAATGGGTGGAAACTAAACAAGGAGAGAAGTAACTTAGAACTAAGGATAAATTTCCTGACAGTTAGAACAATTAATCAGTGGAACAGCTTGCCTCCAGAAGTTATGAATGCTGCAACACTGGAAGTTTTTAAGAAGATGTTGGATAATCATTTGTCTGAAGTAGTGTAGGGTCTCCTGCCTAAGCAGGGATTGGACTAGAAGACCTCCAAGGTCCCTTCCAACTCTGTTGTTGTTGTTGTTGTTGTTGTTGTTGTTGTTGTTGTTATTATTATATACACAAAAAACAGTAATACAAAGCAAACAAGATTTATATGCTGGATTTCGTATCACTATATCACAAGTCGAACACTTCCCAAGAGTCTAGGACTGTGTGGTGTATTTTCGTATGATGCGCGCAGATCCAAATACGGTGGCCTTTTGCAACTGACAGATCGTGATTTTGTCAATGTTTATTATTTTCAAATGCCGGCTAAGGTCTTTTGGCACAGCACCCAGTGTGCCGATCACCACTGGGACCACCTGTACTGGTTTATGCCAGAGTCGTCGTAATTCAATTTTAAGATTCTGATATCGGTTAAGTTTTTCTTGTTGTTTTTCATCAATTTGGCTGTCACCTGGTATGGCGACATCAATGATTCACACTTTTTTCTTTTCCACAATCGTGAGATCTGGTTTATTATGTTCCAAAACCTTGTCAGTCTGAATTCGAAAGTCCCAAAGTATTTTGGCATGTTTGTTTTCAACTACTTTCTTCCACCAGTTCTTTATCACTGGTAGGTGGTAGTCATGGCACAGGTTCCAATGAAGCATCTGGGCCACGTAGTTGTGCCTCTGTTTGTAGTCCGTCTGTGCGATGATGATGATGATGATGATGATGATGATGATGATGATGATGATGATGATTGCCTGGTTGTGAGTGGGGCTGCATAGTGAGTCAACCATGACACTACCGCTCTCCATGCTTCCTGCTTTCTCTCAGTCCATATTATATATTATATTATTATAATATATAATATATGTATTAATATAATATATTATTATTTATATATTCATATTATTGTAGTTTCATTGTTTATTTTTATTGTTTCATTGCTTTGCTATTGTTATATTTACATTTTTTATCATTTTTTCCCATTTTACTGTAGCTCTATGGTGAGACGAGTGGCAAATAAATTTAACAAAGAAGCAAAAAATGATTATTATTGTCAAAAATTACTGATTTTGAAATCTCAAGGAATGCACTAGTGAGTGTGAAATCCTCAATATAAATTGAGGAATTTGTAACAGTTGTTCTACTGGGTGACAACTTGTAGAGTTTTTTTTTTATAATGTCTGTTCTGAGCATACTTTCTTGCAGACTTATCCAAAGGTTTTTTTGATCTTGCCCTTAAAGTCAATAAAAACAATGCCATTTCCTTTCCTGTATTTGGGTGCATCTTCAGTTAGTCTAGTCTTCCTAGACTAAATATGCAGGATTTTAAATAGTTCATAAGAGTGGTTTTTCCCCAGATAGTCCTCCCCATACTTTGCTTCTGAATTCACTTCAGCTTGTCACTTTCCTTTTGGAACTGTGGGAATTCCAAATGGAATATGATTAGGGTAGCATACACTGGAACATTCAGATGCACTCTATCTCCTATTAATACAACCCACAAAAGCATTTTTCTCTGTAGGAACTGTATCACTGATGGCTCAAAGATCACTCGCATTTCTTTCACTCTATTCTGCTACCAAGCCAGGTGTCAAAGCATCGTTTGACCCATTCTACATAGAAGAACGTTCTACAGAAAAATGGGGAGGAGGAAAGCAGTGAGAGTGAGAAGCGGCAGATAGCACATTCTTCGTGGCTTCTCCAAGGTCATCCTTGTCCAGCACCTGCAAGGAGGGGTTGCCACGCTGGCAGAAGCTTAGTGGGCAATGTGACCCGAATTGGGGTGGGGAACAAGGAGTGGCCATTTCCTGTTGAAAGGGAACTTGGGAAACAAGTTAGATTTGGGTTTTCCTTTGAGTTGCCAACATGGTGCCTGCAATAAATTGGAACTTTGGTGAACCTTTTGCCTTGGACTCTGATTTCTGCTCGGTTACTATTTGGAATCATGACACCAGGTTTCCCACATTCTATGGTTTCACTTTTCCAGTCCTTAAAAAATTGTGGCAAGACTGCAAAAATAACGAAAAGGAGATCAGATTAGTCAAGTCAATAGTTCAGGTTTTAAAAAATTGGGAAGAAACATTTTAAATAATTGAAGGAGATATAGTTTTAAGGAATTTACCTTAAACTTTTATCTTTTATTTTTATTCATAGGAATGCATGCTACTGTTTCCAAGTATAAAGAAAGTATATTAATGCATTCCAGTTAAACTATCCATATGCATGATGTTTTATCCAGTAATATTGCAAAAAAGCCTTCCCTAATCTGAAGAGTTTATATCTAAAAATAGGGGGGGGTGCATGGGTGGAAAGGGGAAAAGAGGTAAACATGAAACAAGATGAAGAGGCAAGAATCACAAAGAACAAATATAAGCAAATAGATTCAATATTCATGGCACTGAAGAGTAAGAACTAAAGATTTCACTGAAGAAACTAGTATTTAAATACAAAGAGAGAGACAGGGAGAATGCAAGAGAAGGAACAGATGTAGTTGCACATACGTATAATTATATGCTATGCAACTCGTCCCTGACTGATCTGGAAGAAAACCGAGTTTTGAATAATTATATAAGGCATGAATCACAGCTAGAGCAGGCATCAGAGACTTAACATTTACTAGAATCTGGCAGTGAAATGGTAGATGACAAGTGGATTCAATGATGTGGAAAGTTTCCAGTATTTGCAGTACTTCCTTATGATGCGCAATTTGCCATCTATTTTAACCAGTCATTATATCAGATATGTTTTAGGTTGGGCATAATGTGCCCTTGAAGTTTTAATGATGTATATGGTCTGAATTTATTCTACATAATTTAAAAGAATTAGTATGAAAATAATGTTTGATCAGCAAAATATCAATTTACTACATTATATGAGTTTCAAAAATATGCCATAATCAAAGAAGCTTGAAGTGCTCATATTTCAGGTTTTTTTTTTTTTAAAAACCCTCCTCTATAAACAAATTATGTTTTGGATTGACATAGAATGTGTTTTGGGATAAATAATATTTTGGGGGAATTCATTGGATTTGGCCGAATCTACTGAAATATAGTAATGGGTAAATAAATAAAATGAATAAACATAACAGCAATAACATGATGAGAGAAACTAAATATGAAACAGATGCTAATGCTGGACTTATATAATATCCCCAATTCAGTCATTCACTGTTTTAATTAAAAGCTTTGAATAACCATTACTAATTGAGTGTGTAACAGATGGACAATGGTTTGTTTAAGAAAACTTATTTGTAATGTTAATAATTTAATATAATTAAAGGCAGTCAGATGAATGTTTATCTCAGACATCTGTACATCTTAAACTCTGGATTGATTTTTGCCTTAAAATGCAATCAAGCTCAACTCCAGTTCCATCAGTCAGAAGTAAACAATTAAAATCCATCAATATCTTTTAGCTATTTTAGTCAAATGGAGCCTCATATAACATAAATAAAGGAGATCTAATTTATTTTATTTAAATCTATTCTATTATTTGACTTTTACAGACTGGAACTCAAAGAAATAAATAATTCAAGGAACATTTTAAAATCAAAAAATATAACACCTTAACTCTTAAGAATGGTATTGGGGACAGTAGTTTGGAAATGCTGTCATCTTCATGCCAAAACTTTTTAAAATTGCCATATTTGAAAACTCAATGAAAAAAACAGATAAATCTTGTAATCCATAGTTGTTTTAACTCACCTCTCCCATCTCTGTATAGGAAATGAAGAAAGTTAATCATGAATACCATTAGTTTTCATAAGAGACTGAGAAAATGAATCTTGATTGTGGTACATTGCCAGTGATAATCATAAGCAACATAAGCAAAATTGATCTACTCTTCTCTTTCAATCTTGCAAAATGTCATTTTCATTAAATCGAAACAGTAAACACTACAACCTGAAATAATACAATCTAATAGAAGTTACAAAGAGCAAAGAGCTCTATATTCTTAGGTCACTCCTGCTTTTTTTTTAAATCAAGTTTGATAGATGTTCTATGTTTCAAATATTTGGGGTCAGGTGTGTTACAGAATATAAATGGGCCTACTTCTTGTGTATTCTGTATTTTACTGAAGTTGTGTCTATTTTCATATTTCGTATATTTGGGCAACTAGTTCAGGCAAACGAAGCAAATGTGTTTTGAATGTTTTGAAAATGGCTGAAGAAACATTAGTAGCGAAAGCTACTATTTTTATAAGAGAATGAAATAACATTGAAAAAGAATCTTTTTTTTCCCTGTGGAAGCCAAGTCCTAGAAAAACTCAGAGAAGATGAGATTCCTGGAAATTGTGTTGTCTTCTGGAATTAAATTGGTTCTTGTATTGCAGTGAAGAAGTTGGTTCTAAGGCAAGCAAAAGAAGTAGACAAAAATAAAAGAGACTATCTTACCTAGCATAGCATGAAGACTATATACCCGAATAAAATATATTTTGGAGAAGATTTTATTTTATTTATTTATTTATTTAAACGCTCTTATAGGCCGCCCAATCCCGTGGGACTCTATTTATGAGATAGTAAATTTATAAAATACCTCATATAAGTACAGGTAGTCCTTGAGTTATGACCACAATTGAGTCCAAAATTTATGTTGCTAAGTGAAATATTTGTTAAGTGAGTTTGTCCCATTTTACGACTTTTCTTGCCACAGTTGTTTAGTGAATCATTACATTTGTTAAGTTAATAATATGGTTGTTAAGTGAATCTGCCTTCCCCATTGACTTTGTTTGTCAGAAGGTTGCAAAAGATAGTCACATGACCATATGACACTGCAGCTGTCATAAATATGAACCGGTCGCAAGCATCTGAATTCTGCATCATGTAACCATGGGGCTGTTGTAATGGTCGTAACTGTGAAAAAATGGTCATAAGTCACTTTTCTCAGTGCCGTTGTAACTTTGAATGCTCACTAAATGAACTGTTGTAAGTTTTGGTACACCTACCAGTATATAATAGTATACTTGTTTATATAGATTTCTTTTAGATTCTAGATTATAGAATTCTTCTAAAAGAGACAAAAAAGAAAGGACATAAGGATAGAAAGAATGAAAGCTTGGTTGTTTTCTTACAGAAAACATTTCATTACTCAAACTAGGTAATATCATCAATGCCACATTATTAGCATGGATGAAATGTCTTCAAGAAAACAATTACGCTCAGAGAGCACTAAGGACTAATCAATCTACTTCTTCTGGAAAGCGTCTGGAGCACTTCTAACATGGTTGGATTAAGCTGTCCTGGGGAAATGGAACTGAAACATATTGTCTCTAAAATGGGATATTTTCTGATAGAGAACTGCAGAGCTGTCTTTGAAGAATGAATGAAAAAAAAAGTAAAACATGAATTAAGGCTGAGAAGACAAGATAGTGTGAGAAAGAAACTTAAGATCGCCTCTCCTTGACTTTCTTTAGTATAACAGGGAGGGGGGGGGAAATGGCAGGCTTTCTAGATTCTGTTATTATAGCCTATATCAATAATATATACATACATTTCTTGTAAAGTCCATTTCCTGATCAGGCTTTGTTTGAATGCCTGACATCAATCTGAGGCTCTAAATTCCTAACAAAGTTTTTCAGTAATGAAACACTTTGGGAGAAAATGGTAGAATTCTGGATGGTAATCTGTCAGGGAGCTTGTACCAGATAGCCAACATCTCTTCCAGACTTTCATTCTATGATTCTAAACACACTTCAATATATGACAAATTCAAATTCAGCTATAGGAGTAATTTCTTATGGCTGAGTGATACATGAGTGGTAGAGATAGACAGCCAATTGCCAATATGATACTAAAATGCACATATTTTTTCTCCTATTTATTTTATTGATTGGCAATATGTGAGAACTTAATTCAAACTTCGTTTTCAAGGATCTTCTCCTACAGTCACATAAAATATAATAGCATGAATAGACAAACCTATTTATTTCCCCCCAATCATATCTAGAAGTTAATTTTAAAATTAACAACATATATTAGGCAAGGCAACTTCTGCCTTGTTTATACTCTAATCAATATTAAGTTTGAATTCATTAATGTAAGAATACAAGGAAATGTGACTATATAACTTAACTTGTTTATACTATATGTTCTTTGCATACCTCTTATCATTTGCTTTGTATATAAAATTGTTTATGTCTCATTCAATTTAAGAAGTTTTTTTTAATTACATAGGTGGAAATTGCTTAAGCTTTTGGTATGTTTATATTTGTAGTAATACAAGAGAAATAATCTTACACTTTCCACTGTTCTGTTTGAATCAGTTTGAAGGGATTTAGATAATGTGTAAATTACACCCATGTCTCATTATTTAGCACAAAAAAGAAAAGTTGAAGCTCTGTTTTGCTGAAAGTATTTATCATTTCCCTTTCAGAAAATTGATTGACAGATTCTTACATAAAATTTAAATGATTAAATTATGAATTAAGAAACCATGTAGTTATCTATTAGCTTCCAGAATTTAAGATACTTGTGATATCCTTTTAAGTCTTAAATGGCTCAGAAATTCTTCTTCTTGTTGTTCTTGTTGTTCTTGTTGTTCTTGTTGTTCTTGTTCTTGTTCTTGTTCTTGTTCTTGTTCTTGTTCTTGTTCTTCTTCTTCTTCTTCTTCTTCTTCTTCTTCTTCTTCTTCTTCTTCTTCTTCTTCTTCTTCTTCTTCTTCTTCTTCTTCTCCTTCTCCTCCTCCTCCTCCTCCTCCTCCTCCTCCTCCTCCTCCTCCTCCTCCTCCCCTCACCCCTCACCCCTCTCTCTCCCCTCCCCCTCCCCCTCCCATGTAAACTCAGGTGTCTGGCTGGGAGAACTACTAGGAAATTCTATAAGAGCTTTTCCTAGCCTAAGCACCCTGCAGATTATTGGAATCCATCACTATGAGACTACCATAATATTCATTTTAATTATTGAAGCATTTTTCTGCAGTTGTATTTCTAGAATAGAACAAAAACTTTATTGTCACTTTAAATGTACAGCATATATTAAAATGAAATTTTATTGCATTCAGTTCTCAAAAGATAACCATTATGCATATACCCACATACACACACATTTCTCTGTATCTGACACAGAGAAAACATCACAGTCGAGTTTGGATGTATACATATACATGGCGAAAAAAAAAGACTCCAAGATGGATGGCATAAGAACAAAGCTGTTACAGAATCTAGTAGTCCTGCTATAGATACTTCAAAACCTCCTCCCAGACTGGAGCAACAGAATAGCAATAGCAATAGCACTTTACTTATATACTGCTTCACAGTGCTTTACAGCCCTCTCTAAGAGGTTTACAGAGTTCAGCATATTGCCCCCAACAATCTGGGTTCTTATTTTACCCACCTCGGAAGGATGGAAGGCTGAGTCAACCTTGAGCCTAGTGAGATTTGAACAGCTGAACTGCTGAACTAGCAGTCAGCCTGCAGTCGCAGCATTTAACCACTGCACCACTTCAGCTCTTCAGAAACAGACTGTGAAGTGGGTGTGGGGTTTCTAACAATACTTTGAGCTCTAAGCACATAGCGCTTATAAGCAGTATCCTGAAAAATGAGAAGTGAGCTTCCTATAATATGCTCAGCTGTCCTTACCACCTTCTGTATGGACCTTCCATCTGAGACACTGCTACCACAAAACCAAACCAAATAGTGAGGCAGTTTTTAAATGCTCTCAATCATGCCTCTGTAAAAAAGTGGCCAGGACAAGAAAGATGTGCTTTTCTAATCTGACGCAGGAAATGCAAACACTGGTTTGCACTCTTCACTAAAAACATATTGTTAGTTATCTGCAGCCCCAGATACTTAATACTACTGACCAACTCCACAGCTGCAGCCTTGATACACAATGGAGTATGACTATGGCGGCTGTTTCTAAAATCAACAATGACCTCCTTTTTTGGGGTTAACATTCAAAACCAGTTCACCCAAGCCTTCATCTCCTCCCTACAAGGATCTTCATTGTCATCCTGGATAAGCCCCACCACTTCCGGGTCATCTGTATACTTCACAATATACCTCACCTGATTCCTAAGAGGTCAGTAAGCGGCGTGCATAAGTGCACCAGCGTGCCTACCGTCCCTGTCCTAATGTTCCCTCTTATCAGTACTCATCTTATGTATATAAACAATGTTATATCTATGTATATTACCAACACGTACTTGACAAAAATAAATAAATAAATAAATAAAATAAATAAATAAATAAATAAATAAATAAATAAATAAATAAATAAATAAATAAATAAATAAATAAATAAATAAATAAATAAATAAATAAATAAATATGATTCATAACAGACTTGGCACAGCATTCATGGATAAGCAAGGTGAACAATAATGTACTCAAAAAACAGAACTATGGGATACCTGTACTCAACAAGATGGAATTGGAAACTGGGGCCTATCAATAAGGAAATCAAGTATCCAGTTACATAAAGAAGTATCAAAACCTAATAAGCCCAGTTTGTTCACCAAATGCTGAGGAATGATTGTGTTGAACGCTGAACTAAAAATCAACAAACAGCTTTTCTTATGAGTATTTATATGTGTGTGTCTGTATATGTGTATATATGCATATGTACAGTATGTGTACACACACACACACACACACACACACACACACACACATATAATCTGAAAAAATTAAGTTTCAGAAATATGAAGTTTTGCTAGCCTAAGGACATTTTCTAGAAAATAAATTATATTCCCTTTTGTTTCTTTTAAGATGAACTGTAAAATGCTAGAAATGTCTAAGATGCCTCTAATGAACATGCACTTTGAAGCTATTCCATTTTTTTAACCATCTATTTTTTAAAAAGTAGCAGGAAAAAACATAAGAATTACAAATAGAAGATGTTTGCCCCAGTGGTGGATTTCACTTACCTTTGCTACCGGTTCAGGAATGGGAGCATGCAGGTGCGCGGGTGCGCTTTGCACATGCACAATGCTTCTGCGCATGCGCAGAACCTTCTGCACATGCGCAGAACCTTCTGCACATGTGCAAAGCATGTTTGATGACATCCGAGTGGGTGGGTGGAGCCTCCTGCCGCCACTGCTACCGGTTCGCCCGATCCAGGGAGAAATAAAGGAGCAACTCACCACTGGTTTGCCCCCCTTCCCCAGTTGTATGAACAATCAATCTAGGTAGGTATGTTGTCTCCATGGAGCAAAAATCAAAGATATAACTTAGTAAAATAATCAACCCCATGGATTACTACCCCTTACTTCTCCTACACTTGGGGACCAATGACATAACAATGAATCTATAACAATAACAAGAGATGAACAGCTAGGGAAAAAAGTTAAAGAATTAGGAGCACAAGTGGTGTTTTCATCTATATTTCCAACAAAAGGCCAACATCCAATGAGGGAGCAAAGGATTTTAGAAATGAACTACCAGTACTGTATTAAAAAATGATGTCGGCAACTGAACTTGGGTTCCTAGACCATGGTCTGCCTATATGAAGGGCTATTGGCAAGGGATGGACTGAACCTGACAAGAACTGGAAATAAGATATTCGGAAAACAACTGGCTCATCTTATTGAAAGGGCTTTAAAATTGAGAGGGGAGGGGTTTGTGAAATCTTCGTGACCTTTAAAACCCAATTCCAAGCAAAAACACTAGATAACCAATCACATAAGGAGGTAGGGAGTAAAGAAAAAGAAGAAATAAAAAAGAAAACCTAATGAAGTAGAGAGTGATGGAAAAGATGGAAATCCTAGTTACAAAGTAGGCAATAAGAAACATACCCAAGACCCATAAAGGACTCAAATGCATATACACTAATGCTCAAAGTTTAGGGAATATACAGGGTGAACTTGAAGTATTAGCACATGAAGGCAGATATACTTACCATTACTGAAACTTGGTGGGATGAAAGTCATGACAGGAATGTACTGAAGGAAGGGTAGAAACTATTAAAAAGAAACAGATCTAACAAAAGAGGAGGTGCAGTTGCATTATATATAAAAGATCACTACATATCTACAGAAATACACAAGATCAAGGATGAATACCTCCTAAAATCCATATGAGTCAATAGAAAAGGGGGAAAATGACATTGCTATAACTGTATACTACAGGCCAGTCATCCAAGCAGAAGTAGATGAACTCTTTGCTAATCAATTAACAAAGGTTTGTAGGAAACTACAGATCAATCAGCCTAACATCAATACTTTGGAAGATACTGGAACAATAACAACAACAACAACAACAACAACAACAACAACAACAACAACAACAGATCTATGAACATCTAGAAACAATTAAAGTTATAATTAGTAGCCAGTACGGATTTGTTAAAAATAGATCATGCCAAACCAATCTTCTTCATTCTTTGACAGTGACTAAATTAGTAACTAGTATACTTAGACTTCAGCAAGGCATTCAACAAAGTAGATCACAATTTACTTCTTGGAAAACTAGTAAACTGTGAGATAGACAGTATCACCACCAGATGGATTTGTAACTGGCTGACAAATGGTACAAATAGTCCTAATGGTACATCTACATGGAGGGAAGTAAGCAGAGGGCTATTACAAGGTTCTGTCTTTGACCCAGTCCTCTTCAATATTTTCATAAATGACTTAGATGAGGGAATAGAAGGGGAACTCATCAAATTTTTTGATGACATTAAGCTGGCAAGAATAGCTAATACCCCAGAAGACAAGCTGAGGATTCAAAAAATAAATCTTGACAGACTTGAACAATGGGCCCTATCTAACAACATGAAATTGAATGTGGAGAAAAGCAAAGTCTTACACTTAGGCAAGAAAAACCAAAAGTACACATATAGATTGGGAGAAACGAGCCTTAATAGCTGTAACTATGAGAGGCACCTTGGAGTCCTAGTGGATGATCACTTAAACATGAGCCAACAGTAGCCCAAAAAACTAAATCCTTGGTTGTATAAATGCCTAAGGAGGCATAGAATCAAAATTATGTAAAGAATTAGTACCACTTTATAAATCCTTAGTGAGACCACACCTGGAATACTGCATCCAGTTTTGGTCACTACATTACAAAACAGATGTTGAGACCTTAGAAAAAGTGCAAAGAAGAGCAAGATGATTAAGGGCATAGAGACAAAAGCATATGAAGACCTGTTGCAGGAATTAGGTATGGCCAGTATTTAAAGGGCTGCCACAAAGAAGAGCATGTCAACTTATCTTCCAAAGCAGCAGAAGGCAAAACAAGACACAATGGATAGAAACTATGAAGGAGAGAAGCAATCTAGAACTAAGGAGAAATTTCCTAACAGTGAGGACAATTAACCTGTGGAATAGCTTGCCTTCAGAAGTTGTGGGTGCTTCATCACTGGAGGTTTTTAAGAGAACGATATATATATATATATGGAATTTAGGAAAAGGTACCTGATGAGTTGAAGTGATTCTAATTTGTTTTAATTAATACCTTCAAAAGCTTTGCTCTGCTGTTAACTAAGCCATCAGAAAAATGCATTCCAGTTACTAAGATCTGTATCTTCAATATAGTTTTCAATATCTGCAAACTTCCACCAGGGGGCAGTAAAATACTATATCAGCAAAATAATATTTTTAAACGTTGATGTTATGTGTATGATTACATCTCTCTCTCTCTCTCTCTCTCTCTCTCTCTCTGTGTGTGTGTGTGTGTGTGTGTGTGTGTGTGTGTATGATTACCAATATATATATATATATGTATGATTACCAATATATATATGTGTATGATTACCTATCTATCTATCTATCTATCTATCTATCTATCTATCTATCTATCTATCTATCTATCTATCTATCTATCTATCTATCTATCTATCTATCTATCTATCTATCTATCTATCTATCTATCTATCTATCTATCTATCTATCTATATATATATATATATATATATATATATATTGGTAATCATACACATAACATCAACGTCTAAAAATATTATTTTGCTGATATAGTGTGTGTGTGTGTATATATATATATATATATATATATATATATATATATATATATATATATATATATATATATATATATATATATATGTTTTAGTCATAGATATAGGCTTTTAAAGATGTATTGGCTACTTGGAGGTGAAAGTATGTTCCCTCATAATAAGTTTGATGAATGTGAACATATTCAGTTTGAGAAATATTTTGGTGTTCAGAATTGAGGAGGAGAGAATATAAAAGCTTTTAAGATAAATTTCTAAGATATACAGATATTAACTTAGGACAAAAGATTCCCATGAGCAAATAGCCTAACTTCACACTGCATTGACAACTTCACTTAAAAGCCAGGCTCCATGGATACAGAATGACTTTCTGCAGACAGAACTCTTGTGTGTGACCTGGAAACCTGATTGTGGCGGCTTCAAGTTTACATGAAAGCATTTGTGTAAACAGCAAGGCTTCCTGCGGTAGACAACTGGATGACAATAATGTATGATTTAGTGAGCAAAGAGGCTGCTCACCATTACTAGTACGTTGAAGGTCATGTGGAAATAAATTGCTTGAACATGCAATTCTGCAGGCATCTTTATCTGTGTATCCTAGCAAAACAACTGAAGTTTCATGTAAAAGACGCAGTGAAATTCATAGGAGATGGAGTTAGTTGACTCAACAGTAAATTCTCAAAAGATAAATGCAAGAAGATAAATAGAAATAAATTTATTCTCATAAAAAGTGATCATGAGGCAAAATTCTTTCTTTTAAATACTTTGGGAATGAAATGAAAGCTCAGGGCATAACACCACCATAATACCATCATACCATAAAACCACCACTTTCATTCACTAAACTTTTAGAAGCACTTCTAAGATTACTTTGATCTTCACTTCTGTCATCTTGAAATGCTAATAATGAAAAGCAACATACCATAATTTTTTAACTCCAAGTGGCTACAAATCTGGCAGCAAGAAAAAAAATATGTAGAGTTACAAAATAAACATTTCACCCTTTGGTGGACAAATCAACTGCTGAAAATGTAATTCAAAACCAGATGACATGTAACTAGGAACATAAGTTTGTATGTGTGTATTTATCAAGAGAAAAGGTATATTCACATAACTGATATTTTAGATTTTACATATTTTATAAAAGCTTTTATAAGCTGTCAGATAAATGAACACTTCCTCCGACAATATAAACACCATGATGTGAGCACAGAAACTTTGCACAGGTTATTAGTAGAAACCAAAGATAAAGTAATGAGCTCTTGTTTGTAGTCAGTAAAGGCAGGGAGTTTTCAGAATAGATATAAAGAAGAAACATAAAGTAACCAGAGTTTAAAATAGGCATACCTATACTTTATGTTTACCCACTTTTTCTTCAAACTCTTGCTGTGGCTTTGAAGCAGACATAAAACATTAACAATTTTATTTAGTTTGGGTGAATTTCTACAGAGCAACATCATACTGATTTGTATGTCTGTAATCATGTCTGTAGATCAAACCCCATTGAGATCAGTCTCAATGTTAGAATGCATTTATGTTTTAGGGAGGAAACACTGCAGATGCAAGTGCGAATAAGCTTCCACTGAAAAAGTCATAAATGCCATTGCTAAATTCACATTGCATATAAATTCAGATTGGAGCTTATTATTTTTTCAGCCCAACTGAAAATTGCTATCCTTCTGCAAATTCTCCATAACTTTACCATTGTAATTGTGAGGTAATACTATGACTCTTTGTACTAACTCAAAAATATTTTTATTCAGATTTCTTGTTTCATCTAACATTACTTTAATTTACAGGTTTCAGTGTTATAATGTCAAGCTCCAATCAGGTCAATATCTCTGCAAAACTCAGCTTTGGTCCTATTCAGAGTTGAAACAGAGATAGGTAGGGTTATTCAAACCTCATTGGAAGGTTATTGCAGATGAGCTAAAATGTGGCAGAGATCCTAGTCCATTTGAAGAAAGATGATCCATTCTACAGGCAGATTATATTCCCAGTTGGCTTGAAAGACATAGATCTACCATCAGTGTCACTGATTGTGAATGTGATCCTTTTGGAAAGCAAACTGATAAAAGTTTATTTTGAAACCTCTGAATCTAAAGTCTCACCATTCAGCTGTACAGCTGATTTCTGGTAGGGACTTAAAATAGCAAAGATTTATATTATATTCATCATGGCTGACAATGAAATGAAATTGTTTGGGAAATAAAAGATCTACAGCTTAATTTGTTCCCATCCCAACATTATAAAAGAACACCCAGTGGTTTCTGACCTACAAAACCAAAAAGAACTAACATACCTGTCTCATTTTCTCCATCATTTATTTATTATGTATTTATTTATATCCCACCTTTATTATCTTAATAAATAACTCAGGGAGGTGAACCCTAATATTCTTTCCTCCTCTTATTTTTCCCACAACAACAACCTTGTGAGGTGGATTAGGCTGAGAGTGGGTGACTGGCCCTAAGTCACCGAGCTGACTTTCATGCCTAAGGGGAGACTAGAACTCATAGTTTCCTGGTTTCGAAGCCAATACTGTAACCACAAAAAGAAGCTGTCTCTCATGATAGAATCCTTCTCAAAACTCTGAGGTAGACAAGCATCAGAATCATCTGTTTAGTAATTTTTATGAAGATTACAACATTAATTATTTATGCTTATAGGTACCTTGTTAGGAGGTTTTATTTAAGCACTATTTATTGAATGCAAATACAATAACTTCAACAACATAATGCAGTTAATAACACTATTTTGCCACTATTCATAAGGTCCATTCTCGTGTAGCAATTTGTGCCCCCTTGTTCTCTCATGCAATAAGCTACTTGGAAAGCACATGCACTTTCCATGTCAGATATACAGACTATTACAGATAAAACTAGGGATAAAACTATGGTTTATAAGATAAGAATATTGCTTTATCTATGGGAAATCAAAATTCTATTGCAGTTGAACTATGAAATATTATAAAACGCAATGTCTCTGGACTTTCTTAGGGTTATATCCAGACTTTCCTGTTTCATTTTGAATTATTAATAGTGATTTATACACATGAACTGCTCAGAAATTCCATTTTCTCAGTGCAATACCTTTGATATTATTGCTTCATGCACAAACTAATCATTTGAAATCTAAGAATAGAGTGCCTTAAAAAAGATGTTATTTGCTTGTTTGAACACATCTCTAAAAGTAGATTGAACAAAATACATAGGTGTAAAACTAAGTATTCACTTACTTTTGAATTATTTCACATCTTTGCTATTGAATGATACTGGATTGCCACCATGATTGTTTAATGAGGTTACTTGTACCATTGGTCTTTCTTATCCTTTTAACAGAATTAAGAGTTATTATTTTTTCATAAGTACACATCACATGTTGGATAAATTTGTTTATGAAAAAAGTTAAACAGACACTAACTTGGTTGTGATATGTTCAGTCAGATGCTTTTTACACACCAGTGGGATCATATAAACCCCAGATAGTATTCAGCAGCAACAACATGCAAAAATTCAGAATGTTCAAAAGGGAACAAATAATTTTTTACATTGTTGGAAAGTTGCTTATCTATTGCAAGTCAAATATTGAAATAGGCCTAATGATGGGACACATAAAAAACATATGTTGTATCTTTAAACATCAGAATTATTTAAATAATTGTACTCTTTTTAAATGTTCTTCTCCCTGATCTTATTACTGCTTGTTATAGGAATACCCAAGTTTTGAGTGAATGGTAAATTCATTCAGCACTAACAGAGATGTGGCATTCCCCATGTAACACTCTGTAGCACCCCATGTAGCACACTCTGAAAGTAGCAAAATTAACTAGTAAAATCTGGTTAGAAGCTAACTGCTATTTATTTTCGTCCAAGTATTGGATACCCAATTAGCCGAGACAATGTTATAAATATTTATTGTTCTCCGATATCCTCAGTATGTTGTTCAAATAAAATGACCATTATTTGCAAACTCAAAAGTAAAAAAGAAAGTTCCTTTGATACAATGGATAGAAAATTTGCGAGCAGATTATTTTGGGCAGTGGTAGAAGGGACCTTGTGCACTCTTCTCCTATTGTCTTTTTCAATAAAACTAGCTTCTGCAGAAAGAAGTGACAGCTAGGTTTTATAGCTATGTGAAATCTTAGGTAGGTTCCTAATTGGCAGATTTTTCTCAGTACTATTTAGTATGAGGTATTTTTAGATTTATCTACATGGAAAAGAATATGGAAAGGGCTAGCTTTTTCACTTCCAAACCTGATTATTTCACATCCAGTAAAAATCAAACATAATTAAATTTTAACCTTCAGAACATTTGTGAATTGCTCCTATCTAATCGAGGTAAACAATAGCACATCAAGTACCCAGCTTTTCTCTAGCTCACTGCAGATTTAAATGTGGGAAGTATTCTTGAAAACTTATGTGAGAGAATTCTGACAGATGGAAATAGTATTGACCATATATCTCAAAAAATCTGTTTATAACCTTTAAAAACTTTACATTTGAGATTTACGTTTTTATCCCTCCCTGCTTTTGACTGCAGACATTATATTGTCAGTATTTCAAAATGACACCACTCAGAGGAGATTATTGTAATTGTATTATTGGTAACTGCTAAATTCAGGGTATTTTTCTGTATTTTTTATTGTTTAATTTTTATGGTTTATACACTATAAATCATAATTGTAAGGTAATTATGAAAACTTTTCTTTTTATGCATCAGTAGTAATACATTTTGAAGTTCATTAATATTTACCCTTTAAATGAGAATCTATGACCAAATCTCCACTTATGAAGATATGTTTAATCAGATGAAAGTTTTAACTACACTAGAGTCCCCCAAAGTGATCAATATCTACTCCTGAGAGACAATGGGACTATTGTTCTTTTGATTATTATTTAAATGGTACTATTAATTAAAGTAATATTTATTAAATTATTTTATGTAATATTTGTCTGGGGGGTGAAGAATAGTCTGAATCCTCATGAAAGGATCAATAAACTGAAGTGGAGATCCCTAGTCTAGTTTTTTGAAATATCTCACAAAAATTGTTATGTAAACTGTACAAAATTGTTCCATTAAAATAAACTATCCAGTATCCACATGATTATTTTCATCATAAATTAGGAAAAAAAAATGTCAGACTATGATATGCATTTGTTAAATTTAAAATTTTACTAATATGCTAGAATACATTATTATAAAGTTATCAGACATGCTCAAACGGATCTTTTTTCATATATTTCTTTGTTCATTATATTTTATTGTGTATGGTTCTGTATTCAAAATAAACAAATGGACACTTGTTTTAAATTGATAAAGGATATTCATAGCAAGATTCAGCCCTTTTTCATTACAGTATAGAAATCTGGCAATGATGCAGTTAGTAGATTGATGAATTAGGAATATACATACCCAGAGTTAAATCCTATTTGACCAATATTAAACTTGGGCACATACATCTTTTCTATCTAACCTACATGGTTGGCATGAAGGAAAGCCACAAATACTGCCTTCAAACCACCATAAAAAAGACAGCTATCTAAAAATTAGAAAGTTTGTGCAATTTAATTCCTTGTGGGATGCTTGAAGTAAACTGAGAATAGATTTATATATTTAATAAGAGAGAAAAAGTGATAGACTAACAAATACATTTATTAAATTTGAAAACTTTACTGATTTGTTGGAATAAATTATTAAAATGCAAATATAGCACAATGAAGATAGTTAACACATTTATCTGTGAACTCAGAAAATCAATGTGGTCTAATATTTGGTATGGTGTTTCTCAAACTTGGCAACTTTTAAGATGTATGGACTTCATCTCCCAAAATTGCCTAATTTTCAAACTTGGTTGATCTCAGAGTTCATTCTTAGATGTACCATGAGAAGAAAAATTAAAACTATACTTCTGTCAAAATATACTGTATTTTTCGGAGTATAAGACACACCTAAAAGAGGCTGAAAATTTGGGTGCATTTTATACTCCGAATGTAGCTTTTTCAAAGCTTTTCCCCCCCAGCCCTAACGAGGCACTAATGATCTTCCCGGCTCTTCCTAGCTTGCAGGCTTTTTTTCATTACTATTCACTCTGAAGAAGGTTTTTTCAAGCCCTAAACCTTTGTAGGCTTTTTTAAAATTGCTACTCCCTCTGAAGAAGGTTTTTTTCAGCTCTAATGAGGCGCTAACAATCTTCCCGGCTCTTACTGGCTTGCAGGCTTTTTTCATTGCAACTCCCTCCGAAGGTGGTTTTTTCCAGCCCTAAGTCTTTGCAGACTTTTTTCATTGCTACTCCCTCCGAAGAAGGTTTTTTTCAGCCCTAACCAGGGGATAAAATAATGTGCTGAAGCTGACAGACTAAGGACGCTAGCCAGATGAATACCTGGTAGGCAGATTTCCCCCCCTATTTTCCTCCCCAAAAACTAAGGTGTGTCTTATACTCCGGTGTATCTTATATTCCGAAAAATACGGTACCTTACAGTATTTAATGTTGCAAATACTTTGCAGTATTCCTTGGCTTATGACCGGCTGTTTAACTACCAATTGAATTTGCATATTCATCAGAGCTACTTACAACCTACTGTATTTTTGGACTATAAGACGCACCTTTTTCCTCCCTAAAAGAGGCTGAAAATTTGGGTGCGTCTTATACTTCGAATGTAGCTTTTTTGAAGCTTTTTTTTCCAGCCCTAACGAGGTGCTAACGATCTTCCCAGCTTCTTATTCCCTCCGAAGAAGGTTTTTTACAGCCCTAAGTCTTTGCAGGCTTGTTTTCATTCCTACTCCCTCTGAAAAAGCTGTGCTTTTCAGCTCTAATATGGTGCTAACGATCTTCCTGGCTTGCTGCATTTATTTTTATTCCTACTCCCTCCAAAGCAGTTTTTCCTGCCCTAAATCTTTGCAGGCTTGCTTTCATTCCTACTCCCTCTGAAAAAGGCTTTTTCAGCCCTAACCAGAGGATAAAATAATGTGCTGAAGCTGAACAGACTAAGGATGCTAGCCAGATGAATACCTGGTAGGTAGATTCCCCCCCCCTATTTTCCTCCCCCAAAACTAAGATGCGTCTTATACTCTGAAAAATACGGTAGTTTCAAATTTCTGAACTAGTCCCTTGTTCCTAGTCATGTGATCACATTTTGGGCACTTACCAACACATTTTTTTAATTAAAAGTGATACCTGGATATCAAATGCTAATAATCATAGTTTTCTAGACATGTTTTGGTAGATACAAATTTCATAGCAAAGCAAAAGTCAAAATATACATCCAATGATCAAGCTCAAAACCAGAAAACATAACCTGCACCATCATAATATGAAATATTTTAAATAAAGAAAATTTTGGGATTCCCCTTTTTATATAATTTTCAATCTGCTTAAAATATCTTAAAAGTATCAACATGTTTATCCTTCTTGGTACATATATAAATCCTGATGTAATATTCATTTTGTAGCACTTGCAGTTCAATTTTTCAAATCTGTTATATTAATATTACTCAAGGCAATTTGAAATATTTACATCTACAAAATATTTTTTCACAGAACAATTATTTCAAGACAGTTAAAGGTATTAAAACAATAAGTAAAATTCCTACCATGTTTCACCGAAAATAAGACCCTATCTTATATTTTTTTGAACCTTGAAATAAGTGCTTGGCCTTATTGCCATGCACTCAAAAGCCCAATTGGGCTTATTATCAGGGGATGTCTTATTTTGGGGAAAATAGGGTAGATAACTTTACTAGGGAAAAAAAAAAGGAATGTACTCCAGTTGAGTAAACTGAGAATTTTATCAAAGTGTCAGAGAGAGACACTGTGAAGATCAGTAGTTGCTTCCTTCTCAGTCAGATAAAATTCTCTCATACTGTGATGCCACAGTTATTCTCTCTAGTGATGTTATCAGATGCACAAAATGTGGTCATAAATGCACGCATTATTCAGAAAATGAATTTTTAATTACCATCATATTTGTGAACAATTACTAAGATAGTCACTAAACAAGAAGTGAGTGTACTTACTGTATCAATAAATTTCTTAAATTTTTAACTTTCATATGATTATTAATAAAATATATCATTGACATACAAAAACAATTTCTATTGAAGTACTCTTTATGCCCAGACTATTGATTGCCTGATAAGTCAAACTAATGGTGCCAATATTGAGGTAAACGTAGGAGGTGATAAAGGATGTTCTTGATTAATTTCATAAAACATTTTTGATAGATATGGAAATAATTATCTAAATTATTGCCGGTTGGCGGGGCCGAGGGGCCGGTTGGCGGGGCCGAGGGGGAGAGCCTTCTCTGTGGGAGCTCCCTCCCTTTGGAACCAACTCCCTCCAGAGATCAGGACTATCCCCACCCTGCTGGCCTTCCGTAAAGCAATAAAAACCTGGCTCTTCCGGCAGGCGGGGTGAAAGTGAGACTAATCAGACTATATGTGGGTCTCCCCCCTGGTTATGAATGCTAGATGTTTTTTTAACTTTTGTAGTTTTTAATTGCTATATGATTTTATATGTATAAATGGATTTGACATGTTGTTAGCCGCCCAGAGTCCCCCGGGAGTTGGGCGGCATACAAATCTATTTAAATAAATAAAATAAATAAATCCTGGGTGATAGATTAAAATGGCATAGCATAACCCAATTAATGAACAAAGAAGGAAGTCTAAATTTGGCCAAATTATTTCAAAAATATAAGTGTTATGCAAAAGCCTTTTCTGCATCCAAAAGTAGCTGGCTGATTTATAAATGTTTCTCTGTAAGATTTAATATGTTTTTTTTAATCAACTATTTTCTGAGTTTTATATTTGTCATGTTTCTTTTTTCTCCTTTTCACTGTTTCTCTTGTAATGATTATTTGCCATTAAGTCAGGGTTGACTCTTAGCAATCAGATATATACAGCTTCACTGGGGTGATTTCTCTCTAACCTTTTGCTCTTCAAAAAGTGCATCCATTGTTGCTATAATTGAATTCATCTATTTGCTTCTGATTTTCTTCTTTCTCTCTTTCTTTCCAGTATTCTTACTATTTTGGACTTCTCAAGGAAGCTGGGCTTCACATAATGAGTTCAAAATATGATAATTTGAATCTGATTGATTCTTTTGTATAATTAAGCTTTTTTAAAAAAATCAAGTTTTTTTCTCTAAACCCTAATTTGTCAGTGGCATAATAAAGGACACCATTAAAAACATTAATCTGCTTACTCTGTTAGAATTTGTATTTTATTTTGAGCAGGCCTGTCAAACTGGTGGCCTGTGGCCACGCCTACCCTGGCTCCGCAAAGGCAAAAAATATCCCGATACATCACAATATGGCTCGCAATGCGATCAGATTTGACACCCCTGATCTAGAGAAATGAGAACTGATTTAATATAAATGTATGGAAAATTTAAGAATAATATAACCTGGAGCCCCTTTAATAGCAGTATGGTAACTTAGAATTCAATATATTCACAATTCACAAAAATAGCTTAATTTTAAGCAAAACAAAAGTCTCATCATATTCTGAAAATTTCAATGGGCATAATATAAGAAATATGTGAGAATTATATTGAAGATTTAAATCCTGATTTGGATAGATCTATTGTAAATTTAAATCAAATATTACATTTTCTCCAACTGTAGGCCAAAACCTTACAAGGATTCTTTTTCTGTAGGTGAAACTAGGACTCAATTTTGCCATGGAGCTGAAAAAGCAGACTGACAAATTATCCTTTCAATGTATTATAATGTTTAGGCACATTTACACTATTTGAGTCCAGATAGGACTCGGCCAGAGAAGCCAACAGTGCTGTTCTGTAGAAATAACAGAATGTTACGATCTTATAATGTGGCTGAATATGCCTACTTAATATGAATAAAAGAGAGAATTTGGCACAGAGCTGTCCATATTAGGAATGGATGCATGAGTTTATTTCATACCAAATATATTTAAGAACAAATTAGTATAAATTTCTAAATTCATTTATATAAAAATACATATTTATGAACAATTTAAAAGTGAATAGTCTTTCATACGTACTACAAGATTCAGAGAGGTATGAAATATGAAGGAGAAATGCAGTTCAAATTAGACATTTATTTGGAAAATACATATGTGGTTCAGTTTGTAATGTTGAATGTAACATTCTGAGTGTCCCTACAGATGCTACTGACAATACAGTTCAAATCTCTATAATCTTTAACCAGTAGCTATGGATCAAAGAGCATAAAAAACAAGATCAGAAGCAGCTGATGGCCAGTTGGCTAGTGGGGCATAGGTAGTGCCAAATAGCATCACTATAGATAAACTTCACTCATCTTTAGTTTTCTGTGCTGAGATTCTCATTTGCTAGACATCTTTCTGTTTTGTAAGGGCATTGTTATAGTGGCACAACTGTAGGAAATACCTTTCCTACAACACTTTAACAAATAATAACATGCTTGGATAGTTTTAAAAATGTCCAAAAATAAAACAAGCAAAAAATAAACATGTGAAGGTGGAAGAAGGGAACTTATATTTAATTTTCACATTCTAAATCAAATATTTAAAATCAATCATATATTTCTTAACAATAGTTAAGAGCAGTTTTAATTACAAAATATTACACCAGATTTTGGTAGTGATGGTACTGGTGGGTAGAAATTCTCCAACAAGAGACAATGAATCTCTTATAGTTCTGAATATATCTAGTTGAATATATAGCTGAATGATAGCGATCTGCTCTTTGACTGACAGGGTTTTGCTGGTATCCATTTTATGCAGGAAGCAAAAAGTAGACATTCTTCTGCTAATGAATAGATTTACATAAATCTCCCTCATCTTTACATCTTATCTTTAGGAAAAATAACACAGAATAAAACAACTAGGGAGAAAGAGATGATTCAAGAAGGTATTGTTAATTGTCAATTTTATTTTAAAATAAGCCTTAAAGCAAATTAATTTAGAAGGGGGGAACTTGGAAATTTATAAATGAAATCTATGGATAGGGGAAAAAAAAGGAAGAGAGAAAAAAACCTTCCATATTCTTTTGCAATACTATCCTGGAAGATGAGAATTATGCCTTCTGGTTAGAACCAAAAATGTGAAAATAAAAATAAAAATAAAGGTTTGCTTTGTCACAAAGCAAGAATCTCCTCACTCATCATTTTTCAGGACCCACCCTATATGAAAAAAAAGCTCCACATTTTCTCTTTCATATCCTAAGATGTTTGAAAATCAAAATTTATGCACAAAGCAAGCATTAACCTATATTCCTCTCCCCCCCTCAGTCCTTTAGTAACCTATGATTCCATGGGGAATGCATTTTTCTTTCACATTTTAAATCATTGTTTCAAAATTAAATTAGCATTTTTCTATCTAAGAAGGTAATTACATTTCTAGTGAAAGTGTATCTGGGCATAGAATATGAAAGAAAAAAGCAGGAACTCTACATATCCCTTTCAGCAAAATTCTGCATGACCACATTTTTCTTTTAGATAAAAAGGCATTCTGAGAAAGTGGTCAACCAATGCTAACTCTTTTGCTACTAAGGTTTGTTCTCCCCTTAACAGAGAAGCTTTGATTTGTTTGCTCACAAGGGACATTAATCCATTACAAAGGAATTTGCAATTACAGCAGGTAGTGCTCACTGCTCCAGTATGGCTGAATATTTAAACATTTCTGGAAATCTCTTGTTATAGTCCCAGAATACCAACACTGGTACTTTATACCAATATGTTCTACTAGATAAAAACAAACCAGATTGTCCCTAAAAGATGAGGTTTGGCTTATAGAAATGTCAGTCTAATAACTGATTTATGTCACTCTTTGTAAGACAACAGACAATTAAAATATATAATTTTCCAGAGAATATTTCAAGATCTTCAGAATTGAAGGAAGCATGGTATTGACATTCTAAAAATTGGGAGGAGACTAGGGAAATATAACACTGTTTCCCTTATCACAAGAGAGTTAGGGACCAGTTGTGTTGGTATGAGTTTCATGGTTTTTGAAATATTGTTCTTGAAGGTAAGAGCCTTGTGGAGAAATAATTTATGGCTGATTGTTGAAATCACCTGTTGCAAGTAATCAGATTAATAGCTGCTTCTGTTCCCACCTGTTAACCCATTTGGGCCAGCTCAGTGTACTAGCTACCACTGTGTCATTCTGTGAGTGGAACAGCCTAATATGATCTTTATTTTACATGCTATGTCAGTCCAAAACATGATTCCTTTTGACCTGCAATCAGTATTTTTCAGACAGTATTTTTTACCCCACTCCTCTTATCTCTGTATTAGGTTAGTGTGACCAGACGTCCCACTTTTGGCGGGACAGTCCTGCTTTTGAAACATTTGTCACGCGTCCCGCGGCATTTCTAAAAAGTCCCGATTTTTGGAAAGAATGCACAACAAGCTAGGGCATTCTTTCCAAAAATAGGCCTGAAAGGGGGGCATGCGAGATTGGGGGGAGTTAAAACTCGGGGAGTTTTAAGCCAGCCATGTCAGGTCGGGCTCCGTCTAATCAGCCCCCGCTTCTTCCTCCAGCCAGACGCGCATCTGAGCGACAGGCTTCCGATTCAGCACCCTGCATTCACAGGCTGGCACGGGGCGGGGCAGAGCGAACACTGGGGCGGGGAGGGGCGCTTTGCACTTGTCTTTCAGAGCGGTTGAAAAGCTTTCTAGCAAAACTAGGAAGACGGAGGTGGGGGAGGAGGAGGAGAGTGCCCGAGGTCCCCCCTCCTCCACCCCCCCTCCCACACTGACATGGAAAGCAGGCACCTGCCAGACAGACAGCCCGGGCAGGGGAAAGGCGCGATTTCAAGTAACAGGTTAATAGAAGGGGAAAAAACTTGCTTTCTGGGGAGAAAACAAAGCAAAAATAAACTCGGGCTGGTGGGGGGGAGGGGGTCGCGCTCAGGTGGATTGGTTGCTGCAAATGAATTAAGATGAAGCAGCACCGTCTTCCAACTGGGTGGTGGGACAAGTTTGATTTCGAAGAGGGGAGCGGGTGTTGGGAGCCTGGGGAGGGGGCAAGCGGGAGAGAGTCAGTGAGTGAGTGAGTGAGTGAGTAAGGCCACACCTGGAATATTGTATCCAGTTTGGGTCACCACATTATAAAAACGTTGTTGATATTTTGGGGGAAAGTGCAAAGAAGAGCAAATAAGATGATTAAAGGCCTAGAGACTAAAACATATGAAGAACGGTGGCAGGATTTGGGTTTGACTAGTCTAGAGAAAAGAAGGACTAGGGGGGACATGATTTTCTATGAAAATTTGTGTTGCTCCATATAGACCAAATTTTTAATCAGGAATCCACCCACCCCGGTCAATGGTGTCCCTCTTTACCAATGTTAAAATCTGGTCACCTTATATTAGGTAGGATACTACTGTTCATTATGTTCATTATGTTTCTGTTTCCTGGTAATGGTCCAAAAACTGTAATTCTGGAACTGGAAAAGTTTTCCAGTTACTTAAATGGCATAAATATTTTGTGGATACTTGATATGGTACATAGTATCAATCCCGCCCGCACCCCTCCCCCAAGAGCCACAAATAAAAACTAGCAAAACCTTAATCAGTTAATACCTGTTTTAGCCTGTTGTGGAAGGAGTTTGGCTAAAGAGAAAATTACGAAAGAAGCAAAATATGCAGATGGTAGCATGAAATAATAAAATGACCTTGAAGAAATATCCTGAGGTAAACTCTAACTGACCTGAATTGGTATGTCCATCATTGTCTCAAATTGGTGAAAATAAATTCTTAGCAACTCTCAAAATAAAAGTATTTATACAAAAGACATGTATAAAAACAGATATCAAAATGCTTTCTTATTTATTAATGTATTTATATCATTCATATAGATAATAGTCCAGGGTCCAATAAGATACTTTTTGATAGGGCAAGCAGAAACAATAGGAGAAAGAAGTTCCACAAGTAGCCAAGCTCTATGCCAAGGAGATCTCAGCTCACTTGCTCTTCCAGGAGGATCCCCAAATTAGGGAATTGTCCCTATAAAAAGGTGGAGAATCACCACCTCCCATTCCCAACCATCTGAGCTGCTTCAAAAGGATACTATGATTGATGGTATTGAAAGCTGCCAATAGGTCAAGGAGGGCTAGATTTAGCCTGGCAGACATAATAAGTGCAATCAATGCTATCTCAGTTCTATAACCATGCCTGAAAAGGGTCTAATAACTCACTCACAGATTGTCCAAATCTGTTGGGTTCAGTGATGATCTCTTGAGTAGGGAGCACATTTTTACCTCTTTCAAAGCAGATGGAGCTACCCTAAGGTGACCAGATTTTAACATTGGTAAAGAGGGACACCATTGACGGGGGGGGGGGGGGAGAGTGGGTTCCTGATTAAAAATTTGGTCTATTTGGAGCAACAAAAATTTTCATAGAATGCAAAAATAGTATTGTAATATATATATATTTTAATTTCAACATAAGTACAATTTACAAATATAATACATTAAAAAATATGTGTAGTATTATTTTATTCTTTGGCAGTTCCCAACAATTTCTTCTGGTTTCCGGTTAAAAATGCCCATAGAGGAAAATGGACTCATTTAACAACCAGTGTTCGCTTAATGACTACAAGGTTCACTTAATGACCATGGTGTTTCCCTAACCCAGGGGTCTGCAGCCTTAAACACTCAAAGAGCCACTTTTCTATTTTCTTTTAAACAGGTATCTCTCTGTGTGTCTTTCTCTTTCTTTCTCCCTATCTCTCTCTCTTTCTCTTCTCTCTCTCTCATCTCTTTCATCTGTCTTTTTCTTTCTCCCCCTCTCTCTTTCTCAACTCTTTCTCCCTTTCTCTCTCTCATTCTCTCCCTCCATCATTTTCTCATTTCTTTCTCTTTTCCTCCTCTTTCCTCTCCCTCATCTCTTTCACACATGCAAGCATACACACAAGCAGATATCCTCCTGCACTGGGATCACGAAAGAGGTGACAGACGGGACTCCCTTCTTTTCTCCTCGTTCCTCTCTCCCATCTCTTTCATACACGCAAGCATACACACAAGCAGATATCCTCCTGCACTGGGATCACAGAGGAGGGGACTCCCTTCTTTTCCTCCTCTTTCCTCTCTCCCATCTCTTTCACACACGCAAGCATACACACAAGCAGATATCCTCCTGCACTGGGATCACAGAGGAGGGGACAGACGGGACTCCCTTCTTTTCCTCCTCTTTCCTCTCTCCCATCTCTTTCACACACGCAAGCATACACACAAGCAGATATCCTCCTGCACTGGGATCACAGAGGAGGGGACTCCCTTCTTTTCCTCCTCTTTCCTCTCTCCCACTCTTTCATACACGCAAGCATACACACAATCAGATATCCTCCTGCACTGGGATCACGAAGGAGGTGACAGACGGGACTCCCTTCTTTTCCTCCTCTTTCCTCTCTCCCATCTCTTTCACACACGCAAGCATACACACAAGCAGATATCCTCCTGCACTGGGATCACAGAGGAGGGGACAGACGGGACTCCCTTCTTTTCCTCCTCTTTCCTCTCTCCTATCTCTTTGGAGCCCGCGAGGCCCGAAGCCCTCACGAGGGGAAGGCCAGGCCTGGGAAGGAAGGGAAGGGAAGGCCCGCACCTACCTTCTCCTCGCGAGGGCTTCGGGCCTCGCCGGCTCCAACCAGGGACTCCCTTCACTCCTCTGTCAAAAACTCAGCTAATGGCAGCGGCGGCGGCGAGCAGTTTTAAACGCTCCCGCCTAACCTCCAATGTTTCCGAGGCGAAAAACAGTCCTTCGAAGCCGGCACTGATTGGTCAGAGCAGAGGCAGTCATAGAGTAGACTGTACTCTATGACTGACTCTGCTCTGACCAATCAGCGCCGGCTCCGAAGGACTGTTTTTCACCTCAGAAACGATCCGAGGCCGATTTTTGGAAGGAATGCCCTAGCTTGTCGGGCATTCTTTCTAAAAAGCAGGACTTTTTAAAACCGTCCCGGGACGCGGGACATATGCTTAAAAAGCGGGACTGTCCCGCCAAAAGCGGGACGTCTGGTCACCTTAAGCTACCCCTTCCCACAGAGAAGAATTGCCTGGATGCTACCTGCTGAGAAAATTTAATTGACATGATTTATGATGTAACTTTGACTAATTATTAATTAACATTAATTAAATGAACCTGTATATTGGGAATACACATATTTTGTTCTTGTTTCTATTAGAAGCCCTTTACTTTTCTGGAATAATCATTGTTATTTTTTATTATATTGGTTCATAAATTTGGGTCTAAATATGATTGCACTGATGACAAGGATATGTGCTTTTGCTGGTTTTACATCTCCTTAACTATAGGAGGATATTACTGGATGTGGATCAAAGAGCTTTAAAAATACTGCTTTGGAAAATTTGTAGGTAGTTGTTGTCTTGGATATATTTTCCTGATGTTTCTATTCATTATGAAATTAGTTCCAGTCACTGTTCCTAACATACAGCTAAACCTGTAGTAGGGAATAACTCTTGGTTTTACTCATCAACCAGAGACCAATCCTCAGCAGTCTATACCAATCAGAAACCAGCTCAGCTAAGGGCAATCAGAAGTCAGGACACCTGGCTATATAGGCTAGACCCTGGTCAGTCCAGGATCAGTTGTTGATGGTCTGCACAGTAGATCACTTTCCCTCTGAAGATGTGAGCCACAGTTGCCAATGAAATGTCAGGAAGTCTGTTCTCTAGACTATGTTCACTAAATGCTGAAGCTGAACACTGTCCAATTAATTTAAATGCAACCTAGTTAGAGTACCTCCTTTCCTTCTTATTTCTTTTACTTTTTTCTTATCACCTCTATTTCTTTTCTTCTCTCTCTTATATTAGTTCAAATTACTTCTCAAAAATGGACCTGAGACTCTTGTTTCTTTATAATGCTTCATTTTTTATTTCTCAAAAGGGGTAAATATACCATTTTTCTAAGCCACTCTGATAAATTATGCTAAAAAATATCAGGAGATTTACTGTTAAATCTTGTTAATGGAAGCCTGACAAAATAGATTTAACTTTTCAAATATACAGGCTTATCGCTGCATTTTAACAGCATTGGACACTGCAAATATAATGGACTACAATATTATTATTGACTAGGATCAAGTTTGTTCAGCGATCATTTTCAGTATTTGCATTACAACAATACAGTACATTCAGAAAATATTGGGTCATGATATTTTCTGAATGTACTGTATTTTCACCCTATTTCCTGAGAAAAAAATTGCATTATGTGATTTACAGTTTAAAGTATGGATATATCTTTTCTCTAATAAACTTCACTATTCATAGTATTTTTCAAATTAACTCATTTTGAGGAAGCCAAATATACATTTTACCAACATTAAAAACAAAACAAAACTGGATGATTTCTTTTAGAGTGTTTCTTCACAGTTAATTCAACTCAAGCATTTGTTATTGAGTCTGTTTCATCTAGATGCTATTAGTGCTTTTAAAGTTCTATATCTAGCCATTATAACATGTTTCATGCTCTAGCATTGCGTAATGGAGTGCAAATAAAATTCCTCTGCTCCCACCACCCTGTCAGAGTAAGCAAAAAGCTAGCTTCTTATGGGTTCCAGGTTCAACCATTAGGCAACAACAGACAACAGTTTCTATGATTTGACTGAAGATGTTTAGAAATAATAATAATAGTAATAGTAATAGTAATAGTAATAATAATAAAAAAATTCCCACAATTATCTTCCAAATCTATTTTAGAAATAACACAGACAATAGCTTGAAAAGGAAATAAAACCTTAATTATATAAATTATTCTGAATATGACATAATTAAAAGGCTACTACCAACCATAATACATGGTTAATACATGAAAATCTTTTATGTGCCAGTGTAGAAACAAAGCATTAAAAGAAATTTATATTTCTGGAAGACATGGGATGACTACTTATAGCAATAGCAATAGCACTTAGACTTATATACCGCTTCACAGTGCTTTACAGCCCTCTCTAAGTGGTTTACAGAGTTCAGCATATTGCCCCCAACAATCTGGGTCCTCATTTTTTTACCCACCTCGGAAGAATGGAATGCTGAGTCAGTTTTGAGGCTGGTGAGGTCTGATCTGTCAAACTGCTGGCAGCGGTGATCAGCAGAAGTAGCCTGCAGTACTGCACTCTAACCACTGCGCCACCGCAGCTCTTATGCAATTATTTCATTAGACTGGCCATTTAATTTCTTACTTACGGTATTTTTCGGAGTATAAGACGCACCTTTTTACCCTCAAAAAGAGGGTGAAAACCTGGGTGCATCTTATACACCGAATGTAGCCCCACCCAGCCACCCCCACCCTTTGGCCTCTGCCTGCCAGCAATTTACCTCTTTGCAGCAAACAGGGCAAAGCACAAGAAGAGCACAAGAAGAGATAAACTGCCTCCCAACCTACAGCTGACGGAGGCTTGCAAGCCACGTGGTAAAATGAAACTAACTACAGTGGCTGTAATGTGACAAATTGCTGGGAGATAAACTGCTGGCAATATTAGACTGCTGAAATTGCATGGAGGCAAGCTATAGCTGCTATGGCTCAGAGCTAGAGCTCTTGCCTCACAATCAGGAGGTTGTGAGTTCTATCCTAGGTAGAGGCAGATTCTGTTAATATGTTATTTTGTAAATGTTTGTAGAGTGTTCAAATTATTAGACTTATTTTTTAAAGACTGCTTTATTATTGTTCTAGACAACTTAACAAAATGAAGAAGCTTTTTAAAATAAATGCTTGCTCTGAAGAGGCCCAGTGCTATTGTATCTTCTTTTAAATAGCAGAGAATACTTCCAGAAAGCCACATCAATTTTAAAGATCTGTAAAAGTATAATCTGAAATGTCCTGTTTTAGTATTAAGTATTAGTATTAAAAGAAGGCAGCTGAGAAACCCTGACTTAGTCATGTTTGGAGTAGATCTATTTAAATAATTGGGAGGGGTTAGTGTGATTACATTTAAGAAAACTTTCTGGGATTAATATACTGCCATAAATGTACATTTCTCCAATTCTTTGCCATTTCTATGGGTCAGGCACACATGCACAGAAATACACAGCAAACAGTGTACATCATCTGTACTGTTTGCTGTTTGCTGTTAGCTGTTTGGCAAATAGCTGGGAGGCAGAGGCCTTTTTTCCTTGTTTTCGTCCCCCAAAACTAAGGTGCGTCTTATACTCCGGTGCGTCTTATACTCCAAAAATACGGTATTTTCCTTCAAAACTCACCTATATCTCAACAAGATGCTAAATCCATTTGTGTCAGTTACAAGACAGATTGGTATTAGAACTAGGACAATTAACTATCAGTGCAAAAAGAACAAAACAAAAATTCTGCTAGTTTTGCAGAGTATATGCCTTCAAGACTAATTAGAAATTCTTTATTAAAAGCTTCTCTACTGTGTCCTTAAGGGAAATTTATAACTGCTATTAATGAACACTGCTAGCTTTGGAAACTGCCCACATAATTATAGTGCTGAGTTCATCATAACCATTTAAAGAATCATTGAGGTGGTAGATTGTAGAAATTCACAAAATTAGCAGTTAGCAAAAGAAAGAAAGTGCTCCTTGAAAGAAAGCTGTTTTGTATATGTATATGAAAATTTAAAATCCTATTTTGCAAGTATCATAATGTTGGTTATTGTGCTTATAAAAACACATGCTTAGATAAAAATATATTTAATATATTCAATTTTCTTATGTTCGTCTATGTCAACTTGTCCATCAAAGCTTGTGATTCTTTTAATCATGATCCCATAGTACATTGAGTACAATCTATGTAATTTAAAAAGCAATCTATATATGGAAATCACACTGAATGAAATTAGGCTTGTTCTTGGATAAATTGTATAAGATTGCAATCTAAATCACATTAATTACACATAATTCAAAGTGAAGAACTATAGCAAAATGAGTGCCAAGAAATGAATCAACAGAATAACTTGATCCAATTTCTGTTTGAAAACTTAAATATTCAGTCCATATTATGGAAGTTTAAAAGTAGACACCAATTTGTATAACAGTAATCTCGCCTCAAGATGGTTTTCTGTCCCAGAAAAATGCTACTGTTTCTGTCATGTATACTAGACAGAAGAGTTGAACTGGGATCTAATAGAAAGCTTGCTGCTTGCAAGGGTATAAATATAGATAATATGGAATTGTTTGTGAATAAGAATATTTATTGTGATGTTGCTACAATTTTCACAATACAGCTTCTCCGTGAGAATGTATCTGTTTAGTAAACTTTCAGTTATTTATGAAATGTGTCCCTATATTTGGTGGCTGCTGTTTCTCCCTGCTTTTTTCTTCACTTTGTCCATGATCCAGTATGGCTAAAAGCATAATGAACTGGAAACCTGTAGTCCCAAAAACCATCTAATTTGCTTATACCAATAATGTTGAGTCCTCGCACATACGACCACGCCGGCTGCTGCTCAAGCCTGATTGGCTCTGATGCAAGCAGCCGGCAAGTGGGAAAACAAAGCCCTGCTATTGGCTCGAAGTTTGACAGCTACACTATAAAAGGAGCTGTCAAACCGCTTGTTCTCTGTTTTGTTCCTTTGGTGCTGAAATAAAGGTTGCTGTTGCTGTTTACTCCTGACTCTGTCTCCGTTCCTGTCAGCTGCTCCCTGCCCACTTAACAAATAATAAAAAATCCAAAAGAAGATTACTAAAGATATGTTCATGGAAGTCTCTCAGTCTAGATTACAGTCTGTTCCTGCGGGATCCTTGATGATCTCTAAGCTTGGTTGATGTCTTGCAGAAGTTTCATTTCCCAAACAACGTAACATCATCAGTACTAGTGATGATGCAGTGACACTAGCACTGATGAGGTTACTATTTTGGGCAATGAAATGTTTGCAAGAAAACAACCAAGTCCGGAGAGCACAAGGATGCTTTATTTCAACTCTGAATTATAGATATTCTCCTTTATTAGCCTATTCCTGTTTAGAACTGTTTACAAATGTCTGACCAAGGTTATAAATTGCTACTCTTAAAAAAACCAATTCAACATTCAGGAACTAGATAACAACAGGTGCTTCACATGATTTGATACTTCTAGGTAAGAAAGAAGTTCCCAGCAAGAAAGAAGTGAAACATACACTAAAGATATGCAGAACACACAAATCAAGTGACATATAAATATCAGCTCCAAGATTTAAAACTGAAGCCTTTTCTTCCTTTCTTTTAAAGGAATGGACTTGGATGGTTCTTTTCCCAACCTGAGACAAGGAGGCACTTACCTTGTCCAAGTTGACATAATAATTCTGTCTTGATGGATTAGCATGTGCCTAGACCCTAGGGAACCTAATACATGTAGTTAATGTGTGATCTTAATGTGTCATCTTAATTGTGAACCACTGTTTCTCTGTACCTTAAAGACAAATCATATAGAAAGAAAAAAATGGGTTTGGGATGGGGGGGGGGGGAAACACACATTTATGGAAGAACCAGCAAAAGTTACAATTAAATGAGAAAATAGTAAAAGCCATAAAAATTAGACACATATACATTTTCTTAGCTAAAGATACCAAGGAGAAAGAAAAGGCAATGTTTGTAAAGGGTTCAGAAAAAGAAAGAGAAGGGAAAATACAAATATTAGAATACTACCTCCTATATAATATAGAAAATGCAGTAGAGCATAACATTGGTCAGTGAAAAATCATAGGATAGCAGGCAGAAGCTTCCTTGGAAAATATGTCATTAACTCAGAGGGTTCACCAATCTGTTTGCTCCAGTGAAGCTTCATGTTCAGTACTGGAAAGTAGAAATCATGTTACTGCTTGCTATTCTTTAAAAAAAATCTTCAGTGTTTTCCTCAAGGTATCTCAGGGCTGATTTTACAGACCAGTTAAAATGCAGATACAGTGGATAGGATGCATAGTACATGATACAAAAACACTAGCCTGATTACATTAGGTAAAATATTACATCTGTAATGATATTTCATGAAGATATACTGACACATTACAGAAACTCATTCTTCAAGACTAAAAGAAGTGTTTTGCAAATCTACAATTTCATGTTTTTCAACTTATTTTAAAGTTTCAATTTTGACAATATAATTTTTTACAGCAAAAGTATGGGATGGAGAATTGAAATCTATGCATCTTAAATTTGCAAGCTTGAGAAACATTGTTCTAATCTATTCACAACTTTTGAAAACCAGCATCGATACGAATTCCGTTAAAATTTACTTGCAAAATAATACAGCCTTTCATAAAACATGATTGCCCAGTATTTGTGTTAGTGAACTTTTCAAAAGGGGGAAATGAATCTATTCTGGGAGTGACTGAACTCTCAAAATAATAGCATGAGAAGTGTTTTTATAGCGATCTTTCCTACTTGATACATATTTCATTTTTTATTGTCTTGTTTAAAGACTGTGCCTTGGGAAATTCTTGCTTAGATTATCACAATGAATTGTATATAAGTCTATCTTTGAGCATGGTTTGGAATCTTTGTTTCCCAGCTCAATTTCACATTTTATTAAATCATAAAGCTGTTTATAGCTTGGGATGGAAGTATTGAAATTACATTATCGTTCTGAATGTTTTTTACCCATGGCAAAGAACCCATGCCATTATCTCCACAGATAAAATTTTAAACCTAGCAAGAAAAGTATGGAGTGATTCCTTTATTCATAAATGATGAGTGTGATGAATGGCAAAGAGGTTATGAAAAGGCCTGAAAGACTGAGGGAAAATAGAGAAAAATAGTCAGACAGACGAAATGGACCCCCTCTCCAATCACTTGTTTCTAGGAGTAATTATAAATTCAGAATAAACTCTATATTGGTCTAAATGGAACTGATTCTTGAATAAAAATAATTACATGCAAGAAGTGCATAGAGATCAAATAAAAATGAATTAGTTATTCAACTGTTTCTATTTGAAAGACACGGAGCATCATTACAATAAAAATTTATGGATAGTTAAACATTATTGAACATTATTGAACATTAGAGATATGGACTCTTAAATATCTACTATTTCTGGATCTGATCCTAGTTGCTACTGTATTACATACACAATAACCTTTATCTATGATTTGTCGTAATCCATGATTTGTTATAATAGTAACATTGAGATTCATCTCCTACAGGAATAATATTATTAGTAGCTATTGTTGTCTGTTCATAAAGGTTGCTCAGTAAGAGAGGCTTCTAGGCATGATTTTATTTATTTTATTTAGTATATGGCATCTACAGAGGTCATGCAATGATGTTTTAAACAAAACACACACACACACATAGATATATACACATACACACACACACATACTGATGTATTTAAATTTAAATTTGATGATGTTTATATTATATATTATAGTATGTGGACAATACAATATATGAGATACTGTAAAATATTAAATTATGATAAAACCATAAAAAATCATATTATGGTGCCATAAATCACAATAGGATAGATGTTATAATCCAATATCTAAGGAAACTAACCATGCAACTACAATGAGATCATTCTAGGTGCGTTGAAATTTGCTAAGGAAACATTTTTGAACTCTATGTTTTTGGGGAAGGGGAATTCTTACTAAGGACCTCAGCACACTAAGCCAATATTATAAGTCAAGTCTATGTCCAAATCCAAATGAAATTGAAGTATGCATTTTCCATCTAAGCAATCACATGGCAAAGATAGAATTAAACAGATATTTTTTGGGGAAAAGCACAACTGCCATCCAAAATATCTTGGAATAATCCTTGGTGTCGCTGCAATATCCACAAGAAAAAAATTGGTTACAGAATTATAGCTGCCAACTCGGGCCAAATTTTGGAGGTATCTCTAACAATTTTTGGAAAAATGTATTTATTCATATACTTATCAGCTCTCCAATCACGTAAACTAGCGAGTGAACCTAATGGTCTGAGAACAGGTATTTTCTTAACAGGGACGTAATTATAGACTATTAATGTCAGTACTATTTTTTTAATATATTGTAAACAGTGATGTCTACTGCTGGTCTATGACCATAATAAAGTTATAATCTATTCTGGAATAATTCTTGACTGACCCCTTACATTTGGAAAACACCTTGAAGTAACCAGACAAAAATTGAAAACAAGAAACAACTTGACTAGGAAAATGTCAGGAACAGGTTGGGAGCAAAAACAAAAACATTGCAGGTAGTGACACAATCATTAGTATATTTTGTCACTGAATACTGCACACCTGTATGAGAGAGAAGTTTTCATACCAATGTAAAGTTAACACCAAAAAGATTGATGTTCACCTTAATGACACCTTCCATGATATCTGGAACCCTAAATCTATACTGGTTTTATGACCCCATGTTATCTCTAATATTGCCCTTCCTGATCTCAGATGACAACAGACAGTTTGAAAGTGGAATAAGATAAACAGGCCATTGATTCATAGACATGATCACTATACCATGAAACAATATTGTTACTTTTTTTTCTTATAAACAGCCATAATAGATTTAAATATAGTTGACTGGTTATGTACATCAACTATCAATTTGGTGTTAATTCATAATAATCACATAGTTACATATTTTCCCATGATAACTAGCTTAAACCTTCTTATTGCCTATTTTTTGAGTTGACACACTAAAAAAGCCATTTTTAGGGATGATGACCAGGCCTCCAGGGTCAACAATGATGTGATATAATCTTGAAATCACCTGCACACTGTGCGGGTAGCCATGCTATCAAATTTATATTCATGCAACATAGCAGGACCCCATGTTTGCTGTAATGCAGCTAAGTCTGGACATTAAAATCTTGTCCATTCTTTATGTGTTGGAATGCTCTACCTTGTGCCTGCCCTTTAGACTGTTTATAATACTTGTGAAATTATCTTTCCCTTCTTTCCTATTTTCTGAACAGTTGAGGATTATGTGCTGTAACAGTGCTAATAAGGAAAGGTATTTATCCCATAGTAGTTCTGCTACAAAACTTGTTCCAATTCTTGATCAGTTGCTCAGAATAATCTAACAGTAATAAATAAATTCATCTTACTCTTCCAATTGCTAACACATATGTTTCTAGAATGTAGTATGAACAACACATTACCCTAGCTATTACACACAAACACACAAGAGTACATAATATAAATGAATTATAAAAATGTCAATCAATCAATCAATCGATTAACCATCATTATCAGTCTTTGTTTAAGTTGGGTTTATAGATTTCTTTATCCAATACATGTAACTAAGGTTAAACAATAGAGATTGTCCCCAAATCAATTATTAAGCGTCACGACTGAACCTAGGTCTCTCTAGTTCATTTTATCCATTAGCCTCATTAACTGTAATGTAGTCAATGTTCACTGAAAAAAATATCTGTTTCAATAAATGCTGTAATTTATATTATATGAACAATTAAATATTAAATTATCTTTGTAAATGTAGAAAGATTTCTTCTAGATATTAAGAAAGATAAAGTATTTAAAAGTAAATTAAGAAAAATGTTGTCATAAGTTATATAGATATCAATTATTTTGTTCTAAATTAACAATGAAAACATAGCTTTCAAAGCATCCTGGGGAAATTTTGTATTATTTAGTCTTTTTGCATATTCAATCTTTCATTCAACTGATTAATTCTAAGGATGGATAGGACCTAAATGTATGTGTACATGCACAGAAAATATTAGTTAGACCACTATCCTATATGTGCCTATGCATAAGATAGCATCATTAAATTTGTTTATTTAATCAACTGACATATCACTTCTCATAAAAAGCTGGAGGGATGAAGTTACATCACTATTGTTCAAAAGCTAAATTCTGCTGCTCTTGAGAAACTATGCTTAATTAATCAAAATTTGAGATTTGCATTTCAAAAAGGGTAATAGCAATTGTTAAAATGCAAAAGGGGCAAATTGATATTTTGATGAAAAATAAAAGGGATGATGTAAGAAGTTGACGGGAAAAGGGAATTTTGCTTCATATATATATGCCCGGTGAGCGGTGCAACAGACGCAGGGATGCCAGAAGTGGCATTGGCGGCAGCAGGTTCCTGCCCGCGTCTCCCACCTGCCTCTTGCCTTAAGCCACCAGGCGCCTCTGCTCCGCGGTCCCTCCCACGCACGCCCACCTGCTGGGAAGCCTGCGGCTGGCGGTGGCGGCAGGAGATCGAGACGCAGGGCAGCGTCGGGGCTCCGGGGCTCCTTCGGCCGCTTGGCTGGAGAATGGCAGGGATGCAGCCGCGGCCGTTTTTGAGCTCCCCCCGGCTCGGAAGTTTCAGTACCCAGCGTATAAGACGACCCCCGACTTTTGAGAAGATTTTCAAGGGGTAAAAAGTCATCTTATACGCCGGAACATACAGTATATATATAACATTTCTAGAAGCTGTGCTTTATGGAGAGTGATTTCCCAAAGAGCGAATTAACAAGATGTTAAGTAATCACAATCTTTAATTTATGCTACTCTGCATAAATCTAATAATGTTAGATCAGGATTTAAAATCTGTTTTTCTTTTTTTGTTGTTTTAATCAAATGACACAAAGCAGACAATACTTAGAAAAAAACCACCATGTTTGGCAAGATTGAAGGAAATAGAAGACAAGGAAGAAGTTGGGTAGTTTAGATTAGGGACATCAGTGGAATATCCTTGAAGTGGCTAAGTTTATCATGAAGAATAGATCTAAATGGAGGACATTTGTCCAAAGAGTCACAAGGAATCACACCCAAATTGATATCTAACTAGCAATTAAATTTTAAATTCTCCATTCAGATATACCGTGTTTCCCTGAAAATAAGACCCTGTCTTATATTTTTTTGAACCCTGAAATAAGTGCTTGGCCTTATTGCCATGCACTCAAAAGCTCGATTGGGCTTATTATCAGGAGATGTCTTATTTTGGGGGAAACAGGGTAGTTCAGTTTAATGATAGCTTAAAGTAGGATTGTTTGTAAAATGGCGTGCGCGCGCACACACCCACACACACACTGCATTTGGAATGAACATTAAAAATAATGATTGTTAAGCTAGAATGGACTGAAATTGCTGGTTGGAAAAAGTGTTCATCCTATTAAAACCGGAGGAAGTTTCCTGAGGCATAACCTAAAGTTTAGTTCTGTCAACTTGTACACTAAGATCAAGAACACTTTGTTTAATTGCTCTCTTCAGAGCAATTGTTAGTGCTCATGCTTAGAGGCATCAGAAAGAAAAATCACTAGTAATAATTTTCTTCCATGCAGAATTAAATGTATTTATAATAATGAATTTGGCCAATGAATCCTTTCCAAATTTTAGTTTCAATTAAGCTTAGGCAATATATTCTTATGTAGGCTATTGAAAGAGATCCCAGTTCAAGTCTCAGAAAAATGTTACAGATAAACTGAGGGGCATGGATTCCTATAAATCTGAACTGAATTTACCTTTAAAGACTTTATGTCTTTTTGAGGACAGTGTTGTGCACTATAAAACAAAAGTGAAATCACTTTATAGCTGTGAACAGTTTAACAGCTGCTGGGACAAAATTGTTGCTTTTATAACTTACATATCTAATTATCACACTTTGGCCTCCCTGTTTAACAATAAACTTTTTGCTGTAGATGATGAATAAAATGTGATATGTAAATATTTAAGCACCAGTTCATTTTATTTGAGTTCCATTAATTTGACATTTATGTTAGCAAATGGAGAATAATTTTGCAAATAGGACATCTTTGCTTTTACATAGTTTTGCATAGAAAACTGTACACTTTCCAATGGCAGAAATTCAAGTCAAATAACTTTATTCTGGTCATTAACCAGAAGAAAGAATGGAAGAATAGCGAAAATGTTCAAATATCCAGAACATAAAAAAAGTGATACAAAGAAAAATATGCTAAAAGTCTTCATTCTTATTAGTTAAAACTAATAATAACTAAAATATGGAATTATAGAGCCCCTGACAAATTTGAGAAAGATACAATACAGTAGCTGATATTAAAAAATAATAATGCTGGGCAATGCATTATTTCCTACTCAAACAAATACAATTGCTCTTAATTATTTTTTGTTTAATTTTGTATGCCACCACATAGAAACTGGCAATCTTATATATTATTTCAGAAATTAATATCATAAAATAAGAAATGCTTGTACTGCTGGTCATTATATCAGTTGGGTTCAGAATGTTCTGGGCACACATTATGTGGTCAAAGAAGGTAAGAGGTATCTGGTGTCTCTTATACTTCAAGCCAAAATGCTAATGGAGAATGTTGAATGATTAAATAAGATGCCTGCTTGCATCAACATACAAAAAGAGGTGGACGTTATCCAGTTCCTAGACATGCCATCCACAGCTTGCTGAAATATTATGTACTTTAAGAATAGTTTAGGAATCTTAATGCTGCAGTTAGAGGAACATGAAGAGGAAGTCAATGTTTATCTTTGTAGTTGCTGCTATTGTTGTTGTTATTATATTTTTATTACACTTAAAAAAAAATATTTGGTCAATTTAAGGTGGTGAATGTACCTAATTCTCCTGCCCCTATTTTCCCCATGATAGCAACCTGAGAGGCGGGTTGGACTTGATTAGAATAAAATAAGATGTTCTTTTAAATGTATTGGGAAATATCTATTAAAATATACCATTACAAATTCAACCAGAGTTAATTGTTTGAACTGCTGACAGTTGTTCTCTGTAAGCAAAGTGGTACATAGAAATTTGTCTTGCAACATTGCACACTGACAACAGAATGCCAAAGACAATTGTTTTTAAGTAGACATGAGTAGGATTTGATCAATATATAAACATTCTCTAACTGAAGTTTAAATGTACTGTGAATTGCAGTGTAAGCTTGCTAAATAGATGCCTATAGCTATCTGTCCTACTAAGTAACTCAGGCTACTAGGTTTATAATCAGACACACTTTAATATGCTTAAATTTTGTTGAAGTAAATTCATGTAGAATTACTTTCCTTGAAATTTTATATGTGGACAGAATAACAGAGTAACAGAATAACAGAGTTGGAAGGAACCTAGGTTTTCTAGTCCAACCCACTGCTCAAGCAGGAAACCCAGAGGTGGGTTCCTCCTGGTTTGGACTGGTTCGCCCGCTGGTAATGTCATGATGATGTCACAGAACCGGTTCAGTCAGTGCCAGTCCGTGGGCGCCGCCATCTTTTTTTGATTTTTTTTGAATTATTGAATATCCTTGTTCAATAACAATTCTTTTTTTAAAATTCCCTTCAAACTTTTATGGGTGATATGGATGTGTTCCTCAATTTTGGGAGTTTGAGAATTCTGCACAATCTTGGCTGTTCCTAGCATTGCATTATGGACAAAGAACTCCATTGGTCTTTATTTTCCACTTTTTCTTGAAATTTATTTATTTATTTATTTATTTATTTATTTATTTATTTATTTATTTATTTATTTATTTATTTATTTAATTTGTCAACAAGTGCAAGGAAACAGGACACATGAAAAAATGGCACAAATAAATGGATATAAAGAAGCAAAACATAGCCATAAATATATAAAATGAGTACATACAAATGGGTACAGTAGGACAGGGATGGCAGGCACGCTGGTGCGCTTATGCACGCCCCCTTAGGGACCTCTTAAGAAACGTGTAAGGTCCAAGGTAGACAGTTTAAGGTAAAAGGTATGGGGGTTAGAGAAACTAACAACAGGATCAGGTAAAGTATTCCAGACATTTACTATTCTATTGCAGAAGTCGTATTTTCTGCAATCAAGATTAGAGCGGAATACATTTAGTTTGTATCTATTGATAGCCCTAGTGTTATTGAGGTTGAAATTAAAGTAGTCGTTAACAGGTAGGACATTAAGGCAGATGATCTTGTGTACTTAGCTTAGATTGGAACGAAGATGGCATAGTTCAAGGTTATCCAGGCCTAAAATTTCAAATCTACTGGAATAAGGAATTTTATTGCGAGCAGAGAAGTTGAGTACTCTTCTTGTAAAATACCTCTGGGCCCTCTCTAATGTATTAATGTCAGAAATACAGTGTGGGTTCCAAGCAGATGAGCAGTATTCAAGGATAGGTCTGGCAAAGGTTTTGTATGCCCTAGTTAGAAGTATAACATTACCAGAGAGAAAACTTCGTAAAATAAGGTTGACAACTCTTAATGCTTTTTTAGCAATGTTGTTACAGTGAGCTCTGGGGCTTAGATCTTTTGAAATTAGTACACCTAGGTCCTTGAAAGAGTGTGGTTCATCTTTTAGATCATTTCCGTCCAGCTTGATTTGATTTGATTTGATATTCTGATTTTTTTTTGCCAATGTGCAGGACTGAGCATTTGTTAGCAGAGATTTGGAGTTGCCAATTGTTTGACCATCCAGATACATAATCTAGGTAATTTTGTAGGGTAGTAGAATTGTCTGTGGTGTTAAATATTTTTACATCATCGGCAAAGAGGACGCAGCTGCTTACAATATGATCACAAAAGTTGTTTATATATAGCAGAAAGAGTGTTGGTCCTAGAAGGGAACACCTTGGGGAACACCAAGAATTCCTCCTGTAGTTCTTAGTGCTTCTCCAGCTTTTCATACTTCTTCTTCCTGATATTGCTGTCACTTGGCACCTCTACTCCTCTTTCTACACTACTATTTTCTGGTCCTTGTTTAGTACTACAATGTCTGATTGATTGGCTAATATATGCATTTCTGTCTGGATCTGGAAGTTCCATATGATCTTAGCCCTGTTATTCTCTATGACCTATGGAATCTCCTATCTGGACTTGGAGGATTTAGCCACACACTGCAGATATTCTCCTACACAATGCCAGTATTTGGTTGTGCCATTCAGTGTATGTGGTTTCTGTTTGTTCCTCCCTCTATGTCTCCCTTCCTTTCCCTTCTCTTCCCAGAAGATAGGTAAATAGCTGCTGCTGGGTGGGGGAGGGAGCGAGGGCTTCCATAAGTGGCTGGGAAACATGAGGAACATTGAAAATAAAGAACATGTGACCACAATTAGCAGCCCTGTTGAAGCAGGTACAACTTCCCCAAATTTCCAAAGTAATATATTCCAGCATCCTGTAAGTTAGTCTATTTGAGGTATCTTTTTATTTTATTTATTTTATTTGTCAAAACGTGTACAAGATAACAGGTATGGTTAAACATAACCAAAAGCAAAGTAGCTATAGGTAAATTTGGACAGTAGGACAGGGATGGTAGGCACGATGGTGCGCTTATGCATGACCCTTACAGACCTGTTAAGAATGGGGTGAGGTCGACTGTAGACAGTCTAAGGTTAAAGTTTTTGGGGTTTGGGGAAGAAACCACAGAGTCAGGTAGTGCATTCCAGGCATTGATTACTCTGTTGCTGAAGTTGTATTTTCTGCAGTCGAGTTTCGAGTGGTTTACATTGAGTTTGAATCTATTGTGTGCTCATGTGTTGTTGCGGTTGAAGCTGAAGTATTCATTGACAGGTAGGACATTGTGGCAGATGATTTTATGAACTACATTTAGATCAGATCGAAGGAGACATAGCTCTAAGTTATCTAAGACCAAAATTTCAAGTCTGGTAGAATAAGGTATTCTGTTGTGAGCAGAGGAGAGGAGGACTCTTCTTGTGAAAGAAGACTGGACTCTTTCAATTGTATTAATGTCCAATATGTGGTGCGGGTTCCAGACAGGTGAACTGTATTCAAGGATTGGTCTGGCAAAGACTTGGCCTGCATATGGAGTGCGTTCCCCTTGCATACCCAATGCACTTTGGCCCCGCTGAACAGGGAAAACAGGATCCCCATCGGCGCCATAGCCACCTAGGCTCACCAGAGATTGGGGGGAGGCACACAATCCAAGATGGGCTTGGGTGGCCATGGCGCCAATGGGGATCTGGCTTTCCCTGCTCACAGTGACTGTCTTTTGCCTGCTGGACCTGGGCATGCTCTACCACCTCTATTTGGACTTTCTAGCTGGCTGCTTCGCCTCCTTCATGCTGGGTGTGGGTGGTGCTCCGGGAGGCAACGGCAGCGGCCTAATGGCCCTGTGCGAGCTGCTGGTAGCCTCGGTGGTGGCAGCGGCCCACAGAGATGCCGAGGTGTGTCGGTGCACGAGGGGAACACAATCCATGCACAGGCCAAGGGCAAGACCCATGAGGGGGCCAAGGAGATGACCAGCAGCAACCTGCTCTACAACCATAAGCAAAAACAGATGGGGCGCACCTGCTGGGATGGCATGGGCTGGGCCTGTGTGCGCATGTGCCCACTGCCTCCTGCACATATGCATGCCTGCCAGGATGGGATTGGCATGGCCAAAATGAGGGGACCATCCCTTACTGTTTCCAGAACAGTCCCACGGGCCGGATCTGACCATATCATGGGACGGATCCGGTCCATAGGCCTTGAGTTTGACATCCCTGTTTTACAACTATAGGTAGGTAGATAAGGAATTAAAAATACCAATCTAACTATTAAGAAGACAGAAGGCATGTAAAAAAATTTATCACTCTCATTTTTCTTCAGAAATTCACTTTCATGGAACAGACTGAGAGCAATTATTAAGAAATTATCAAAAATATTTATGTCAAGCTAATTGTGATTAAATCCAGTCAAAGAGGCAATGACTTACAGTATGATTCTGCACAATGCAATAATATCTGGCATACGAGAATGCTACTCATTCAGAAAATACAAGGGCACTAGAACATTCTATTCTATTTTTCTGTGACAGCAACTATGGATCATATATTATAAAAAATATCATGGAGTTGTAAAAACTGCAGTTCCACCTTGAAATCTAATTCTACAACTGACAACAGCAGAAATTTCGCTTCAGTGAAATGGCAGCTCTTAAAAGTACTGTGCAGTATTTTTTCCTCTTTCAATTATTTATTTCTTAGATCAAGACTGAATAAATAATTCTCTTCCTTGAAAATAAAAAAAGAAAAGAAAGAAGACAACAATACATTAAGCAGCAAACATTAAAAATATGCTTTATGTTTTGTGGTTCCTTAATGTAGAACATAGGGATGAATTAACATTGTAATTAAGCAGCAGTCTTTTATCCAGTTATATGGATTTATTTCAGAGTGAATATATGTAGAATTATGCAAGGAGGATATAATCTCTCTAATATCATACAAATATTGCATGCACATTTTAATGAAATCACATCATCATGTTTGTCACTTTGTGTTCATTTTCTTTCTGAACCTAATATTTTTGTTACTCGTAAATATATGGGTTAAATTTTGGAACAATATATTTGGGAGCTTCAGTAATATTTGTATTCATTAAATTTTCTTTTTATATAGTTGGAGTCTTAAAAATAATAATATAAAAACCTAAAGTTTAGTGATTAATGATGTAAATACTCTGGAGGCTTTTAGACTATGTATTTCCTACTTCATCTTTTAGGAACAACTATATCTCTTTCTGTTATATCCAGTCTAGTTCCAATATCTTGTCTAAGCCTTGTAATTTGTGTAATATGTTTATAAACTAATAATGGTGATTCATGGAAAGCAGCAACCATACATCTTTCATGGTTACAGAGCTTCTATGTTTCCAGACAATAGAAATTATGTAACTACTATTGGTATATACAAAAGGTAAAATCTGATCCAAAAGAGTTATAACTTTTTTTTTTGCAAATTGGGATCCAAAAATCACTTGTATAAGAGGCAACATTCTGCTTAAAAGCTTGTGAGTTGAGTTGAATTGAGTTGAGAGACAGTGACTGGTCCAAAGTCATCCAGTCTATTAGTTGTATTTTTGGGTGATGGTTTGATCCGACAACTAAGCAAGATATTTAAAAAAAACGATGAAAAGATGAAAACTAAATACTGCCAGTGTCAATTTCATTAACATGTAAAAACTAGGTTTAAAAATTAATTTTATAGATTTCTAAATGCTGAGAGAGTGACATCTGATATCAGTTATATGCAGCTAATCTCTTTGTAGAAGTACACGGTCACACCCAAGAAAATTCATGGAAAACCTTATTTCCTGCCTCACCAGCTCAAGCCTTCACAACAAATGCAACAAACGAGGAATTTCTAGCCCTGTGAAAATCAAGAGAGAACATCCTCTTGCATGTGCCATACACAGAAGCCTTTGACAGTAGAGGACTTCTGCAAATATCTTTCAAGTAATAATGCTAAAGATTCACGAGAACTCAGCCATTCCTAGAAAACTATTTGTAGTTTTAGTTTGCTATCTATAGTACTGTGCAGATTTGCCTGGTGACATCCAGCAATGGAAGAGGTGCTGATTTTTGGATTATGTAAGAAGTTTTTAAGACATATATCTTCCTTATTTATACATGGCAATATATAAGAAAGGCCTAACACTCCCTTTATGTGTGTATTACAAAAGAAGAGATTGCTCACTGTTTTTCTCCATCAAATAAGCAGTGTGGCAAAACTCATGCCTCAATGATTACCTCAAGATCAACAATACGCTGAATATAATGATACTTTTGAATAAACTCTGTACTTAAAACCACATGTGCCAGAAGAGTTCAGAATTTTTTGAATTTCTCTTAAATGGAAGTGAGAAATAGGTTTTTATATATACCCCATATCATACATCATTTGCAATTTTTAATTTTAAAATTGAACTATTTTTAATACTTAATGGACAGGCAAAATTAATTGCCTTAGAATAATTTTAATTAATTAATTAAAATTTAATGTAATGTAATTAATTTTGATTGTTTTTAGGAAAAAAGAGAGAACTCTTCCTAATAATGGAATGTTAAGACTTTAACTTTGGCTGAATTGTACCTTTTAGGTATATATCAACAGAAATATTGTGCTCTTAAAAAAATGACTTAAAAATAAACAAGGCAGCAAAAACTGTCTGTTCCAAGAGTGAGTTTTTGTACTGCAATTGTGTGGCATGACTACAGATGTGACTCCAAAGAAGCAGTTCATACAATCACATAGTAAATAGCCAGCTTAGATCCTCAATAACACTTTACCTACTCTAAGCGCTTAGCCATTGTATTACATGTTATCTTATTATAAGTGTGCTTTCCAATTCAAAATTTATCTTTAAATTTATCTATACATTGATAAATGTATAATATCACTAATTATGAAATACCTAACAATGTTATTAAATGTTTGTTTCCACCCTTCCCAAAATAAACCATTACATGAGCAGAAAAACAACATTCCTACACAAATAAATCTTATTCTTTTTGAAATATAAGAGCAAATGGATCAAAACTTCAGCTGATGAATTTTTTTTCTATGACAGAATTATTTCCAGTTTGAACTAATATGAAAATATCCTAAATAAAAACAACAAATGAACTTGTGAACTGATTTTACTAATGGTATAATACCAATTTCTAGAATAGGCACACCTTTTACTATCTTCACATGGCAAATTCAATGAAAGAATTAACAAATAATCTTGTATGCAATTAAGCAAAGTGTCATGGATGACTTTCTATGAAGTCCTGATTGAGAATGTTATGACTGTGGTTATGAATGTTTAGAATGAAATTTTAGAATGTTAGAAGATAATGTGAGGGAGCTGGGAACTGTGGCTTGGTTCCCCCTTTGCTGAGTGTACAAACAGAAGCAGAGGTGGTCCGGGCCTTTTTTACCCAGCTCAGTATGTATGGTATGGATGGCCTGCAGGATGAGAGGGGGACCAGCGGGGGAGGGGAGGGGGTCTCTGGTAGGGATGAGAGCCGGAACATCTCGGTCATAATGGGAAGAGGCAGGTATGGCGGGAGCAGAGGGGTGGGCCGCTCTCGGGGAATAAGACCTCGCTGTGTACAAGCGATCCCTTGTTCCGGCCCCTCTGATGTGGTTCCATCTTGCTCACCCCGGGTACCTGGTAACCAGGTTGTTCAGGGCCCTGGGCTCAGGATGCTGCTGCTTAACGCCAGGTCAATCATCAACAAAGCCCCCTTGATACGTGATTTAATCACAGAAGAGGGGGCTGACCTGGTTTGTGTAACTGAGACCTGGCTGGGCCAAGAGGGGGGAGTTGCCCTCTCTGAGATATGCCCAGACGGGTTCTCAGTGCAGCATCATTCCCGACCCCAGGGAAGGGGGGGAGGAGTGGCAATAATAACGCGCGAGAACCTGCATCCTCGTAGGATCCCTGCCCCGGAGATTGTTGGGTGTGAGACGCTCCTTCTGAAGTTGGACTTAGGGGTACAGGTGGGCCTTTTCTTAACGTACCTGCCTCCCAGCTACGTAAGTAAGGCCCTGCCTGAGCTGCTCGAGGCAGTAGCCGGCTTGGCGGTTGAGTTCCCTAGGCTTATGGTGCTGGGGGACTTCAACTTGCCTTCTGCTGGCGAAACCTCTGGGATAGCTCAGGAGTTCATGGATTCCATGACAACCATGGACCTGACCCAAGTAATCCAGTGTCCGACTCATGAGGGCGGTCACACGCTCGACCTAGTGTTTCTCTCGGGGCAGTGGAGAGATGATCTGAAGATAAGGGACATAGTCATCACCCCTCTGTCATGGTCAGATGATTTCCTACTGAGGTTGGATTTCGCTGCCCCACTCCTCCCCCGCAGGGAGGCGGGACCGACTAGGTGGTTCCGCCCCAGGCGCCTGATGGAGCCAGACGGATTCCAGAGGGAACTTGGGGAGATACCTGAAACCCTGGTACACAGTTTGGCTGACTCCCTGGTGGCTGCTTGGAACATCGCAGCATCAGGGGCGTTAGACCGAATTGCGCCTAAGCGACCTCTCCGTGGCAGTGGATCCCGGAAAGCTCCCTGGTTCACTGAGGAGCTCCGGGAGATGAAACGCCAGAAGAGACGTCTGGAGCGCCGCTGGAGGTCCAGCAAGACCGAATCCGATCGAACACTATTAAGAATTTACATCAGATCTTATTTAGTGGCGATAAGGGCGGCAAAACGATCCCATTTTTCCGCTCTTATTGCATCTGCAGATTCTCGCCCAGCCGCCTTGTTTAGGGTGACTCGCTCCCTCCTTGCTAAAGGGGGGAGCGAGGAACACTTGCAAGGTAGAGTTGAGGAATTTGCAGAGTTTCTGTTGGATAAAGTCGCTCGGATCCGGTCGAACCTGGACTCTGGCTGGGCAGAGTCCATGGAGTTGACTGGGGCAAGTCTTAGTCCACCGTTGTGGGAGGAGTTTGGGCCTGTTTCTCCTGATGATGTGGACAGAGCCGTGGGGGCGATGGGGGCCTCCACCTGTTTATTGGACCCGTGCCCCTCCTGGTTGGTCTCGGCCAGCAGGGAGGTGACACGCGGCTGGATCCGGGCGGTGGTCATCGCTTCTTTGGGGGAGGGATCCGTACCGCAGTCGTTAAAAACTGCGGTGGTGAGACCCCTCCTGAAGAAGCCTTCCCTGGATCCAGCTGATTTGAAGAACTATCGTCCGGTCTCCAACTTACCTTTTTTAGGGAAAGTTGTGGAGAAGGTGGTGGCTACTCAACTTCTGCGACTTCTGGATGAAACAGAGCATCTAGATGCCTATCAGTCGGGTTTCAGGCGCGGGTACAGTACAGAAACTGCCTTGGTCGCTCTGATAGATGATCTCTGGCGGGCCCGGGATGGGGGAAACTCCTCTATCCTGGTGCTACTTGACCTCTCAGCGGCTTTTGATACCATCGACCATGGTATCCTTCTGCATCGTCTTGGTGAGTTGGGAGTGGGAGGCACCGTTTTACGGTGGTTCTCCTCTTATCTCGCCGATAGGATGCAGTCGGTGTTAACAGGAGGGCAGAGATCCTCCCCTAGGCCCCTGTTATGCGGGGTGCCTCAGGGGTCGGTTCTCTCGCCCATCCTATTTAACATTTACATGAAACCGCTGGGTGAGATCATCCGCAGACATGGGGTGCGTTACCACCAGTACGCTGATGACACCCAGCTGTACATCACCACCCCGTCTGACTTCAGTGTGGCAGTTGATGTAATGTGCCGGTGCCTGGACGACGTTAGGATCTGGATGGGGAAGAACAGACTCAGACTCAACCCCGACAAGACTGAGTGGCTTTGGGTATTGCCTCCTAAGGACTACGACAACTGTCCCTCCTTGGTTTTAGAGGGAACGAAACTGATTCCCTCGGACCAGGTCCGCAACTTGGGGGTCCTCCTAGATCCACAGCTAAAATTGGAGCATCATCTTACTGCTGTGGCTAGGGGGGCCTTTGCACAGGTTCGCCTTGTGCACCAGTTGCGGCCATACTTGGAGAAGGAGGCTCTACTCACGGTCACTCACGCCCTTGTCACCTCCCGTTTGGACTACTGCAACGCGCTCTACATGGGGCTACCCTTGAAGAGTATCCGGAGACTCCAATTGGTACAAAATGCGGCTGCGCGTGCTGTGGTGGGTGTACCAAGGTACACCCACGTGACACCTTTACTCCGCCAGCTGCATTGGTTACCCATTTGTCTCCGGGTCCAATTCAAGGTGTTGATCACCATCTTTAAAGCCCTTCATGGCTTAGGGCCGGGTTATCTCCGGGACCGCATTCTGCCTCATACTTCCCTTCGACCGGTTAGGGCCCACAGAGTTGGCCTCCTCCAGGTCCCATCGGCTAAGCAATGCCGGCTGGCGGGTCCTAGGGGGAGGGCCTTCTCTGTGGCAGGCCCCGCGCTCTGGAACCAACTTCCTCCAGAGACCCAAACCATCCCCACCCTGCTGGCCTTCCGAAAAGCCGTTAAGACGTGGCTTTTCCTGCAGGCAGGGGGCAGAGCTTAACTCCAGCTGAACTCTCCCCCGGGTATGCTTGGTTGTTGCATGGTTGTTTTTATATTGCATTTTTAATTTTTATATTATGTTTTTAAATTTTGTTTATTGGTTTCTTGTATTTTCCTATGCTGTACGCCGCCCTGAGTCCTTCGGGAGTTGGGCGGCATATAAGAAAGCCGAATAAATAAATAGAATAAATAAACAGGACAACTGTAACAGGAGGGAGGAGGGAAGGCATTGGAATGTAAGGGAGGTTTGGGAGGGACATTTGGAATGCAAGAGTTCTGATGGAAGTCTGAGACAGACCCAACACTTCAAGGTTGCTAACTGGGGAAGTCTGAGGCAGACAGATCGTTTCCAAAACAAAGAGGGTGCAAATGATTGGTGGACAATGGACAATGGGAGGTCAAGGGGGAAAAGGGAAAGTTTTCCTATGCTGTGTTTCATGTGAAATTGTTTGAACTGGTTTTTCTACTTCTGTAACCACATGGAATTTTCAGTAAAATTATATTCTTGGTAAAAAAAATGTATCAGGAGTTATTTTTTTTTTGCTGTCTAACCTAATGGGACAGTTGACACAAAGTTGAATGACACATGACAAATAGTGATTAATATTATTTGTGGAAAACTATTTCACATTGTTAGCTAGGAAGATGAAAAAGGAACTCAATTCCCCCAAGACATTCCCACCCAATAAAACAGGAACTTTAGGGAAAAACCCCCAGAGAATATTTTCTCTGTAAAACAGAAACATTCTTAAAGATCCAGAAACATGAAACAAGTAAACATTGTTCAATTTTAAGATGTAAAGAAAAATTATCACATACTGATGTATCTTAATTGAAAATATATTGCTAATGGTTTTAAAATTAAAAGGAAAGGCATTAATTTATACTCCATCATAAAAAGTATATTATGTGAAAACCATTTAATCATTTTGAAGTTAATTATCAGTTTTGATATGATTTCACTTCTAGTACAATCCTTTCAAAAATAATATGTGAATATAAAACACAATATGGAAAATAGTGATGATACAGAACAATGCTACTGCTTTTATAGCAAAGGACAGATGGATGAGATAGAAAAATAATTTTCTAAGCACACATTTTAAATTTGGATGAGGTTATAAAAGGCTTGAAGCAAAAATATACAGAATAGTCATGCTCAATATCACAATGCAGTCCTGAATAATAAATGTTATGTCAAAACATTTAAGTGATATTTCCATTCAAATTACTTTCAATTGGCTTTGTCAGGGTCATAACATAGTAGGACTGAAACATAAATGTTTTTACCATGAATACTATTACAAGCAGAAATAATTATTAATATGTTATTATAAGCACAAGGTATAATAATTTCATTACATTAAGACTTTCAAGAATATATGGAAAGCAAATATGATAAATTATTTAGCATTGCTTTTATTAATTGACAATTTATGTGCCATTAACATCAATATGCAGGAACACATTGAACCTTGGGGTCAGCATTGTGGTTTGGCTCCAAGCTACAATGTTCAACCATAGTCCAGGGACTATTCCTGTGACTGTACATTGTAGCCTGCATATTGCAGGACAATCTCACATCTGGATAATCTCTGCAACAATATGTCTTGTTAGTAGGTTACTAAGCACCCAACAGCTATGAGGGCAATGACTGATGCACTACAGTGCCATCAGAATGCAGCCCAGGGTTTATTTATTTATGCATTATAGCTGTAGCTTTCTGAGTGGTTAACAATTAACAATGAACACAAGAAAAGAAAGGAAAGGATCAATTCATGTTAAAATATACCAGTATATCCAATACAATATAAAATAAAGACACTATACAAAATAGGTAGCAGGAAGTCATTAAAATCTAAACTGATATGAATTTAATTATAAATTAAATTATAATAATTATAATTTTTAATTATAAATAATTATAAATAATTAATTATACTAAAATAAAATTAAAAAGCATAAAAGCATTCTGGGAACCCCTGATCTGCTATCCTGCTATCCAATTTAAATTTTAAATGAAAGTGATATGTATATGTGTATATGAGGATATTCAGTTTAGGATGAGAAGTAGTACAATAAAGACTGAAGCTCTTGAAGCTACTAAGTAGATACTTAATGTTGAGTAATGTTGGCAAAAAGAAAGAAATTATTTTTCATGAAAGAAAATGTGTGCTCTGCTTTGCATATGATTTGTATACAATACATAGCCAAGCTTAAATAACAAATCAGATACTGGAAGATTTACACTTCCTTATTTAGGCTTCAAGTTTCAAACACATACTAAAAAAGGCAGTTTTGATTTGCAAAATAACTTTAACCTTTATTAATATCAATGATTCTCACCAGCTATAACTTCATAAACAAGTTTCCAATGATGAACTTAGTCATAATGCTACTATTTATATCTCTATAAAGTTACCGTATTTTTCGGAGTATAGGACGCACCGGAATATAGGACACACCTTAATTTTGGGGGAGCAAAACAAGAAAAAAACAATTCTGCCATACCTAGCATTCAATACTTTAGCAAGTGACTGTGGTATGCCCCCCGCCTCTCTCTCTCTCCCCCCCCTTCCCCTTCCTCTCCCTCTCCCTCCCCCCTCTCTTCCTCACTCCCTCTCTTTGAAATAAATCTGCTGGCTTTGGTGGGGTTTCTATGGACACAAGGCCTTTTAGAAAAATTTGTTACACTCAATGTTTTATTTCACATTACTCATTAGCTGTAATGTAGCAGTTGAAACCATCATAATAGGGTTGTTTTTTTAAAAAAAGATGAATGTCTTTTCTTTCCTTGAGTGCCTTGCTCCCTCCCTGATTCCAAAATTGGAGGAAGGACTTTTTGCACGCTGCTCAGGGCGTTGCATTGCAGCCCCTGCCGCCGCGGGGGTCTCTGCCTGAGAAGGAGCCTCGATCAGCCATTTCCAGGGAGCCACCCCCGTCCTCAGGAGGCAGCGGCCCCTTTAAGAGTGAAGGAGCTTTTTTATTTTTTATTTCCCTCCTTCCAGCCTGAGCTGGCCGATCACGAGCCCGCCGGCAGTGACAGCGCACCGCAGATGTTCGTGGAGGGGAGGGGGGAGGTGATCGCTTGCCACCGCCGCCGCGCAGGTATTGGTGGGTTGGAGGGTCCTTGTCCTGCCGCTTCCCCAAGGAAGCTGCGGAGCTGAAGAAGCCTCCACCCACCTGCCAGCTCGCCACTCTGCCTGGGGAGGAAAGCATTTTCAGGCGGCAGCGCTGCGATCCCCTCCCCGATTCCAAAAGGCTGAGTGGTGAGCTGGCAGGTGGGTGGAGGCTTCTTCAGCTCTGCAGCTTCCTTGGGGCAGCAGCAGGACAAGGACCCTCCAACCCGCCAATACTTGCGTGGTGGCGGCGGTGGCAAGCGATCACCTCCCTCCTCCCCTCCATGAACATCTGCGGTGAGCTGTCATTGCCAGCTGGCTCGCGATCGGCCGGCTCAGGCTGGAAGGAGGGAAATAAAAAAATAAAAAAGCTCCTTCACTCTTAAAGGGGCCGCTACCTCCTGAGGACGGGGGTGGCTCCCTGGAGATAGCTGATCCAAGGGTCCTTCTCAGGAAAGAAGAGCATTGCGTTTCCGGTGGCGGGCAGCGCCGGTTGCACGCCCCATTTTTGGAATCGGGGAGGGGATCGCAGCATCGCGTTTCCGGTGGTGGGCAGCGCCGGTTGCACGCCCCATTTTTGGAATCGGGGAGGGGATCGCCTGAAAACGCTTTCCTCCCCAGGCTGAATGGCGGGCTGGCAGGTGGGGGGGGGTGGGGGCTACATTTGGAGTATAAGACGCACCCAGTTTTTGACCCTCTTTTGGGGAGTAAAAAGATGCGTCTTATACTCCGAAAAATACGGTAGTTCATTGCACTATAAATAGTAGGGCTAGTGGCATTAACAGCAGCATTCAGCAGCATCACAGATGTTAAAAGTTGTTCTCTGTGGTTTGTATTTCTGTATATTAATCAACTGGATAATTTGGACTATTCACCTATACTTAATTGAATAGGCCAAGTTATCTAATTCCACAATAGACATGAATGCCCATACTTAAGAAGTAAACCAAGTACATCTATTCAATATACAATAATTCTTTATAAATATTTTTGAAAAATGTTATTGATATATTTTGATATAGATCATATAAAAGCATATCTTAAAGGACTTTATCAAGCTGAAACTCTCTTAGATATTCTTGGTCATGATATAATTCTCTTGTAATTTGGGTGAAATCTCCCAGATGCTGCAAGATCTCACTGAGTTATTACAATCCACCCTCATTTGCAAGAGTGATAGCTGGATGTTGATACTTCAATTCTCTCAATGGTGATGCAGTGACTGCTTTATGAGAAGCAGAATGAGAAGAGGTTTTAACACAAAATAATAGTAGTAATCACACTTACGGTCTCCATGGCAACGCAGAGCACCCACAGTTAACTTGGCATCAGAGCCTGGCCGACCAATATCTCCAACCACCACTTGACTGATAGGTAAATGGTCCTTGTAAGATAAAAGACCAGCATCTTTTCTCCTGTGTAATGAAAAGAAAGAAAAATAAAACATACTTAATAAGATGTTTAATGAAAGTCTGAGTCAACCTTGAGCCAGTCAGGATTGAACTCCTGGCAGTGAGCAGAGTCAGCCTGCAATACTGCATTCTAACCACTATGTCACTAAAATATTACTTTATTGCTGCCTTTGGTCTTCTAGATCCATCATCAAGTATAAGCTTCAATTTTTTCACCTTACTCCTGGGAATTCAACCATGCTCAAGGATGTTGTTTTTTTAGCAGCTGACAATCTTTTCCTTACAGCAGTGTTTTCACCTTTAAGAGGCAGATACTTTAACTCCCAGAACTCCAGAACTCCACACCTCTTAACTTGCTGAAATTTATTTATTTATATTTATTAGTCTCCCATCTTACCATAAGGTAACTCTGAGTGACTTACAGACATAAAAAATACATCTACATTAAAACAAGAGTACATTAAAACCAAGATTAAAACTAACGGCATGTGGAGAAGGAGGGTTGGAATGTGGGGAGGCAGGATCTGTTGTTACTTGATCAACCACCTGCACTGTGCTGTTCCCCCATTGGGGCCCCGGCCAACTGGCAGAGTCAGGTCTTTAGCCCTTATGAAAGGATAAAAGGGTTGGGGCCAACCTCATTTCGGGAGGCAAGATGTTCCAGAGGACAGGAGCAACAGCTGAGAACAACCTCCTCCTGGACACTGCCAGCCAGAATAATTGGGTTGATGGTACCTGCAGCATGTCTCCTTTGCTGGCACAAGTGAGAAGGGCCAATCCCACTAGCGTGAGATGGTCCCTCAAGTAATCTGGACCTATGCCATGAAGGGTTTTAAAGGTGATCACCAACACATTGAATTGCATCCGGAAACAGACCAGCAACCAATGCAGCTTGCAGAGCAGTGGTGTTACAGGGGTCATTCTTGGGCACCCCCCAAAAAAACTGCCCTTGCTGCCGCATTCTGCACTAGCTGTAGGTAGCCCCATGTAAAATGCATTATAATAATCCAACTGTGAGATGACTAGGGAGAAGTGTTGAGGAACATTTCCCTAGATACTTATTGTCAATACAGCTACTAACAGATTGGTTCAATTACAGTTTTGGGAATGAAAAATTAAATTAAATATATTTGAGAATGTCATGTAGAATTCAACCTGCCAGGAGCAGTGATCAGTCATTCCACTCTATAAATTGTGCTGGAGACATTGCTGAAGAAAGGTCTATTTCATATGGAAGCCAGCAAACAATCATTTTATACGTGTGGAGACTGGTTCTTTTACAACTTGGCCACTGGAGAGGCAATTAATTGCTCCTCTCATGCTGAATTATATGTGGATTTTACTGCTTGACTAGTACATGCCTATTTTTTTGGGGGGGGGAGATTTTTTGTACCATTCTTTATCATACAGTATTTATCTTGGTTTGCTGGAGGATGGGGGAGGAAGAAGACAAAATGGAGAGCAGAGGGAAAGACAGAAAAATATGAAATGTGCAAGAGGATTTATCACAAAAATTGATTTAACATAATTTAGGCAACAGTAGAATTAGTAGGAAAATATATATTAATATATATTGGAATTTTTTCCAGTGATTGTGGACCCAGCTTATTAATTGACAATAACAAAAAGTGTTATTGTTTCATTATTCATTATTGCAAGGATGTTTCATACCATTAACTGTTTGCTTGGTCACCAGTGAGCATCAGATTAATTTGATGCAAAGGAAAACATATTTTAAAAGGAAATTCAATTAAAGCATTTAAGAAAACAACTTTAAACTTTTAGAATATTATTTCTTTGGAATGGTTGCCTAACATCTATTATTAGGAAGGTAATTAGAAGCTTAATTAGTATGCTTTTCAAATAGCATTAAACTGTTGTCTGAAAACAAAGGATATAAGTATTGGACTGCTTATTTTGAATTGGCTTTCATTTGTTTATTTTTATTGTACTTTATTATTTATTTCAAGAATATCTGTGCTGCATTTCAGAACAAGTTTTCCCAAAGTGGTTTATAAACCACAAAACCCCCAAAGCAAATATAATACTACAAAGCCACGTTAAAATTTCATAAAATCTAATAAGCAGATAAGCCACACAACAAAACAATAAAATGTAAGCCCAAATTAATCACAGAAAAATGTGCTTTACAGTAATAATTAAGTTCTCCTGAAATCAAAAGTGTTTTCTTATACATAACTACACACATACATATGCACACATATATGAAATGTACAAATTTATACAGGAGCATCTATAGGAATATCTCTTCTATTGCTTAAATATCCTCCAGAAATCTAAACATAATTTTCAAATATAAATATTAAATTATTTATATTTAGTATTTTTCTAAATATCTTTGAACCCAGAGATCATTTTTGAGAAGATATGCAAAGTAAAACATGATCTCAGCATTGAGAAGATATGCAAAGTAAAACATGATCTCAGCATTGAGAAGATATGCAAAGTAAAACATGATCTCAGCATGGGAAAACAATTCACTATGACAAAAAACCTCAAATTTACTTCATCTTATTTCTCTTTTGGATAAGATGGATAAGGGCAGACTTTTAAGATTTTCTTAATTACAGTTTATTTTATTAATTTAATTTAATTTAATTTAATTTAATTTAATTTAATTTAATTTAATTTAATTTAATTTAATTTAATTTAATTTAATTTAATTTAATTTAATTTAATTATTTAATTTAATTTAATTTAATTTAATTTAATTTAATTTAATAGATTTGTATGCCGCCCAACTCCCGCCCAACTAAATAAATAAATAAATAAATTTATTTAGTTTGTCAAACATGTACAAGATAACAGATATAAGTATAAAAATAAAATAATAATAAAAAAATAAACATGAACATAAGCACAGGAAATGAGTACAAATAAATGGGGACAGTAGGGCAGGGATGGTAGGCACACTGGTGCGCTTATGCACGCCGCCTACAGACATCTTAGGAATTGTGTTAGGTCCACGGTAGACAGTTTAAAGTTGAAGCTAGGGGGGTTGAGGATGTAACAATGGAGTCAGGTAGAGCATTCCAGGCATTGACCACTCTATTGCTGAAGTTGTATTTTCTGCAATCGAGTTTGGAGCGGTTTACCTTGAGTTTGTATCTATTTTTTGCCCATATTTTATTGCAGTTGAAGCTGAAGTAGTTGTTGACAGGTAGGATGTTGTAGCAGATAATTTTGTGTACTATGCATAGGTCAGACCATAGGCGGCATAGTTCAAGGTTGTCCAAGCCCAAAATTTCAAGCCTGGTGGCATGAGGTATTCTATTGTGAGCAGAGAAGTGGAGTACTCTTCTCGTGAAATACCTCTGGACCTGCTCAATTGCATTAATATCCGATATACAGTGTGGATTCCAGGCAGATGAGCTGTATTCGAGGATTAATCTGGCAAAGGTTTTGTATGCCCTAGTTTGCAGTACCGTGTTACCAGAGAAGAAACTTCGCAACTACAATTTATATCAATTTATATCAACTACAGTTTATATCAACTACAGTTTATATCAACTGAAGTAGAATTCTAGCATTTCTTGTGGCATGTGCCTATAGTCATCTGAAAGGCTGATAGTGGGTGTGGACAATCACAAAGCATTCATAGATTAGAGAGCAAAGGAAGCACTGGACTCCATAGGATTCGGGGACATCTTCTCATTTACTTGAGGCTGCTATTAGCTTGTCTTCATTTTTAAAATTAAATTAAAAGCAATTAAAAGCAAATGACATAGGTAAAGCAGTTTGTTTGGTACTGAAATGACTTGGAGACCCTGGGTCAAAGGTCAGAGGTGGGTTCCTCCCGGTTCAGACCGGTTCTATGGAACCGGTAGTAACTTGGCGGCCTGGGTTGCTAGAACCGGCAGAGACTCAGGCCTGCCACACCCCCGAACAGGCTCTTTTGACGGCACCATAGGCGCTGCCATCTTGCTTTTTGCTTCTGTGCATGTGCAGAAATTGTTTTTTGCTTCTGGGCACGTGCAGAATTATCTGTCAAAAGTATCTGTTACAAATCAAGACAGTGGAAGAATAATGAAATATGTATGATGATTTCTTAAGACAAGCCCGGTTTTCATATGAGGTTTGTATTAGAACATGATGATTCATATTTAATTAATTGTGCTCTTTGTGGAGGCCCATATTCAGATTCAAGACTATTTGATTGTTTATAATAAAATACAAATGTCCTATAAAACCTGGGGGTGGTATGAAAATTTGGGGAGATATTGAGGTGAAGACGTTTGACAGGTATTCCAAAAGAAAACTGGGATAAATGAATTTCAAGTTTTAGGAATGTAAAACGTATGATGAGAAAGTTTTAAGATGGGACTTGTAATATGAATTCCTTGTAATATGAATTAGTTCCGTGTAATATGAATTAGCTAACAAATTATTCTGATAAATAATCTAATTTTTAATATCTTTAGTTTGCTTTCTGAAATTATTTCATAATTGACTTTGTTTATCAGAACAATCACTTTATGAATTTGTGTGCCTCTTGTCAGGGTTCCAAGTAGCACCCCCAACGAAAGAAGAATCTGAGGCTAGAAGTTCCTCAAAGTTCCACTTTATTAGAGATGTCATATTGGCACATCTTGGAAAATCCGAAGCTGAAAGCTTCCGGGTTTTCCCCACCCAAAGGAAAGTCAAAGTCCCTTCCCCTGCACCCACATGTCCATCACATGGTCCAATCAATCCACCGTCCCAATTGAAGATGCTTGCTAGTCATGCCTCTCCAGATGCAGGCTGAAAATCTTTAACTCCCAGAGAAAAGAATGTTGTTATGGCTAGATATCTCTACAACTCCATGCAATCCCCTCTCCCAGTTTCCCACAGCACTAAGTGTGGCAGCCCTGAAGATCCAAAGAAAAAGAAAACCTCTAATGGCAGCTCTTTTTTTGAGAGAGAGCAGAATACTTCTTCAAATTCTAATGTATTCATGAATAAAAAAATTTGATTTGAGCTTCTGTTGCCTGTAATCCTAACAAGAATGTGAAACTGATTTTAATGGTTTTCACTGATCGATTATGGATCAGTACCAGAGTTGGGTTTCAGCAGGTTCTGACCAGTTCTGGAGAACCGGTAGTGGAAATTTTTAGTAGTTCAGAGAACAGGTAAATACCACCTCTGACTGGCCCTGCCCCCATCTATTCTCTGCCTCCCAAACCCCAGCTGATCGGAGGAAATGGAGATTTTGCAGTATCCTTCCCCTGGAGTGGGGTGGGAATGCAGATTTTACAGTATCCTTCCCCTGCCACACCCACCAAGCCACGCCTACCAAGCCACACCACGCCCACCAAGCCACACCCACAGAACCGGTAGTAAATTTTTTTGAATCCCACCACTAATCAGTACAGTTTTCTGATTTCTCTAAATAAGTGTTTAACAAAATTAGCCCATTTTCTTATTTTTTTTCCTGGAGAAAACATGAAAACATTAGTCATTTTCTGAGAGCCTGGAAATAATAAAAAGGGAAGATGAAACCAGATGGATAAAAATAAAATTTTAAAACTGCTTGGTAATCATGGCAAAATTAATTTCTTTACCACATTACACCTCCATAGTATTGACTAACGAGTCTTTTTCCAAAGACCAGCCTACTTGGCTAGATTTCTGGAACTTATTTGAATCAACAAGCTGTACATTTTTCTGTTAATAATATTCTCATCACTGGATTAGATACCACAGTTCTGAGAGAGAACCAGTGAAGGATTTAAACTGGTCTGATCCTCTTGTGTTTGGATAATTTCAACACAGCAGAGTGAAGACAAATGGATGGGATGCTTAAAGAATTACTGTACCTATGCTTTTTATTCTCCAAATAGCTTTTGATACCATTACCTTCTGGACCATTGCTCAGAATTTGACATAATTTTATCCAGACTTAATCCTTCTGAAGAGATTGATGAAACAGTGTTACTGTCCAGATTTTTATTGTATCCCTTGGCCGTTGTTTTGTAGCTTGAACATTTATTTAGTGGTATTTGATGCTGTTTTGGGGATCTATTCTACTGTAATTATCATTTGCATGTGTGTTGTATTGAATGATAGCTTTTAAAGATTCTATGCCTTACATCTTAGGTCAAAAATGATCTATTTACCTTGTCTAATTGTTATTTTTGCTGACAATTGTAATTCATAATAAGGAGGTGCTTGGCATTCCAAAGTTTATTGCCATGTACTTTTTTCACCAGAAAAAAATATCAAACTAGAACAGGAATAGTCAAAGGAATACAAAATCTATTTTGTCACATTAGCTAATTTATAGGAGCCATCTTACTTTCTAAAATAACAAAAAACACTGAATATTTTTTATTGGAAAAAGCTCTATTGATACAAGCAGTGGGGTTTTCAGTTGAGTCACCAAAGCTCATCAGAATGCTTGGTACTTAAAGAATTAATATTCCACAAATGAAACTGAATTAATTACAGAACTTGTCCAGAATTCTGACTCCATTGTAGATATTTAAAAATAATCACAATTGAAGTGTTTAGTATTTAGAGAATAATACCATTATCTAAATACCTTAAAAGGTTTTTTTAAGGAAAATAATATTTCTTGTCTTCTCTCTCCAAAAAAATTTCTCTAACAGAAAAATGTTTACATTTGCAATGTTATAGATTCTAATAATAAAAGAAAAGGTAAATATATAATTCTGTAATTGTAATAAACAGAATAATAGAATATCTTTGAATACTTTTATTATTTTTACTTTCCCTGGAGTATAAAAATTTACAGAATTATAAAATCATGCTAAAGATGTATTTATCATAAGGCATTACCCAACCAAGATAGCCAGAGGAGAAAGAGCTGTTATTTATTTCAGGTGACTATTCTGTCACCATCTTGTTTCTTCCCCTATACCAGCTGTGTAAGGGTATGCCAAAAACAAACAAACAAAAAACCAAATAAACTTTATCTCCTTTTTACTAATGGAGAAAAATAAGGATATCTTAAACCCCATACCCGGAAGTCAATTTGAGGGATCTCCTAAGACAAATTTCCAGATTGCAGTTTCATAGGCAAAAATTACCATCAAGATATTTATTTTTTTTAAATTGGAACAAAAATTTATTAATAACCCAATAAAAGCATAGATGAGTGTAGAACTTAAAGAACAAGATTAGGCATCAAAGGAAGAACTTAATAAAAGGAGAGAAGAAGTAAGGGGCGTGCATAAGTGCACCAGCGTGCCTACCGTCCCTGTCCTAATGTTCCCGCTTATCAGTACCCATCTTATGTATATAAACAATGTTATATCTATGTATATTACCAACATGTACTTGACAAAAATAAATAAATAAATAAAATAAATAAAGATAGACTCTCTTAAAAGGATAGACTCTCTTAAAAGGTTAAAAGGTGACTTCACCTGGACTTCCGGTTCCGGATCGCTGCATCGCGGACGCTCCTCGTTGAGCGCCTTTCCTTTTCCCCGTTAAAGCCGCCAGAACAGCTGTCTGGCGGCTTGAAAGTCTCTGCCCCGGGCAAAGGGGAGAGATGAGAGCCGGACAGGTGGGGTAGAGCCCCCCCTAGTGCCCCAAGTGTCAGCCAGGGGCGCGAAAGGTGAGGGCTCCCCAGCCAGCCTGTCTCTTGCTCCGGGGACTTGGAAACCTCCGCTTTTGCGGAGCAAGATGCTGTGACCACCCGCTGCTTCGTGAATGGGATTACAACTATTTAATTGTTTAAACAAGCAGACAGAGAGAGACAGGATTTTAAAGGGCAAGTACAGATTTTTTTTTCCTTCAACTCCACTGCTGATTTTCACTTCGGAAGAAACTAAGTAACAGTTATTAGGCTACAACATGGCGATCGGAGAAAGTGGGAGGAGAAGTGAAAGTAACTTTCGTTTCCCTAGCAGCTTTTTTTCTTATGGAAATTTTTGATTTTGAAAGTTGGCTTTACTCTCTCTGTCTCCCGATTTTGGATTAAATAATAACTGACAATTTTTTAAAAATAAAATTCTATCTGGCTTTGGAATTTGAAAGAATTTTAAAAGAAATTTAAAAGAACTTTTACTAGAGGCTTGGCTTTTTCTTTGTTCACCACTGGAAATATTAAAATGGCTTCAAAATCTGGAAAGATGGTTTTGAATAAAAGAATGGATTATTCATCTGGTTATATTTCTAAAATGCAACTTACCACTGAGTTAACACCCCCAAAGTCTTTAACACCTGAAAATTTAATAAGTACCTTAAAGATTATGAAAGATGAACTTATTGTTGAATTTAACCAAAAAATTAGTGAAATAGATAATAAAATGCAGGCTGCTTTAAAGAATATTGACCAACAAATTAGAAATGATGTGTTGGAGGTATGTAAAGGTCTAGCAACAAATATTGAAGTTTTGGCAAACCGCATTGAAGAAAACAAACAAGTTTTGACAACTTCAGTAGAATACATAGATAAAATACAAAATGACATTGCAAATTTTGAAACAGAGGTGTTAATGACGCAATTCAGATCCATGGAATTTGCCATAAGGGTCAGGGGGTTGAAAGAAGGATTATATGAAGATTTGAAAGGAAGGATGGTGGAAGCTTTGGAGCAGGTGTCTGGACTGTCTAAAGAAGAACTAGCCAGGCAAATTGATAAAATATATAGAATCAACTCCTGGTATGCAAAACAAAAACACCTACCAAGGGATATTGTAATATACTTTACTACAAGAGCCTTAAGGAATAGGATTATACAGGCGACGTTTAAGAATAACCTGCAGGTGAATGGCCAGGAACTGATGATATGGAAAGAAATTCCCTCTAAAATGCTCAAAGCCAGAAAAGATTATACCTTTCTGATTGATGAATTTAAAAGGTTAAATTTACATTACAAATGGGAAGCACCAACAGGAGTTGCAGTGAAATTTCTGGGAAAAAGATATCGGCTTAATACAACAAAGAAAGCTACTGAATTTTATGTCAACGTCTTAAAGGCTGATATATCCAAGATTCCAGAGGAAAGATGTATGAAAACAAAAGAGGAGGAGGAGGGAAAGCCATCCCTTCCTCTTCAAACCGAAACAGATTTACAAAATTTAAATGATTGGCAGAGCCAGACAGATGTCTACAGTGTGGAAAAGGAGATGGAAGATCGGGGTCAGATGGGAGGCGAGCTGACAACTACAAAATTATCAAGTTACAAAAAGATGCAACCATCATCAAGATACAACAAGATGCAGTGTTGAAGTTTATTGGACAGATGGTTGCCATTATGACTGTACTTTTCTTTTTCCCTTCTTTCCTTAATTTTTTTTTCTTTTCTTTACTTCTTGCATTCTTTTTTTTTCTTTTGTTTTTTTTGGGGGGCTTATTCAAAGTATTATTAATTCTTTTTAAAGATTTAGAACTTTTTTGAACCTAATAATTTAATACATAGTAACATTATGTTACTAATAGAGTGGTAGAATTTATGATGAAGTTTAAGGTTTTTGTATTATTACTTAGTTATTTTTTGTGTAATATCAATTTAAGTTTTATTTAATTGTGAGAAAGATTTGGAATTGTTATCTATCCAGTTATAAAATATTACAATTAGATTTAACATTTTTTTTTTTGGGAGGAAGGTTATTTAAAGTTTGGAATTAGTGCTTATAATCTGATATATAGTAATAGTATGTTATTTATATACTGATTGATTTTATGATGAAGTTTAAGGTTTTTGTATTTAATACTTAGTCATCATTTATGTAATAATCATTTAATTCTTAGTTAACAGTGAAGAAATGTTGTGAAGGGTAGATGATTGAAAGGAGGAGGAAGGAATTTTTATTAGTGTACAATTTGGAGTTGAAGTTTTAAAAAAATAAGGTGGAAGTCAAAATTTTTTAATTTAATTTAAAGTTATTTTATTGATATTATGCCCTGTACTCTCTCTGGGAAGTCCGGGGGGGAGGGGGGGAGGGAAAGGGGTGGGTTAGGGGGGAGAAAAATTTAAAAAAAATGTTTGTACTTTCTATTTAATGTTTAGCTATTATCTATGTAATTTTGTACTAATAAAACTTTTTGGAAAAAAAAAAAAGGTGACTTCACCTCAGAGAAAACTAGTTCAGAAGAAAGCTGGATAGATTTGTCTACAAGTTGGCTGTGAATGAATTCTGATCTAATGGGACTCAATAACATCTTGCACTGCCAGAGATGATTGTTACAATTTTCCAAAAACAAGCATTGATATAGTATAATAATGTGTTGATTTCTATGCAAAATGTTATAAATAAAGCCCTAAGATTTTTTTTAAAAACCCTACTTTGTATTACTGTTATTTTCACATCTCAGTGTTTTATTACTGTTATTTTCACATCACAGTGTTTTCATATTGAAAATGCATGAAGAAATCATTTATTTTTATTCTTGATATATAAAAAAATCACTGTATATATATTAAATTGTATATAAACAGTTCATTTTGACCTATTTAAAATTTAGAGTTGTACACAGTGATTATGCACTCTAGTTTACAAAGAATTTAAAAAGTTATCAGAACATAATACTCTGTTTTGATGCATGTTGTATTTTTGTATTGTCTTAGTTGTAAATAAAAATAACTATTCATCAGGGGTCTTGATCTTGGCCATCAACACTGAATATTTCTACACAAGATTAAGTGCAAAAGTACTTAAGTTTTCTCTTATGTGATAAACTGCAATTTCTTTCATTCAGATCACAATGAGTATTTCTAAATTTTCATTTAAAAATCATAAATGTGTTATTCTAGCCCATGACTTCTTTTACACTCAATTATTCTTGAGAAGGATCAAAATATAAATTGCTACTTCATAGTAGGCCTTGAGAGTGATCAGGAACTCTAAGTTACTGTAGCTAAGAAAGATAATGTCTTTTACAATAATAATTCTGAATAGAAAGAATGGTATTTTGGGCAGAACTTAGAGGCTAAAATAATTTTCATCATTTATCATCTCTAGAGAAACAGAAGAGCTATGGTTTTGAGGTATCATTGGCCAGAGGCTGTTGCCAGCAGCAGTTAAAAGGCTTGAAACAAATTTGTTGAGCAGGTGAGCTGCAGTGAAGAAGAAAAGAACCTTGAAAGAAAAGAAGAGCAGAGGCAGAAGAGGCAAAAGGCTGTCTTGGAAATGGCAATGCTTAAAACAACAGTTAGTAATAAAAAAAGTTTCTGTTCTGTACGTGCAAGTTGTAGTGGAGGTACTAATAATTAGTATTAGTAATTGAATGAATATGACTCCCATAATCGGAAATCAGCCCACATATAACTTCCTTATATTCACTTTAAATAATAATAATAATAATAATAATAATAATAATAATAATAATAATAATAATAATAATAATAATAATAATAATAATAATAATAATAATAATAATAATAATAATAATAATAATAATAATAATAAATTAATTAATTAAACCTGAGAAAGTAGTTGAAAACAAACATGCCAAAATACTTTGGGACTTTCGAATTCAGACTGACAAGGTTTTGGAACATAATACGCCAGACCTCACGATTGTGGAAAAGAAAAAAGTGTGGATCATTGATGTCGCCATACCAGGTGACAGTCGAATTGATGAAAAACAACAAGAAAAACTTAACCGATATCAGGACCTTAAAATCGAATTACAACGACTCTGGCATAAACCAGTACAGGTGGTCCCAGTGGTAATCGGCACACTGGGTGCTGTGCCAAAAGACCTTAACCGGCATTTGAAAACAATAAACATTGACAAAATCACGATCTGTCAGTTGCAAAAGGCCACCGTACTTGGATCTGCGCGCATCATACGAAAATACATCACACAGTCTTAGACGCTTGGGAAGTGTTTGACTTGTGATATAGTGATACGAAATCCAGCATATAAATCTCATTTGCTGTGTATTACATTTTTTGTGAATAAATAATAATAATAATAATAATAATAATAATAATAATAATAATAATAATAATAATAATAATAATAATAATAATAATAATAATAATAATAATAATAATAATAATAATAATACTGATTACAAAGCTAGACATGACTGGGTTGCTAAATTAATCCACTGGTCATTATGTAAAAAATACGATTTATCTGTTTCCAAAAAGTCATGGGAACATAAAGTGGAAAAAGTTATTGAAAATGAGAAGGTGAAGATCTTGTGGGACTTTCGAATACAGACGGATCATCATTTGGTACACAACACGCCAGATATCACAGTTGTCCAAAACCGAAACGTACAATTTATTGATATCGCGGTACTAGGAGACCCCAGAGTTGAAGAAAAAGAACTGAAAAAATCATGAAATATCATGACCTGGCCATCGAAAGTACGCGATTATGGATGAAACATGTAACAGTGATACCCATTGTCATCGGGGCATTTGGTACCATGTCCAAGAATTTTATAAAATACATCAAGAAATTGCAGCTTCCTGCAATAACACCAGCGGAACTGCAAAAAACTGCGCTACTCGGAACATCATACATCTTATGAAGGTACTTGGTTGACACCTAGGACGCTGGCAGCAACCTGTATCAACCATTAGCACCAGTCAATGGTATTTGCGATGTATTTTTGAATGTTCAGTTGACTGAGTTTCATATTTAATGAGTAAAGTAAATAATAATAATAATAATGATGATGATGATGATGATGATGATGATGATGATGATGATGATGATAATGATGATGATGATGATGGCAGTTGAACTGCTTTCCTCCCCCCACCCCATACCTGATCCTATCTTCCTGACATCAAAGGGCAGTTGGGCTGCTTTCCTCCCCACACACCCCACCTGATCCTGCCTTCCTGACACCAAAGGACAGTTGGGGTGCCGTGGCTGGGCCTGGACAGCTATCCGGTGCAGTCCCTATGGTTATGGGATTACCGCCTTTGGATCAGTAGTGGCTTAGCCACCGTGAACTAACCAAGGCACCTACCATCACCAATGATGAGAAGAAAACAACAACATTCCACAACGGATCGATCGTTGCCTTGGTCAATAAGGGCCACTTCAGATGCTATGGCTCCTGGACATCTGTCAAAAAATGGGCTACAGGGCCCAGTTGTTACTACTGGGGAATCAGGGCGTGCAACTGCAAAGCAACTGGAATAAAGGGCAAAACCTGGACAACCGAAGAAAATAGAGAAATCATCAAATGTTACTACCAGGCAGAACCACCAGCCAGGGGATTTCAAAAAAGAATGACGTAACTGTGGAAGGAAAAATCCTTGGAAAATGATGTAACTGAACAACTATTAATGGTACTTGGTTGATACCTAGGATGCTGGCAGCAACCCGTATCAACCATTAGTACCAGTCAATGGTATTTATGACACATTTTTAAATGTTCAGTTGCTGAGTTTTATATTTAATTAATAAAAGAAATAATAATAATAGAAAAATTCAAATTTAATTCTATCTAGGATACTTTAATTTATAGTACAAATTCATATACATAATTGCTTTCCCAGCTAGTAAAGTTTTTCCTCAATGAAGCAATACCTCTCAGAGAAATCTCTCTGGATTTAACATATAGGCTCTATTGATGAAACATTTTTATATCATTGAACAAAACAATTTAAAATAATTATTGGAAATAAAATAACTTCCAATACCAAGATTTACCTAGCTGTTTTATAATTTTCGTGGATTTGTCTTCTTTTTTAAAATCGGAATTAAATGCATTATTTCTATTGATATTCTAACTTCAAAAGGCAATTATATATATTGATATTGCATCAGATAATCATCCAAAGTAAATTCTTTGCAGCATCACAACCTTAATCTTGGAATACCTTATTAATACGATTAAAATTTAATGATAGTCACTGTAATATTTAGGGCATTGCCAATTATAATTTGCCTGTGCATTTGTACAACTACACATTTTTCAGCTAGATGATCCATTTTGTTCTTCTATATTAATTGCAACTTATCTTTGTGGACCCATTCATGCAGAAATGGTAGGGGAATGGGAAATGTTGTGGAAAGCAACATAATCTATGAATACATAAGAGCAGAAATATATGCATTTAGTATTAGAACATGAAATATAATGCTCCATTTTCTCCCATTCAGAAAATGCAAAAAGGGAAATCCAATCGCGAATTTGAGCTCAGAATTGTTAGAAAACATTCAATGTCTGTGGCCATGACTCCCTCAAATTAATATTTATATGTATTCTCCTCCAATAAACTCCCTCAGTTTGTGGTGTTAAAAGACATTCATAGAAGTGTTGAGCAAAGAACATTTGAAGTGTAAACCAGTAAAAATTCTCTACAGGATTAGCAGAAATGTATAGAAAGATCCTGGAGGCAGACGGTCAACTAGTAACACTGGCTAAGGCATCATTGTATACTGCGTAAGAAAAGTCTGAGATAATTCACAGTTGTATTTTATCAACAAAAACTACATGGATAAATAATATTTAATGATATAGTCTCATAGGTGGGCTCCTCAGATTGGATGGCGTTCAACATGCTACTGAGGAAGAGAAAAAAATATTTTGGAGTACTAATTGTGTTTATGTTTATGACATAAAGCATGGGTATCAAATTCGATTGTGTCACGTGACATCACATGATGTATCGTGACAATTTTTTGCCTTTGCAGAGCTGGGGTGGGTGTGGCCTACACGTGATGCATCCGGCCCGCGGACTGCCAGTTTGACATCCCTGACATAGAGTCTTTGGGAGATCTAGTTGCTGATACTGCTAAGTAGGAAAAGAAAATCTGAAGCTGAAAAGACAAAATTACAGTGTAAACTTTGAACATAAGAAACCTAATGTGATACAACTCAATATAGAGAAAGATGAAGTGACTTGACTACCTACTGAATCTTACTCATCAATAGATTGAAAGGTACTGCAGCTGACATTTTCGGGATGAAGATAATTGGTTTGTCACTCAGGCATTGCTTTTCAGGGTAAGGAAGACACACTTGGGTAACTGAGATAAATGAATGGTACTAATTAGACTTGGTGGACAACTTGGTGGACAAATATGATGATTTTCCAGATTAAGCAAACAGAAAATGCAGAAAAGGAAATTGGTGATGACACTACTCCAATAGCTGAAAATGTAAGTGATTTGAAATTTCAATCATGATAATGAAATTCAAAGCACATTGTGAAAAATGGGATTAAGATTAAATCTAACAAGGACCAGACTAATAACAACAGATGCCACAACCAATCTTCAGAAATGCAATAAACATTTTGAAGTGGCAGATTGCTTCTGCCTTTTGGATCAACTATTAACAGTAAAGGAATCAACAATTAGGAAATATACTGTGACAGTCTTGGAAAAGAGTCAGATACTATGACAAGATTATATCTACAAAGATCAGAATCATGAAGGAAATGTTTTTCCCTGTGATTTTCTATGGAAGTTAAAGTTGGGCTTTGAAGGAGCAGGATAGAAAGAATGTTGACAATTTTCAACTTTGATGCTACTGAAGACACTTGAGGACATTGTGGTTAACAAGAAAACAAATAAATTAATCATAGGACAAATTAATCCAGAGTTCTTACTTGGAGCAAAAATGACCAGATTCAAATTATTATATCTCTGGAGAAATCTATAATGGTAGGAAGAAAAGAGATGGAAAAAAGAAAAAGAAAAGAATGACTAGCAGGAAGGGCTCAGTTATAGCTGTGATGTGCACATTACTGGAAGACTTGAAGGTTTAAGGTTGAGAACACATCATCTTGGAGAGGGTCTGTCTGTCTGTGCAGTCATTAAGAAGTGACAATTTGATGACATACAATCAAAATACACATAGATGCATTATAATCTACTGTATACATTAAATTTGTAAACATTAATATTATTTTAAACAGAAAATAGTGATTTTTATTTTTTTCTTTAAAATATGTTAACAAGAATTCAATTTTAATAGCTACTGTCACAAGGCAAAATTATTTAAACCACCCTATAAGTAATTTAAAAAGAAAATTATTCAAACAAATTTTATTTTTAAATAGACATATTCTTGTAGATAGTAAACTCTAAACTGTAAACTGTTTGTATTACATGGGATATACATTTCAAATTTTACATAAAAATAGAAATAGCTTCTTTGTTCAAAGGACTGTCTTTTCCCCAAGGGAATACGACAGCCCCAATTTGGTTGAAGTTCTTAATTAATTTGTAATTGTAATGAAAGAGTCATTTCAAGTTTCCAACTATTCAAGGGTTTCAGAAGATGCCATTTCTAATGGCAATGCCTTTTTTGAAGGATCATTTGAAGTGTTAGCTACAAACTGAGCTATAAACATAATGTTGGTACATCCACTAGGGCAGAAGGAGGCATCTGGGATTACCATTAAATTAAATGTTTCAATTATACATAGATGATGGCATTAGAAGAAGAAATACTAAATAACTATCTTTAGAACTTGTTCATGCTCATCCATTATCAATAATAATTAGCAACTCAGTACTCTTACATTTGTAAACACATTTAAAGCAATGGCAAAGCAGGAAGGTAATTAACAGATATATAATTGGATATGCATCTTTTTCATTATTTAAATTTGTCTGCTTTAAAAAGCAGGGAGAAATAGATACTTTATAGTGATGATATGACATTTTTATTTTTTTTAGGTTGCTGAGGTATTCTCTCCAATAGATAGATGCCCTTTTTAGAAAATAAAATACTGCTCATTCACCTGTTAGCACTTTATGACTTGTTTTGCAGTTTTACAGTTTAGTAACTCAAGTTTTATAAATAAAAGTGATCCCATTCTGAGAAAATAGAAAATAAGCATAGATTGGTCACTAAGGCTCTGAATATTGTGTATTGTTTAATGTTTAAAGGTGTGAATATTTTAAAGTGGAGAGCATTTGACATGCCATCCTGGAATATTTCTTCTTATCATCCTGTAAATAACAGAATAAATAGTTGTTGAACTGAAAAGCAATCTATCTTAGAAACATGTCCACTATACTATTCATCAGTTAAGCCAAATATTATAGCATTGGAAAAGTGGAGGGTGGCATAATTTAATCTACACATTACTGTTATCCAAAGATCTTTCCTTCTCTTTTTTAATACAGTTAATTAAAATATTATAAACTAATTAAATAACATCTCAAGGATAGTCAGAATTCACTTTTTAAAATTAGATCTGTTATGAAATTTCAGTGCTTAATGTGACCTAATGCACTTCCTGCACCCTTTGTTTTCTAAACCATTTTTTGTTGCATTGCAACAAAATTTATGCAGACAAGTAAGAAGGCCACAAAAATTTCCCACAATATCTAATAGCTTCTAAATGCAGTTGCATATCTTCAGACCATGAGCTGCATACAGTTTGAAACCTAATGTTCAAATTTTGCAGGGATGTTGGGAGCAGTCTGTGGTTTCTGAACACTTTGTCATTTTTGAATTAAGGAACATCCCCATTTGCAATGAACTCTTAACAGAATAACTGAGTTTGAAGGGACTTTGGAGGTCTTCTAGTCCAACCTCATGGTCAAGCAGAAGAACCTGTACCATTTCAGACAAATGACTGTCCAATCTCTTCTTAAAAACTTCCAGTAATCGAGCACCAACAACTTCTGAAGGCAAGCTGTTCCACTGGTTAATTGTTCTGTTAGGAAATTTCTACTGATTTCTAGATTGGCTCTCTTGTTGATCCGTTTCCATCCATTGCTTCTTGTTCTGCATTTTGGTGCTTGGAGAATACATTGATCCCTCTTTTTTCTGTGATAGCCCCTCAGATATTGGAAGTCTGTTATGTCACCATAGTCGTCCTTTTCACTAGAGTAGATATATCCAGTTCCTGCAATCATTCTTCATATGTTTTAGCCTTCAGTCCCCTTATCATCTTTTTTGTTCTTATCTGCATTCTTTCTAGAGTTTGAACATCTTTTTTATTGTGGGGACAAGAACTGGATGTAGTATTCCAAGTGTGCATTATAAAGTGATACTAACACAATGCAGACTAGGACTGCATTGGCCTTTTTTGCAGCTACAGTGCACTTCTGGCTCATATTTAAGTGGTTGTCCACTAGGGCTTCTAGATCCCTCTCACAGTTAATGCTATTGAGCCAGATAGCACCTATTCTAGATCTGTGCTTTTGGTTTTTCCTTTCCTAAGTGTAAAATCTTACTTTCCTAATTATCAAATTTCATTTTGTTAAATAGAGTCCAGTGTTCAAATTTATCCACTGGGGGCGATGACTATTCCAACCCAGCTTGGTGTTGTCTGAAAATTTGATGAGTTCCCCTTTTATTCTCTCATCTAAATCATTTATGAAGATGTTGAATAGTACTGGGCATAAGACAGAACCTTGTGGTACCCCACTACATCCTTTCCTCCTTGTAGATGTAGTTCCATTAAGGATTATACTGTATGTTGAATGCTGTTTGTCAGCCAGTTATGAATTCAACTGATGGTAATGCTGTTTATCCCACATTTTTGCATCTTACCATGAAGTAAGTTGTGGTCTAGTTTGTCAAATGCTTTACTGAAGTCCAAGTATACTATGTCTACAGCTGAACTATTAATGTAACAATTAAATCTTACATAACAATAAACCCTCAAACTGTTGCATAATTGCTGCATCATGAAAATAGCTTATTTTTTCAGTCTTTTGTTTAAGAAAAAATCATACTAGAAAAATCTAATTCAACTTTGCAATGACATTTTTTACAGTCTTGTGTATAAAACTTTAAAAAGTCAGCATGAATATTAGAGATATCCCATTTTATATGGCCTTCAAAGCACTTCCAAATTATTTTAGAAGTGAGCACAGGCTAGAAAGTGGGAGATTGCATAAAGCCAACTGGCCAGTCATTCTTTCACAGCCATAGGAAGCAGGCAATGGTAAATCCACTTTTGAAAAATCTTGCTAAAGAAAATTGCAAGGACTTGTCCAGGTAATTGTCTGGAGTTGAAAGCAACCTTCCTCAAAAGAGCTTTTCCAATAAATTGCATTGGAAGAGAGGTGTTAAATCTAAGCTATCTACTTCCATAAAGATTATAAAAACAAAAAGAGACTGAAATTCTATACCTATTACCTGAAGAAAAAACCCACTGAACATAGTAAGATTGCTCATAATTAATTACTATCATGAAAAGTACAATTAAATAAAAATGAAAAAAAATGCTATTTTTTAAAAATGATGTAAGCACATCATGGGTTATACTGAACATTTAATATTCTGATATATTTTGGCTTTAGTAGCAAAAACTAAATTATTCTGAATCTTGATTTGCATAACCTGCTGCCACAACTTAAATTCTCATTAATGCATCAAGTTCATGCATGAATTCTTGTTCAGTATCTGTCCTCTATTCAACATATGTTGACTTGAATATTAATGCGAGAACAATTAATTAATTATCTTCAGTGTTTTGGGCATTATTTGAAATCTGTATGGGCATGTTTGATCTGCAATGGCTGGGCCAACTTATCATGTAATATTACACAAGGACTCTATTCACCTGAACACTTTCCTTGATGTGTGTTCAGCTCTGAGTAGAGTCTCTCTTAATTTGGCATTACATTTTAATAAAAATAAATAAATAAAGAAGACTTCAGTGCATCTGTTGCAAGGTCAAATAAAAGAGAAAAAGAAATGAGACAGGACAGAAATGGGTTTAACATTTGAGGTTAACTTGATTTTCAAGGCTTTTTGTTTTCTCATTTTTCAATGTGTTTAGTGCTGCAGTTTGATTTCTGTATAATTGACTCACCACAAATGACTCTCTTAAAGCTTGCTGTCCAGTGAACACGTAAGCAATATCAGCTAAATATTGCAAAACTGAAATTGAATAGAAACTGAGCATCTGTGACTAAAAAGGGATTCTTGAAATTAAGAGGGGAAGAATATTACTTCTCAAATGATACATTTCAAACTAAATATGAAAAACCCTCATCATTTTATGTTCCACTGCTTCATTTTAAAGATTTGTACTGTTTAATGATGCATCAAATTATCTCATAACAAAAGTAACTTCTAAAGTTTAAGATTCATTGTGTCATACACATATCTTCACAATGTTCGACAGGGTAGAAATAGATGAATTAGGGAACAAATGAAGTAGGGTTTATTCCAAAGCCTGTAAAAATGCCTAAGTAACTACTGTGAAGTCAATCAAGAATTGAGGATAACTTTATTATTATTAATGTTCACGTGTATTGAATGGAACAAATAGAGGAAATGTATTACTGTAGACAGAAACAGATGATTTTAAGGCCAAAATCCAACACAAAAACATAGGCTGTAGGAATGCAGTAAATTTAACATGTGCCAAATCTATATATATATAAAAGTGAAAACCACTCACGCCACGATCACGAAATCTCCAGAACCGTAAAGCCTACAAACTTGAAATTTGGTACTTATATTCCACTTGGCTTCTAGGTGCTCACTAAGAAAGGATTTTTCAAAATGACCATCAGATCATTAGTATTTCTTATATTATTATTAACACGTTCTGATGCTAATTAGCTAGACATTCTACTCCCCCTCCCAACCTGAAAATAACTCTGGAGAGAACAGGATAGCATTGAAGAGATTTCTGTGGGGCAAGCCTGACGGAGAGAAGGGGCTAGAAAGCCTGATGGAGAGAAGGGGATAGGATAGGGGAAGCTTCTGTGGGGCAAGGCTGAGGGAGAGAAGGAAATAGGACAGGGGAGGATTCTGTGGGTCAAGCCTGAGGGAGAGAAGGGGATAGGCTAGGGGAGGATTCTGTGGGACAAGCCTGAGGGAGAGAAGGGGATAGGATAGGGGAGGATTCTGTGGGGCAAGCCTGAGGGACAGTAGAGAGAGGAGAGGCCGATCATAACTACTCATTAATTTTCAAGCTGTAAGTGTTGATTTATGAAGCCCGATCACATAGTTTCGTAGCGGAGCACGGGTATTCAGCTAGTAATATATGAAGACACAATATAGACTGGCTTCCACATAATATTTAGCAAAGATTTGTTTTGCCTGCTTTTGGTTTGTTGGAATATCTGGCTTAGTGTTGGTTTATGAAATCTGGCATATTCCTGATATGTTCTTATGTGTGATGTAACAATCCACAGAGATGAAAGAAAATGTTAGCCAAGATGAGAACTATTTCTCAACTAGAACCACGCAGGACTTCATATCTGCCCCTCCAACTCCAAAAAAAATACGTGTCCTGAAAAAGTGCAGATGTTCAGTACAAATACTCCCAGGCAGAATATTTATTCTAAAGGTAAAGGTTTCCCCAGTTCAGTAGTGTCTGACTTTATGGGGCAGTGCTCATCTCCATTTCTTAGCTGGAGGAGGTCCAAATACTTTTCCATGGCCATGTGGGCAGCATGACTATGTGCCGAAGTGCACAGAATGCTGTTACCTTCCCACCAAAGTGGTTCAATACATTCAGGCAGAATATTTATTCGATTCCTCACTACATACACTTGCCCAAAGCACAAAAAGACTTAATCTGACATATCTCTCCCTAAATAAAGAAAACAAAGCAAAATAAAAGCCTCACCATCCATATAATAAATATAGAAAATATAATTTTGTATAACTGAAGCATGTATAAATTCCTATACTGTATAAAAGCCCCATTGACGAAGATAGATAGAAAATGTAATTCTCCTCAGTTTCTATTAATGATATAGTAAAATCAAAACTGAAATTGGCCTCAAGGGTCTTCAATGTATAAGAAATTTACCTGTGCAATATGTGAGCTAATCTCCCATCTTCAATTCTTAGGTCTATGGGGAAAATGTTAAAACACAATTCCATTGTATCATACAAGCCCTTATGTGCACAAAGAGATGTAGTCTTTTAAGAGATTAATGCACACCATTTTGAAGCCTAATTCAACAGCAATAGCAATAGCACTTAGACTTATGTACTGCTCCATAGTGCTTTATAGCATTTTCTAAGTAGTATATACAGGTACAGCAATAACAGCATATTGCCCCCAACAATCTGGATCCTCATTTTACCGATCTTGGAAGGATGGAAGGGTAAGTCAACCTCAAGCTCCGTCAGGATCAAACTCCTGGCTGTGGGCAGAGTTAGCCTGCTATACTGCATTGTAACCACTACACCATGACGGTTCATTAATTGAATAAGTCAAATGTTATATTAATAGTTTCTCTTTATAATTATACAGTTATGGAAACAGAATGAACTCTTACGCTCTTGTAAAATATGTTCTGCAATTATTTCTTCAAAGTATAATACACAGTAGGTTTTTTTTACATTAAAGATATACAACCGCCTTTTTTTACAGAGTTATTATCTGCCTCAAGCAGATGAATAGATTAGAAATATTTAAATTTTCTGTTGAAGTAATCCTTTAATATTTGATTAGAGAAACAACTTTTATACTATTACTGCATGGCACTAAAAACACTATTTAAAACAAAATGAAGCTTGGTCCAAGTTAATTATAGGCAGTGAAACTGGTAGGGTTCTGGAAACCAGGGTATCATCTTAGTATGAGTTTGATTTAGTATCTTCAAAGACATGCTTTTAAAATTACATGGAAACAAAACACCACTAAGATCTGATTTAGCCCATTCTGGATGAGGCTGTGCTTCCCGAAAAGAGCACAGGTCATGAATAATATAAATTCAGCTGGTTCATGATAAACAATGATAGTTGTACTCAAACCTTCAAATTACAAAATAACAGAATTGGAAAGAACCTTTGAGGTCTTCTAGTCCAACCCCTTGCTGAAGCAGGAGACCCTATACCATTCCAGAGAAGTGGCTTTGTAGTCTCTTCTTAAAAGCCTCCAGTGATGGAGCACTCACAACTTCTGAAAGGCAAGCCATTCCACTGTTTAATTGTTCTTACTGTAAAGGAATTTTCTTCTTAATTCTAGGTTCCTTCTCTCCTTGATTAGTTTCCATCTCTTGTTTCTGGTCTTGCCTTCTGGTGCTTTGGAAAGCAGGTTGATCTCCTCTTCTTTTTGGCAGTCCCTCAAATATTGGAATACTGTTATCATGCCATCCCAGTCCTTTTTTTCACTAGACTAGAAAAACCCAATTCCTGCAACTTCTTCATATGTTTTAGCCTTCAGCCCCCTAATCATCTTTGTTGCTCTTTTCTGCCTTCTTTCCAGAGTCTCTACATTTCTTTTACAATATGCTGATCAAAAATGGATGCAGTATTTCAAGTGTGATCTTAATAAGGCTTTATCAAGCGATTCTAATACTTCACATGATCTTTATTCTATCCCTCTGTTAATGCAATCTAGGATTGCATTGGATTTTTTGATGGCTGCCACACACTGCTCACTGATATTTAAGTGATTGTCCACTAGGACTCCAAGATCCTGTCACAGTTACTGGTATTGAGCCAGGTTTCATTTAATCTGTACTGTACATTTGTTTTTTCTTGCCTAAGTATAAAACAATATACTTATCTACATTGAATTCTATTTTGTTAGATAGGGTCCAGTGTACAAGTGTGTTGAGATCCATTTGGATCTTGAGCCTATTTTATGGAATTTTGGCTATTCCTGCTTCCTTCCTTCCATGTAGATGTAGTTCCATTGAGGGCTACTTGTTGAGTGTATTGTTGGCCCAATACAAATCCATCTGGTGGTTATGCTGTCTATCCCACCTTTTTTTTTTAGCTTAGTAAGAAGTAAGTTGTTGTCTACTTTATCAAATGCCTTACTGAAATCCAAATATATTATCCACTGTGTTTCTCTTGTCCACTAATTTAGTCACTTTGTCAAAAAAGAATGACAAATTCTTTGGGGGTTTGTGGTAAATAAATTGGGCTAAAATTCACCAAATTTGTCTACACACACACACACACACACACACACACACACACACACACACACACACACACACACACAATGTTTCAGAAAGGGTTAAAACCTATCAACTTAATTGTTCAGCCTGCAGGATTGGCCCATCTGATTCAGAAGACCTTAAGTAAATATTTTTTTTCTCAAAACTATTCATTGGTGCTTTCTGAAGAAAGTATGGCATGTATACCAAAGTTGATCTTCTTGGTGTTGTATTCCTACAGGAGTATTATCAGAGTGAACTCTACTTTGCCTGCTGCCAGCCCTGCTCTTTGAAAGAAAAACATGGATGATATTCAATGAATCAGTCAGTGGATACTGAAAAGCACTGGATGTCTGTTTGATCATCGATTGGATCAGAGACATGAAGAATCCCTCATAGACTTTCAATAACCATCTAATTAAATATCTCTTACATACTTTGTTTGCCTTATTTTAAAAGCTCAGCCCCTTATGATTTGTCTCTTCTTAAACTGATCACATGCTCATTTATTTTTCTACCTCTCCTTCTGCTTTCATTTTCTTAGTTTGTTCATATTACTTTTGATTCTTCCAGCCTTATCTAAAAATCGTATGAAAGAAAGCCTCTTTAATTTATCCACATTTTCTATATATTCATATATTTAATTATCTATTTATCCCAGATGTACTGTGTAGCTTTTGCAGTTTAGTAACTATTAATAATGTAATGGAATAAATTTTCAATCCAAACAGTCAGTAAGCTGTTATCAATCTTTCTTTATGAAATCATTATCAAGACTTTCCAACCCATAATCACAAATTTATATAATTACTAAGAATCAAACTACTAACATAATATTAATTTTAGTTTCAGATTGCTCATGTTCAAAAACAGTCCTTTGTTTCTTCTTAGATTTTCAGTATCAAAATAAAATATTTTTAAAAAAATTAAAATGCATTTTCCTAACTGAAAAACAAAACAAAACAAAATGGAAACTCCAGGAAGTACAAGATATTTCACAGATCAATACAATAAAACATATGGTATTTTCCAAAACAATCACTGTATAAATAGGCTAAAAGAGTACTGATTGCGTATTTTAATATTTCAGATCATGAACTCCCAGCAAAATAATTCAACGTATTTATTTTAATTAGTAGGAGATTCTTCCTCTAGTTATCTTCAGCCAACTAAACTAGGGTCAAAAAATCACCAGATGAAATTAATTTTTAATGTTCTTATTGGTTGCATTGAACCTAGCACTAGGTTCTGGTTGTTTTATTTGTACAGTAAGCTTGAATGTCACTATTGTTTGGTTTGACCTGGTTGTTTTATTTATTTACAGTAAGCTTGAATGTCACTATTGTTTGAAGCATTTAAATTATAAACAAAATATAATATCTCACTTACTCTTGTTTCGAATCAGCATCACAGTTGCAATTGTATTTTGAATCAGTACAGTTACGTTCAATGCCACAGGCACATTTCTGAATGCCTGGTCCAGAGCCACCCCAGTAGTACTGCTTTTCATTGGCACGCCCGATCCACCAGGTATATGGATTGCCATCTGCAAAGACAAGGAATGGAAAATTAAATGCAGCAGAGTTTCATGATACGAAACAAGGATGCTTTTATTCTATCTTATGAATCACTTAGCTCTTCTTGAAAAAAAATGCATTGATCAAACATGATGAGATACTCTGCTTCAACCAAAGAATGTAGAGTCACTAAAACAACAATATATTTTAAATATACTGCACCCAAATCCTTGTAATCTAATTGATACTTTGTTATTAGTGACAGCAGCGAGAGAAATATTGCACATTCTTAAGCAGTCCATAGTTAAGTAGTCATCATTATACAGTGCATTAAGGCCCCCTTTCACTTTTGTCAATTTTGTTATGCTGCAGCCTGATTCTACAGTTGTTGAAATTCATGTTTTTCTCATTAATCTACACTCAGTACCCCATAATGCAAAGTGAAAACAGAAATGTAGAAATGCCTGTAAATTTATTAAAAATAAAAAAACCTGAAATATCACATTGGCATAAGTATTCAGACCCCTTGCCACAACACTTAAAATTTAGATCAGGTGCCTCCCCTTTTCTCTTGATTGTTGCTAACATGTTTCTACACTTTGATTGGCATCAAACTATGGTAAATTAAATGGAATGAACATGATTCAGAAAGGCACACATCTCTCTATAGAGGGCCTCACAGATGACAATGCATAGTGTAGCAGAGCAAAAGCCATGATATCAAAGGAACTGCCTGCAGAGCTCAGAGAAAGGATTATTGCAAGGCACAGATCTGGGGAAGGCTACAATAAAATATCTGCTGCACTGAAGGTTCCTAAGAGCATAGTGGCCTCCATAATTCTCAAATGGAAGATGTTTGGCAAAACCAAGACTCTTCCAAGAGCTGGTGGCCTGGTCAAACAGAGAAATCAGGGGATAGATGACCAAGAACCTGATGGTAACTCTGACTGAGCTCCAGAAATCCTTTATAGAGATAGGACAGAATTCCAGAAAGACAACTATTACTGCAGCCCTCCACCAACTAGGCTTTATGGCAGAATGCTAGATGAAAGTCTCTCTCCTCGGTGCAAAACACATGAAAGCTAGCTTGAAGTTTGCAAAAAAGTGCCTGAAGGACTCTTAGATTGTGAGAAACAAGATTCTCTGGCCTAATGAAACAAGATTGAACTGTTTGGCCTGAATTCTAAATGTTATGTCTGGAGGAAATCAGACACGTTCAAAATTATCCCAACAATGAAGCATGTGGTGGCAGCATAATGCTGTGAAGGTGTTTTTCAGCAGCAGGGACTGGGAGACTGGTCAATGTTGACAGAAAGCTGAATGGAGCAAAGTACAGGGATATCCTCAATGAAAGCGTGTTCCACAGCACTCAGGAGCTCAGACTGGGCTGAAAGTTCACAATGATCCTAAGTACACAGCCAAGACAACACAGGAGTGGCTTAGAGAAAACTCTGTGAATGTCCTAGAGTGGCCCAGACAGAGCCATTACTTGAACCATATTGAATATCTCTGGAGGGACCTGAAAATGGCTATCCACCAATGGTTGTCATCCAACCTGACTGAGCTTGAGAGGATTTGCAAGGAAGAATGGCAGAAAATCCCCCAATCCACCTACAAAGCTTGTCGCATCATACTGGGAAAAAAACTCGAGGCTGTAATTTCTGCCAAAGGTACTTCAACAAAGTACTGAGTGAAGGGTCTGAAACTTATGCCAATGTGATATTTCAGTATTTTCTTTTGAAATAAATTTACAGACATTTCTAAAATTCTGTTTTCACTTTATCATTATGGGGTACTGAGTGTAGATTAATGAGAAAAAATGAATTTCAACAACTGTAGTACCAGGCTGCAGCATAACTGTCAGTGTATAAAGAATTTATGAGCTGGAATAGCCATGGCAACAATCCAGCCAATGGGACCTGTTTTTTTACTGAGACACAGGATTTGCTGTGAGAGCCATGTGAGCTGCTTTCAGTCTGGGTGGCTTAGCTATTCTGTGTTCAGAGTTTGTTGTTCTCTCTATCATGTTGCAAGAGATGCATGGGTATTGTTTGTATCATGTTTTTGTATTTTGTAGATAAAGAAGTTTTTTCTATATTATGAATTCTGATCAATTCTTTGAATATGTGCTGGGTGATTCTCAAATAAAACTAACAATGACAACATTGACAAAAGTGAAGGGGGTCTGAATACTTTCTGAATGCACTGTACTTGAAAAAGGAAAGGAAAATCATGTTTCTTGTGCAAGTGTCAAATACGAAGAGTCAATTGTAGGGCAAACATTTGTCCAGTCAAGCTATGCAAATTACAAGGTGTGTAAGTATTCATCAAAAAAGTCAAGTTGCTTTTAAATTAGGAATATTCAAGTTTATTTATTTATTTATTGGATTTATATAGCTGCCTATTTGTCCATGGCAAATAGTTAAACAAGTTAAACAAAGTAAGAATTTCATTCTTCACCCAGCATTTGTTCTTCAAGCAACAATAATATATTTTCATGAAATCTCTTGAATTAACACCAGTATATCAATTCCATGTCCATAGAGTTTCAAGAATGAACTAATTTTTTGTCTAAGTTTTCTAGCTTTTCAAAGAGGGTAATAGGTGAGATGTGACCCTATGGATGTTGCTGACATACAACTTGAGTCTTCTTGACTGGAAGTTCTATGAATAAAATGAAATAGGTAGGCAGTAATCTCTTGAAGATTACTTAAAGGGTCCTAGAATTGCCACATCATATGACTAATATCTTTACATTAGGCATAATACCAGGCATAGTATTTTCATTTATAGATTATTTTTACATGTATTTAAACAATTTAAATGTATATGCTGTTATCCTGTGTAGTTTCTTTGATATTAATGTTCCATTCACAGCTCTACATGGAGTGAAACTGGCTGGTACAAACCTATGTCTGCTCAAATAACATATCTTCCCTTCCCTTCAAACAGCGAAATATTTATTACACAGCAAGCTGGATTTGCATGACCTATTTTCACAAGATTAAATGCACCCCCGTTTATTCAACCCAATTTTCTATGTTCTCACAATATTTACCACATGGGCTGAGGTAATCTATCTGTATAAAAGGTAGTTGGTTAGTTGTTCTATGTGCTTTAATGATCACAGTTGTCAGTTATTCATTTTCCAATTACTGGGCTTTTAAAAAAATGCTCAGACATGCCTATGGTGATAAGGGACAATCAGACAGTTGATGAATTCACTCTATTTGACAGTTGTGAATTCTTTTCCCGAAAATAGGACTTCTTGGTTACAGACCTTAAGGAAGTCTTGCAAGGTAATTAGATACTGTGATCTAATGGCAATTTTAATCCATGCTACAAATTTTAATTGAAATAATATTTTCTTTGTACTGAATATATGGATTTTTTTCCACATAAAATACAATTTATTTTTATTTTATGAGACCACATAAATTTTTTAATTAAAAAGTATTCTTAAATAATAAAAAACCCTAACAATCTAAAGCAATAATGGAGATCCATGTCCTGTGCTTAATATCAACACAGTGCTTTCAGTTATTGCTGGCATATTAGGTGCATCACTTTAAGCTGACATAATACAGCAACATTCTTCAGAACCCTTCATATGCATTGCTTGTATCGGGGAACAATTCTGATTTTTGAACAACCTGATAACTTTAAATTTAAATATCCCGTTTAGGATTGTGTAACATTTCATGTCATTTTGTAAGTCTCAGTTAACTGATGCCAAAAGCTGGTTTATATATTTTTTTCTTATACTTAAAATCTTTACCCTCCTCTAGTGTCCAGTTTCTAAAAGCATAAAGTCTTTTACCTTGGTTATGAACAAGATAGCAAAAACAACACTGGTTCTCATATGAACCAATTTATTTTTTATATTTAATTCTAAAATCTTATAGTAAAAATCAATATTCGAAATTTAACTGAACTCTTAGTCCATTTATAACTCTCTTAAATCAAAATCTCATTTAGGTTTTTGCTGTTTATTTCAAATTAAGTGTTTAAGTTTTAATTAATTTTTATCTTACTCAGAGTTGAAGTTAAACTCACACAATAACTTTTGAAACCTGTCATTCTGAAGGTCTCTAATAGCTTTAAGACAGCTGGTAAGCAATTTCCAAAACTTATTGGAAAGTGAGACTTGCACTTATGGTGAGCAGCACAACAAGCTAAAGCAGAATGGAATTTGTAATGGAGATTGATAGCTGGATAATCCATCCACGCCAGTGATACTTCTACAGAGAAAGGAGAAATCATGACACAGCCCATTTGTACTGCTGGTTGGACTGCTGCTTCTCATGAGTAGAATGCAGAAACTAAGGTTTTGCAGTCAGTTTATGAAATGTGTGGTTGGAGTTAAGGGCTACCATCTATGCTTACAGTTGTCATGCAGCCTTTTATAGCCAAAAAAACTTAACTTAGCCTGAACTGGCTGATCAAGGTTACAGTAGATATCTGGTTATTTCTGGTAAGCCTTAATGGATTTCCGCTGATAAGGAATGAATAATGAGGCTTTTAGATCTTGTTTATAGTTAAGAGATGAAATATGATTGAAGAGAGTGCTTGTTGTATTTCAAGAAATGTTAATAAATTACTAAAATGGTTTATATTTGTGATGAAGGGGGAAATGTCTTATTTATATTGTTTTTTATATTTTTAAAATTCTTTTTTTATTTTCTACACTTTTTCTTTTTTCTTTTTAGTCTTATAATTTTTGTAGTTTGTATTAGTTTTTATGTATTAGTTTTCATAGTAATCTTAAAAAAATATTTTTAAAAAAGAAATTTTCTTGCCAAATTAATGTTTTTTTTTTTAAAAAAGGCTCTACCATGATCTCCTGACACTCAAACCCATGGAAGAAGGAATCTTGTGGTCTCCTTGTGACATACAAATGGTTCTTTGGTCTTTGCTGCTTTCTGCTTTGTGGTTCTGCTTTCATGGAGATGTTGTTAGTTCACTAGGCTTCCCTCAGATGTCTACTTCTGAGTGCTATTTTCCAATATGAATATTGTAGTATGGTTGAATTAAAAACACATACATATAAATAAAAGTGATGACAACTTGAGCTCTCTGCATGAAAACTCTGAGCTTTCTTGGCAATAATATACAAGTCTTTTGCCATTGCCTTCTTTTAATTGAATTAACTTGTCTTATTTCCTTATGATATCCTTCCCCTCAGCAAAATGAACAGTTGGATGGTTTCTTCCAGAATCCTTAAAAAAAAAACACCAGAAAATCACAAAGAGAAAATTTGGAAAGATCCTGTATCTGAAAGGCATTTTATTATTGAAACAGATACACCGTAAATTGCTAAAAACACTTGAATCTATACCACAGGGACTTAGCAGAGTAGAAGACAGAACTAGTTAGCTTCATGTGTGAATTTGGATGTTTAAATGCTTTCTGGATATTTTGGTAGCTAGCACATTTGTTTATTCATTTACTATAAATGTTTTTATGTCACTTAAACTTAATTGAAGTGATATAAAAGCATTTATATTAAATGGGTAACTAAATATTTTAAAGCAAGTGAGCAACCACATAAGATCTATTACAAAGAAACTTATTGATAAATCATTCGTTTGCTAACACATGTCTCAGATAGACATCATTATCCTTCCAATCCTCAAATGTTTGTCTAAGCCAGGGATCTGCAACCTTAAACACTCAAAGAGCCATTTGGACCTGTTTCCCACGGAAAAAAAACTAAAGGGAGTCACAAAACCTGGGTGGGCGTGGCCAATTGGACATCACTCACTCTCACCCACATGACCCCCTAGCCACGCCTACCCAGCTGGTCATTAGGGCAGAGAACCGGGAACCATAAACCCCCCCTCTCTCCCTCTCCCCCTCTCTCTGTATCTATGTCTCTCTCTCTCCCCCTCCCCCTCCCCCTCCCTGTCTGTATCTCTCTCTGTATCTCTCTCTCCCTCGCTATCTTCCTTCCTCTCTCCCCCTCTCTCTGTATCTCTCTGTCTGTCTCTCCCTCTCTCCCTCTCTATCTCCCCCCTCTCTGTATATCTCTCTCCCCCTTTCCCTCTCTCTCCCCTCTCCCCCCTCTCTGTATCTCTTTATGTCTCTCTCTCTCTCCCCTTCTCCCTCTCTCCCCCTCTCTCTGTATCTCTCTGTGTCTCTCTATGTCTCTCTCTCCCGCTCTCTCTGTCTGTATCTCTCTCTCTGTATATCTCCCCCTCTCCCTCTCTACCTCCCCCTCTCTCCCCTCTGTATTTCTCTCTCTCCGTCTCTCTGTCTTCCCCTCTCTCTGTATCTCTGTCTCTGTCTCTGTCTCTCTCTCTCTGTCTCTCTCACTCTCTCTGTCTCTCTGTATCTCTGTATCTCTCTCTCTGTATCTGTGTCTCTTTTCACTCTCTCAGAAAGCCCAGCAAGTTTTCCTTGAGGCTCTTTGCTACTCCTTTTCTTTCTTCTTTCTGGAAATCCGGGCTGGCTGAGGAATGAGTGTGAATCGCAGCAGAGGCTTCCCTTCAGGCGACCCTCCTCCAGGTGCACTTTGGCCGAGCTCACCCGCTTGCTTGAGGAGGGTCTCCCTGCTCGTGTGCACACTCCCGGTCCTGCCACAGCCGGACAGGGGGTTGTGAGAGGAGAAGGAGGAGGAGGGTTGCCCGAAGGGAAGTCTCCGCTGCAGTTCACACTCGTTCCTCAGCCAGCCTGGATTTTCAAAAAGAAGAAAGAAAAGAAGTAGCGAAGAGCCCCAAGGAGAGCTCGCCAGCTTGGCCCAGCCTGGGCTTTCCCTACCCCCAGGATGGGCATATGAGGTTCGGTGGGCCAGCCCCCTTTTCCCGCTGCCCTGAGCTGTGGGCCCATCCCCCTTTCCATCATCTCCTCCTCCTGGATCCCATTCCCACCCCTCCAGCCCTTGTGTTAGTGAGGCCGGCGTCAGTTGCGGCCGGGTCAGGCCAGTGTCTCAGGGCAGAGAGCAGGTTGCGCATCTCCCCAAGCGACCGAGGCATGCCCAGCACCAACAAGGGCCAGAAGAAGCTCCAGCAAGAGTGAGGCGCTGGAGTGAGGCCACTTCTCCATCCCCCCCCGTCGCCTTTACCTTCTCAGGCCAGGCGAGAAGTGACGGGGAGGGGAGGGGCCAGCCAGTGATGGGACAGGGAGCTCTAGCAGAGGGCCCAAAGAGCCGCAAGCAGCTCCAGAGCCATGGGTTGCCAACACCTGGTCTAAGCAATCAACTTTCTAAATGTTAGCAATAGGATGCTGATTTTATTATGAACTTATGATCTCATAGCAGTAAAAAAAGGCAATGTAATCCTAGGTTGCATTAACAGAGGGATAGAATCAAGAACACATTAAATATTAGTACTGATTTACAAAGCCTTAGTAAGACCACACTTGAATGTTGCATCCAGTTTTGGTCACCATATTATAGAAAATATATTGACACTCAGGAAAGAGCAACAAAGATTATTAGGGGCCTTGAGACTAAAACATATGAAGAAAAGTTGCAGGAATTGGATATATCTAGTCTACTGAAAAGAAGAACTAGGGATTGACATGATAGCAGTGTTCCTGTTCCAATATTTGAGGAGCTGCCACAAAGAAGAATAGGTCAACCTATTTTCCAAATCACCAGAAGGCAAGACAAAAAACAATGAATGGAAACTAATCCAGGAGAGAAGCAACCTAAAACTAGTGAGAATAATTAACCAGTGGAATGGCTTGCCTTCAGAAGTTGTGGGTGCTCCTTCATTGGAGGCTTTTAAGAAAAGACTAGACAGCCATTTGTCTGGAATGATAGACGACCATGATGGCAAACCTATGGCACGCGTGCCACAGGTGGCACACAGAGCCATATCTGCGGGCACATGAGCCATTGCCCTAGCTCAGCTCCAGTGCACATGTGTGCACTGGCCAGCTGATTTTCGGCTGGCCCCGCCCATGCCACCCCTCCCCTCCAGAAGTCTCCATGCAGCCCATTTTGGATGCCAGGTAAGTACAGGGCTCGCGCGGAGGCTCCAGGGGCGGGCTTTTCACCCTCCCCAGTCTCTGGAGCCTGGGGAGGGCGAAAAATGGGCCTACCGAGCCCACCGGAAGTCGGGAAACGTGCCATTTCCAGCCTCCGGAGGGCCTCCGGGGTGGTGGGAGAGGCCATTTTCGCCCTCTCCAGACTCCAAGCCTCCAGAGGCTTCAGGGAGGCCTGCTAGGCCCAAAATGGGGCACGGTGGGGTCATGCGCGCATGCGCAGCAGTGCAATGGGGTTGTGTGTGCATGCATGGGAGCGGGGCAGTGTGGGGATGTGCATGCATGCGCATGAGGGTGGGGCGCATGGAGGCAATGAATTATGGGTGTGGGCACAAGCACGCACACTATCGCGTGCGCACACACACTTTTGGCACCCAAGGGAAAAAAGGTTCGCCAACACTGATATAGGGTTTCCTGCTTGAGCTGGGGGTTGGATTAGAACACCTCCCTTCCAACTCTGTTATTCTGTTATTTCTGAAAACACTGAGTTCTTCAGTGGACAGCAGAGAAGTCCAGCATAGGAGTGTCTTCTCACTATACCTTGCAGGGGATAGGCATTTTAGTGTGTTCTCATTATAGATATGCTTCTAGCAGGCACATTCTAGTTTCTGAACCATGTAGGGTTTAATAAGCTATTGGAAGCATTCTAAATTGTACCTGAGAACAAACTGGTAGCCAATATAGTTGTTATAACAATGGCGGTATGTGACAATATCAGCACATTCCCAGTAGTATATTCACACTGCATTTTATGTTGGCCAAAGTATGTGAAATAGCAATTAACCAATTATGTCAATACAGGTTGTTAATTAGGTTGCTGGTATAAAATCTTCATGGAGAATTTAATTTGAATTATTTTAACTCTGTTTCTTTTGCAGATGTAATTGTATGCTGATATTGTTTGCTTATGAATATAGCATCTGTCTGTCCAGATATTGATGACTGTGGCTTTAGTTCAGCATCAGCTGAAAGGACACAATTTCATCCTTACAATATAATTTAATAGAGTTATGGTACACAGGCATATTTATAAACCTTGTTCCCCATGTCCCTAACATTGTAGCATGCCTAAGTGTCACTCCAGTTTTGTGAATTAATCATGATCTAAAAGGTAATTTGTTAAACATACTTCTAGGGAATAAAGAACAGAAAATAGACACAGAATCCCTTTTAGATCTTTATATTAAGCATATCAAGTTCTAAATTACAATCAGTTGCATAGAATGATGAGAAGAGAAAGGATTTATATGTATGCCAAAACTTTTCATCTCACCTACTCTATAATTGTTTGCAAGCACGTTTGTGCAGGATTGTTATAAGCCTGACCATGAAAGTGTTTAAGGACTTAACATGGTAATATTTTCAGAGTTTGTCAGCGATGTCAAGCGTATATTTAACAGCTGCCTTAAATGGCTGTTCAGTTTCGAAATCTAATCTGCTACATGGTTTATCTTTACCACTTAAATGGTAACATGAGAATACATACTGTAACCTTAATGTTTATTAAGGCAAGGATTTCTTCTGGGTATTCTGAGAAATATAGCCCTCCAAAATTCAGGTCTCCTATGTCATATTGGCTTTTTATTTTTTATTTATTTTGTGAGATTTATATACCGCCTCACAGTGCAAGCACTCTCTAAGCGGTTTACACCATTAAGCAATGTATATTTATATTGCCCCCAACAATCTGGGTCCTCATTTTACCTACCTCGGAAGGATGGAAGGCTGAGTCAACCTTGAGCCAGTGAGAGTTGAACCGCTGACCTGCGGATCACAGTCAACTAAAGTGACCTGCAATACTGCCTCTAACCGCTGCGCCACCTCGGTTCATACTAAACCATAAACTAAGGATTACAAATCACAGTATTTGGAGTCACAGAAGATGCTACCCCCCCATAGTCCCTCAAACCCAAAATGTGTTAGGCAACCCTAAAAAAATGAGTTGATTCAGAACATTTTGATTTAGCATAATGCTTGAATTGAGTTAATTGAGAAAGATTGTATCACAGGCAGAAATGAGAAGCTAAGAAGGATTACCCTTTTCTTTCTATATACATTCTAAATGTGAAAGTCAATTTTTAAGTGAATATCTTCATGAAATTAAGGACTAATAAAATGGGAATTAAGGAGCAATTAATTAGTTAAATCATAAAACCTGTTTTGGAGACAGTAACATATAAAGTATGTGAAGTATGTGAGATAAAACACATTTTGATTTTGGTTTCATGGTTATACATAACATGATTAGCTTGTTCAATAAGAAGTGATCCAGTAAAGTAAACTTAGCATGTCAATCATATTTTGTGGACTGCAACATATTTGGTAATCCTTGTGGATTTTTTAAAGTCAGGAAATAGTGAAAAGAAAGCTAAATGAGTCCACAGTATAAGAATGGATACTCTTTTGTTGATGATATGCTACTCAATTTGGTTTGGTGTGACATGATAAATTTATACCATTCAAAAAGTGTGGCATATACACTTTAAAAATATTTTTAAAGTAAATTTTACATCTCAGTGGGAAGAATATTTTCAACTATTTTTGGGTTAGGGTTAGAAATGTCTAAATACCTGGCTTGGGCTCAGGAGGAGCCTGTAGCTGTGGGCTACTTAACACCATGAAGGCATCCTCTCCCAACTTTTAATTAACTTTTAATGTTGAATTTTAATTATCTTTGCCTTTTATTTAAATTTTATATATAGTTTTTATATTTTAATATTTTATTAGTATACCACCCAGAATCCCTCTGTGAAGAAGATGGATGGTTTCTAAATTTGATAAATAAAATAATATGAATACGTTTGACTGAAGTAACTCAGCACAAGATGCACCAATGCTGAGGAATCTATTATACATAAAAATGACCTTGAAGTATGGTTACATAATATATTAAATGCATATTTTAAAAAACTGTATTTAGGATTTTGCACACCTGGAATAGAATTTTCTTAATTATGCACATCTGGAACAATTTTCTAAAAAGACAAGACATTTTATCACTTGGTCTGAAATCTGATAATTATCAATATTAATGTCATTACTGCCCCTCACCTCTGTAGATTTACAATTTTTTTTGCATGATTTTGTTCTTTCTATGTTGAATACTGCACACTGAAAAAATGGACTAAGACTTCCCATAGATCATCCATGTCATAAACTACAGTATGCTTGCTCATATGAAAAAATATGTCTCCTTGAGAAACATTTCATTTAATATGAAAACATTCCTATCAGAGTTAATGTAGTATGAACTAAGAACAGTCAATAACATATTTATTTCTGACATAATAGAAGAATGTATGGCTTTCATGGGATCATTTTGCATTCCAGTGAGCATTTAATAAAATCTATTATTTTAAAATACAGCTGCCTATTTTAGATTAATTTTAGCACTTTGTGGATATGTTTTCATATTTTCAGTGTGGCTATGCAGGATTCCATTAAAAAAATCAAAAGCTCAGTTATACACCTGCAAAAATATTTTTTCAATATAATTTTTAGATATTCTGAGGATTAAAGTCATATTTAGTTCTGAAAGCTTTTCAACCTTGCATAGAGTTACCTTAATCCCACAATACTCCATTAGTTTTTAAGCAGTTTAAATAAGAATGAGACTGATTAGAATCTCATATAGTATTGTAAACAATTCTACAATTCTAGTAACCTTGCTACTAGGGCTTCCACATTTTGTTAAGATATTCATGAACTGGGAGAGCCATGTTAACAAGGTCAGCCAATGAATAGGCATAGCAACTAAGTCAGCCAATGAGAGTTAAACACTTCTGAGTCTGTGCAGAGAATCGGAAACTGAAAACGTAAGCTTAAGGCTGGGCGTGGCTCACCCCACTCTGTACTCTCTGTCCACTGTGTACTCTCACCCCACTCTGTATTTATCTGCTCTGCTGAAATGAAACTAACTCTCCTGCTTGTGTTTACTTGAAGAAATAATTTGCTTGTGGTATTGTATATATATTACTATGTTTATAAGAAGTTAATTAATCCATCTGAATCAGGTATCTGTGTGTGCTTCTGGAATTGATTTTTATGCAACAAACTCTGATACATTTAAGATTCACTCTTTTCCTACTTCTTCTCCTTAAAGTAGACATACCCAATTCCCATAACAGTTCTTCATATATTTTAGCTTCCAGTCTACTAATCATCTTGGTCTTCTGTGCACTCTTTTTAGAATCTCAACATCTATATAAATAAAAATGTAACTGTTCGTTTGGGAATGATCTAAGATCTCCGAAAGTACTTCACCGATTGCTTTGAAATTTTGACACAATGTTGCATTCGAATACAAGACCATTTTTATATACCTATATTATATAGATGTCACACCTGTAACAGGTAAAAACATGATTTTCTTGAAAAACAGGTAAAACATGATTTTGTTGAAAACCAGCGCCCTCTGCTGGCCAAAGATTTTTGAGCCAAGCTGAGGGAAATCTATATAAATAGATCTATATAAATAGCAGAGGGCAGGGATGATGGGCATGGGAGTAGGGGGGAGAAAGGCCCCTCTGATTTGAGGAAACTATCAGGATCGTAGAAAGGGCGGGAAAGAGGAGCACATGAGAGGGGGAAGGGAGAGAGAAGGGATGATGGGAATGGGAGTAGGGTAAAGTGACCAGATTTTTTTTTTTAAGCGGGACACCGACGGGGGGCGGGGCCGCCTGGACGCCGGGTTTTGCCCTCTGCGCATGCGCAGAACGCTGCGCATGCGCAGAGGGCAAAAGACCGCTAATGTCATTTCACAAGAGCCGTTCGCGTGCAGGGCAGTTTATAAATAGCGGCCGCCAGGTAGGGAGCCGGCCGGGGTTGCACAGGGCTGGGGGAGGCTCGCTAGCTCGGCAGCTCCGGCCACAGGAAAGAGCGGGGGGGGGTGCCGTACTGGGAAGGGCCAGCAGTCGCCGCCGCCTGAGGGGGCCACCCCCCCGCCCGCCCCCCACCTGCCCGCTTCGCTGCAGGGGACGCTGCACCGGATCCCGAGTCGCGCCGGCTCTCCTGCAGCCACGATGCCTGCCGACCTGATGGAGAAGAGCTCCTCCTCGCCCGCGGCGGCCATCCCGGCCAGCGCCGGAGGAGTCAACGCAGGACGCCCGCCCGCCGCCGGCCCGAGCTGAGAGGCCTGCTGCTGCTGCTGCTGCGGCTGGGCCCCCAGTCCCGGTGGCGGGAAGGCTGCGGCGGCGACCCCAGCCTGCTGAGCCAGCGCCGGCCAGAGCCGAGGGCCATGGATGCGACTCCTTCGCTCGGGCCGCCCCGCCCACCGCGACGCCGGCCTTTTCGAAAGGGCGGGGCTGCATCAGGCGCCTCTCCACCGTGTCCTTCACCGCCCTCCAGTGCATGCCCGGCGCCCCTCAGGCGGCGGCGACTGCTGGCCCTTCCCAGTACGGCACCCCCCCGCTCTTTCCTGCGGCCGGAGCTGCCGGGCTAGCGAGCCTCCCCCAGCCCTGTGCAACCCCGGCCGGCTCCCTACCTGGCGGCCGCTATTTATAAACTGCCCTGCATGCAAACGGCTCTTGTGAAACTTGCCAAACTTGTGAAGAGCCCTTGCAAAGCCGTGCCCGCCGAAAATTGTATTTGTCTTTCACCCCCCCATGAGCCGCGGCCGGCTGTCCCTGCAGGGGAGAGCCCGCCCCCAGCCCCCCCTCGCCCCTTTCAAAAAATCGGGACTTTTTAAGAGGGCGGGCGGGACGCGGGACAAACCATTAAAAAGCGGGTCTGTCCCGCCAAAATCGGGACGTCTGGTCACCTTAGAGTAGGGGGAAGAAAGGCCCCTCTCAATGGTTCCCTGTCTGAGGCAGATGGCGTCCCCTGGTGGATTTGGGGAAAGTGTCAGGATTGTAGAAAGGGCGGGAAAGAGGAACGCATGGGAGGAGGAAGGGAGAGTGCAGGGATGATGGGCATGGGAGTAGGGGGAAGAAAGGCCCCTCCCAGTGGCTCCCTGTCAGACAAACACATTGACATCAACCCACAAGCATTGTGAAATTAAACATATTACAAACGTGCACTTTCTCTTTTCTTTCTTTTCCATTTAACCAAGACTGAGCCACAGCAACGCGTGGCCGGGTACGCTAGTCATTTTTATATCATGGCACCCAAAACTGAATGCAACATTCCAAGTGAGGGCTTAGCAAGGCATTATAAAATGGTATGAACAATGTGATCTTAATTCTATCCCTCTGTTATTGCAGCCTAGGACTGCATTGGCTTTTTTGGCAGCTGAAGCATACTGCTGGCTCATATTTAATTGGTTGTCCACTGGGACTCCTAGATTCCTCTCACAGTTAGTACTTTTGAGCCAGGTACCACCTATTCTATATATGTGTATTTGATTTTTCTTGCCTAAATATAGAATCTATTTTTTTCTCATCATTGAATTTCAAACTTTTAAAGATAAATTAAAATGGATTCCAATTAAAGATAATGATAAATTGACTCCAGTGAATTGCTGAAATGTGTCTGACAATGCTTAATTAAGTACAGTCAATTTTTGTTATTCATGAGCTTCCATATTTGTAATTTCACCTACTGGCTCAAATTTATTTGTAACCGCAAAATCAGTATTCAGAGAGCGTTCACAGTCATTCACGGATATGCAAAGTCGAAAAAATTTGAGAAACCTGATGTGCATATTCTTAATTGAGGTTTCAGTGTTCACTAATTCAATGTTCTTGGTGATTTTCTATGTGGCTGATTGGGGAATTCTGGGAATTGAAGTCCACAGATCTTAAAGTTTGCAAGATTTGGAAACCATGTTCTAGAACATAAATACAATGAAAGTATTGAAAGTATTTACTTGTGTATAGGATGGAGAAGACAAATAAGATTTTTTTCAAGCAATTTGATCAATATTTTGAAATTTTTCTTCTTTTGATAATGTTTCCAGACTTACTTTAGTTTACTAAAATGTACATTAAACAATCTGTATTGTGGATGTATATACTAGCTGTTGAAAATTTATTCAGTCAAAGACAACATGATGACAAGAATAAGCCTATCTAATGATGAATAAGTATATACATTAAAATATGAGATATAAAATGGATAAATAGATACTAGACAAAATTTTCCAACACAAGAATAAATTTTAACAATATAAACATATCACGTTTTCTGTACTTTATAAAACTACAGATCTATTAATCTATTCTATTAAGTAAGGCTCTCATATTTTCTTTTAGTCTAATCTTATGAGCCTTTGATTTAAGATCATGTGCAGTATTTGGGATATTTAGAGGATTTGAAGGGAGCTATGGTATGTGCCTGGGCTGTGATGGACTGAATCTTCTGGAAGATACAACATTAGTTTAGAAGATGGATACTTCATGCAAGCAGTGTCCTTTACAAAAGACTCTTTGAAAATTTTGCCCAGTGGCAAAATGGGCAAATACATGCTCATTTTTGTCTAATAATATCAACAAAAAATTCATATAGAATAGCAGGTGGATGGATTAATTATGAACATTAACATAATGGCACTAATAGCATTTTGTTTTATTTTATAAGAAATAAGGGGACATGAACAAAATCGTCTGTTCTAATATTTTTTTCTTCTGTAATTATGTCTGATTCTCAAGGAATGCCAAGTCCATGCAGTTTTCTATGACAAGATTTTTTTAAAAAAATGATTTGTTATTTTCTTCTTGATAGGGCTGAGAGAAAGTGACTGGCCCAATTTCACCCAGCTGGTTTTCTGCCTCAGGCAGGACTAGAACTCATTTCTCCAGTTTCTAGCCTGGTATCTTAATCACAACTTTAAATTGTGGACCCCTCATATCTGGATATAAAACTCCTTCCCTCTGGACAGTACTTCAGGGCATTGCAGGCCAAAACAACTAGGAAAAGACAATTGTCTCTCAGGCCATCACTGTGCTGAACACCTAATTCTCACAGTGCCTCTGTGTAATTTACCCATGTAGTATGGCTGTAGCATTATTATTTATTATTATTATTATCCTCCTTACTCTCTCCTCTTATTGGTATTATTATGGTGATGATTATCATTGTTATGTTGCTTTCCATGTACACTGAGAGCATTCGCACAAGAGACAAATTCTTTACTCACACTTGGCCAAATAAAGTATTCAGTTCAGTTAGTTCAGTTCAGTTCAATATGCATTATTTTTTTTAAAAAAAATATTTATTAATTTATTAATATTTATCCCAGTAGCTAGTGCTATGCACAAGGAGAAAATGTCATCATTTAATCTAAAAACTAAGCATTTTATTATAGGGAAATAAATGTAATAATTATCATGCGTTGCGCAGAAGTAAATTTTCACACCTTTGCAGTAGTCTGGCTATTTAATGCCATATGCAAATTTCATTTAAATGTTAAACAATTAGTATTGAACAATGTTTGTATCCTGGAGAAGTGAGTCCTAATATTCTTCCTTCTCTTCAAACGTGACATAGAAATATAGATCTTGAAAAGCTATCTACCAAATGTGTAGGCAAAGTTACGGTATAAGTGCAGTAGAACATAGGCAGTTAAATCTATTTATTTCTTAAATTTATATACCTCCATCTCCCCAATAAGAAGACTTTTACTTTTTTACATTTATGTTTGTATGGTATAACAGAATACAGCATTATAATGCTGTATCTCTTAAATTTATTTTTACCTACCAAAACAACAACTTCTGCTTCATTGACTATGCTAAGGCCTTTGATTGTGTGGATCACAACAAATTGTGGCAAGTTCTTAAAGAAATGGGAGTACCAGACCATCTTATTTGTCTCTTGAGAAACCTATATGCGGGTCAAGAAGCAACAGTAAGAACTGGACACGGAATCACTGATTGGTTCAAAACTGGGAAAGGGGTTCGGCAAGGCTGTATACTGTCGCCCTGCCTATTTAACTTATATGCAGAGCACATCATGAGAAAGGTGGGGCTAGATGAATCACAAGTTGGAATTAAGATTGCCAGGAGAAATATCAACAACCTCAGATATGCAGACTCTAATGGTAGAAAGTGAAGAGGAACTGAAGAGCCTTTTGATGCTGGTGAAGAAGGAAAGTGCAAAAGTTGGCTTGAAACTCAACATTAAGAAAACAAAGATCATGGCATCCGGCCCTCTCAATTCTTGGCAAACACATGGGGAAGAAATGGAGGTGGTGACAGATTTTATTTTCCTGGGCTCCAAAATCACCGCAGATGGGGACTACAGCCAAGAAATTAAAAGATGCTTGCTCCTGGGGTGGAAAGCTATGGCAAATCTAGACAGCATAATAAAAAGCAGAGACATCACCCTGCCAACAAAAGTGCATATAATGAAGGCTATGGTTTTCCCAGTTGCAATGTATGGCTGTGAAAGTTGAACCATAAGAAAGACTGAGCGCCAAAGAATTGAGGCCTTTGAACTATGGTGCTGGAGAAGACTCCTGAGAGTCCCTTGGACTGCAAGGCGATCAAACCGGTCAGTCCTAGAGGAGATCAACCCCGACTGCTCTTTAGAAGACCAGATCCTGAAGATGAAACTCAAATACTTTGGCCACCTAATGAGAAGGAAGGACTCACTGGAGAAGAGCCTAATGCTGGGAAAGATTGAGAGCAAAATAAGAAGGGGACGACAGAGAATGAGGTGGCTGGATGGAGTCACTGAAGCAGTCGGCATGAGCTTAAATGGACTCTGGGGGATGGTAGAGGACAGGAAGGTCTGAAGGAACGTTGTCCATGGGGTTGCGATGGGTTGGACACGACTTTGCAACTAACAACAACAACAACAACCAAAACAACATTTTACATTACTTCTTTACATGCCAAAGATTTAGTTCTTTGGCATGTTTCAATTCCTACTTTTCTATTTGAAAAAGTATGTTGGGAGAAAGTATAATCTCTGTAGTATAGAGCATCTAAAAGACACTTCACAGAGATCTAGGGAAAAATAAAACAGCAGATGCAAAATATTATCTTAGTCATCAGACATTTGATTAAAATGCCCCTTCACAGATATAGTCTTTATGTTAGTTCCCTCAATAAGATTATTGTATGGATGGATTGTTACGTTTTCATTGTCTACCCATGTTCAATTTCCCTAGTCCCACTCTGACAAGCAACACAGTGAAACAGACTTATTTATTTCAAGAATTAGTAAACTGTGAAAAGCAATGAGAATGAAATCTGTACACATCAGGTGTCCAATTGCAGGCAGAGTGAAAAAGAGGGATTCATGACAGCTTCATTAGCCTGTCAGGAAGATTCATTTTTAGATCCTAATAGTAAAAAGTCACTGCAGTGTGGACAATTTCTTTTCAACAATACTAGATGAGGCTGACTTTTTAACAATGATCAACATTATTATTTGTAACACAGCCCTGATATTGAATGAAAGTATTCTGTGATCTAGTAGGATGCAGGAAAAGATCAAACTAACAGGCCCATTGACTTTCCAGAAAATATTTACTTTTTAGTTTGAAAAGTAATACATCCTGTTGATTTGCCAGCAAGTTGGAAAAGGTTCAAGTTGTGAACAAAATTGCCAGGATGCAAGATCTTCTAAGATAGTTACTGTTGGTATGTAAATGGAAATACAGATTTTGGGATCCCATTCCCACTGGCTTAAAATTATAATTGGATTAGCTTTCTCTTAGATCAAGATATGAGAAAGGATGTAGAATAGAAGAAAGCAAACAATTTTGGAGATAGCAGAGGGAGAGCTAGTTCAGAAGGAAAAAAAAAACATGTGCATCCAAGTATCATTGACACTGCCAGTTTTGAAGTGAATCTGACCAAGCATTGCCAAGAGTCAATATCTGGGATTTGCTCATGGCAACAAGGGCAGCTGTCAATAACTGTCCAGCAACCCTTTTAAGATGACCAGGGATGATCTACATAATCACTTACTGGGCTGCTATAAAAATATTATGATTATTTGATGCATAAAGTTATTCAGATCTGCTCTGAGTTGGATTCCAACTCAGGTCCAGTGGTATCTGAGAATTGGTTTGATGGTGTGAGTTTAAGTTGATGACTCCTGAGGAAATGAACAAGATTTTCAGTCACTTCAGCTACCTGTTTATTGCAGTTAAACCCCTTCTGGATTGTTAAAGCAGGCAGGAAGGTGGATTAATGCTTTTATTCTGGCCTTGTTGAAAGAGAATTAATGCCTTTGACCCTGGAGGTGGTGGTGTATTCCAAGGTCAGCATTGGTAAATGGTGTTAAACAACAATTAGCTTATTTCCATCCTTCCTTTTAGGGGTAGAAGAGGAATGTTGTTGAGAAGTGATTGGACTCCAACTGCAGAGAACCTTAGAGGAAGCAGATTATCTAAATAGACTTCAAAAGGGTTTCAGTCTATGATTTACTGAGATAACTTTGGTTGTGCTTGTTGATGACCTGTGGCAGAGTCAGATGGAAGTGTTGTATCTATTCTTATGTTTCTTGATTTCTCAATAGACAATGATACCATTGTCAGGGCAAATTCTGGCTCTGGAAGTGATCTTGGAGGTCTTCTAGTCTAAGTCCCTATCCAAGACAGGTGTCTTTATACCATCCTGTAAAAATATTTGTCCAAGTGTATCTTGAAAATCTCCAGTGATAGAGCAACTCCCGGAGACAAGGTGTTTTATTGATTAGTTTTTCTCACTGTCAGGAAATTCTTCCTTAATTCCAGACTGAATCTCCCTCTGACAAGCTTCCATCCATTGCTTGTGTTACCCTCAGCTGCTCTTGAAAATAAATCAACCTCTCCTTTCCTGTGGTGGCCCTTCAAATATTGGAAGTCTGCTATCATGTCTCCTCTAAGCCTTCTCTTTGTTAGAAATATATTTAGGTGCTTTAGCCATTCATCATACAAATTAGCCTCCAGACCTCTTATCATCTTTAATGCTCTTCTCTGCACTCTTTCCAGGTCCTCAGCATCTTTTTATGTATTGTGGTGACAAGATTTAATAACCTTTTACTGAATCAGATTGTTGATCCCTCTGGCCTACTGTTATCAACATTTTATAGAAGCAAGTCTTATAGGGGTCACACAGGTATCTTTTTCAGCTCTACCTAAAATACTTCTATACGATACTTCAACTTCCTAATTTCTTAGTCACCACTTTGAAGACAATCTGTAAATCTCCTCAACCTGCTAAAATGAAACATAGAGAATAAGCAAGGATCTCCATAAGTCATAAGTACTCTCCCTTCAGCTGCTCAGTAGGAGACTGCAAAACATATAATTCAGTAATCATTTACTCCAAGCTACTATAGATCTTGGAGCAACAAAATCATCTTATTGCCTTCCACAGCAAAAAGAAAAAAGAAAAGAAAAGAAAAGAGAAGAAGAAGAAGAAGAATTAAAGAAAAAAGAAAAGAAAAAAGAGACATTGCTAGGCCTCCAATCAAGTTTCTAAAATATATGAATAAATCTAATAATTTGCAAAACAAATATTAATAGTTGTTAAAAAAGTGTAATGCCAAAGCATCTGTGAGGAGAGCTTATACTATTACACTATTTACTTAAAAGCTTCTTGTTATCTGTGATGTTGAAATGTTGCAGCAAATATGCTTACCAAGTCAGGAAAAGGAGACCACAAAAGGGACTGGAGAAAACACAGGTTTATTGTATTGCGCAATAGATGGTTCAGAGTATTCGCATGCCAAATTCTGAACCCCGGGCAACACCCAAGATTGTACTATCCCTTCATACAATCCTAGCCTCTTCCGAGGCGTTACTTTAAGTTATCCAATAATAGGTTACAGCAAGCATTATTTCCATATACAGAAAAGGAGAAGTATCAACACATGTTACAGTATCAAGAGTAATTCTAATATCAAAACTTATGGGTTATGCCCTTTCTCCTACACCCCCTTTGCTACTCTAAGTAGCCTCTTGCAAAATGTTCCAGTACAGGGGCAAGTTCATGTAAGTTCTACTAGCAAATAAGTTAACTTCTGCAAATACATTCTAAAGTGAATAACAGGAAATATGTGAAATACTGTAGTTCGTTACAGAAAGAAAAAGAAATAGGTTATAAAGTTAAATGTATTATAAAGCAAATCTCTTTGATTATTATTTGATAGCAAATGCCCCCTGCCTCAGAAAGGTTAACAGGATGGCAATTTTGCAACTAGAGACTTTTTACAGTAACTGAATATTCCTACAATGGCTTGAGTGGAGGAAAGCAGAAGATGTATTCTAAATTGCTAGTGCCTCTCTGTCATCTACCATGTAGCGAATGGGGTGGGAAATATGTATCTTTATTCTCTATACTAAAGTGAGAAACAAAACTTTTTGTCCTTCTATCTTTCACAAAAGGTTGTGTGCACATAGCAGTCATAAAGACCTGCAAATAGTACAGGTCTTTTTGCATTTTAAAGTGGATTAAGAAAATGATCTACATTTGTACAGTATGACAATATGCAAAAGAAATATATAATCTGAGTTTAGCTGTGATGTCTATCAAGTTGCCTTTCCCATTTAAAGGACCTGTGTAAAGCCATTAAATCATTTTTTTCCTTATAAGGAACTGAGAAGCAAATACTACATCAATTGATGCCTGGGAGCTAGAATAAGGTTAGAGTTCTTATCAATGGGAAAACAGATTGTTTGCAAACACTACAGAGTCTCAGTGGAACAAATGGAAAGTTAGCTTTATGCACGCATATGTGTGTCAGAAATTTTGACTGCATCACAACTGGCCCTGAAATGCATCAGTTTGGCTTCTGCAAACAAGCAACAATTTAACACTATTTTGAAGCAATGCAGAGTTAATATGATCATTTTGCATGCAAGACATGTATTTCATCACTGAGATGTCACTCTTCCACTACAATCCATATATAGTTTGCAAATCTGTTGATTTCAATGGCATTTGCTTCTATGCAGTACACCCAATTCAAAGAAACTAAATACTCCCAGTGTAACAGTGGCAAATAAATAGATCCAGCAAAGCTTTCTGCATTTCCTAGGTTAGGTTAGATCAGTATTTGCTGAATGTATGAACAGCAGGAAAACATTTAGTGCAAAATACTGGCAAGGTTTCAATTATTTCTTATTTGTCAGATTAGAGAGACAATATACCGTATTTTTCGGAGTATAAAACACACTTTTTTACCCCCCAAAAGAGGGTGAAAATTTGGGTGCGTCTTATACACCGAATGTAGCCCTACCCACCCACCAGCCCCCACACTTCGGAGGTTTTCGGCCGGAGCCGCTGCCACCGCTGTGCCCGCCGCCGCTGTCCCCGCCCCCACCGCTGTCCCAGCCGCCATCCCAGCTGCTGCCGTGCCCGCTGCCGCTGTCCCCGCCCCACCACTGTCCCAGCCACCATCCCAGCCGCTATCCCAGCCGCCGCCATGCCTGCCGCCACTGTCCCTGCCCCCACCGCTGTCCCAGCCGCTATCCCAGCCGCCGCCATGCCCACTGCCGCTGTCCCCGCCCCCACTGCTGTCCCAGCCGCCATCCCAGTCGCTATCCCAGCCGCTGCCGTGCCCGCCGCCGCTGTCCCCGCCCCCACCGCTGTCCCAGCCGCCATCCCAGCTGCTATCCCAGCCGCCGCCGTGCCCGCCGCCACTGTCCCTGCCCCCACCGCTGTCCCAGCCGCCATCCCAGCCGCCGCCGTGCCCACCGCCGCTGTCCCCACCCCCACCGCTGTCTCCGCTGCCCCAGCCGCCATCCCTGCCGCTACCTGAAGCGAGCCGCCACCTCCGCTACTGCCCAACCCCCCCACCGCCTGAAGCCTGCTCCTGAGGTACCTGAGGAGCCGCTGCTGCCGTCTGAAGAGAGCCGACAGGTTAGAACTTTTTTTAAGGGTTTTTAAGGGTTTTTTTTAAAGGTTGCCAAGTGGAGGAGAAATTCTGGGAGTTGAAGTCCACAAGTTTGGAGACCCTTGCACCCCCTTGGCAAGTTTAAGACTTGTGACTTCAACTCCCATTCCTGAGCTAGTATGACTGGAGGACGAATTCTGGGAGTTGAAGTCCAGAAGGCTTAAACTTGCCAAGGGGGTGCAAGGGTCTTCAAACTTGTGGACTTCAACTCCCATAATTCCTCCTCCATTCATGCTAGCTCAGGAATTGGAGTTGAAGTCCACAAGTCTTAAAGCTGTCAAGTTTGAAGACCCCTGTGTTAGGGGTTAGGGGTGCAAGGGTCTTCAAACTTGGCAAGACTTTTTACAACCATGTACACTTTTTACAAACTTCAAACTTGACAGCTTTAAGACTTGTGGACTTCAACTCCCATTCCTGAGCTAGCATGACTGGAGAAGGAATTCTGGGAGTTGAAGTCCACAAGTCTTAAAGCTGTCAAGTTTGAAGTTTGTAAAAAGTGTACATGGTTGTAAAAAGTGTACATGGTTGTAAAAAGTATTCTGCTACACTGGTATTTTATTAAATAATATATTACTACACCATTTGGTTCAGAATACTTTTTTCCTTGTTTTCCTCCTCTAAAATCTAGGTGCGTCCTATATTCCGGTGCGTCCTATACTCCGAAAAATACGGGTATGTGAAATAATAATTGAGTCTTTAGCAATACAGAAGAGACTGAGGATCCTGTTTTCTAACCTAACATTGCCACTCCTTAAGTCATATAAGTTATAAGCAAACAACTGGATGTTTAATTCTTTTCTTGGTAAAAACATAGCAACAGAGAAGCTTTTGCCCCTGCTAATCTTATGGGGCTTGTCTTTGGATGTCCTTTGAGAACGTTAAGCTAAGTTGCTGACCAATGTGAGATGAGAATGCAATAAATAGTTCTCAGAAAAAGATCTAAAGAAAGTTTATTTAAGGTTGAGTCAGGACATATGACTATTTTGTCACATGAAACTGATCCCAAGTATCTGTTTTGGGTTCTCCAGGGACTTCTCAAATAATGTTTACACATATTCAAATAGTATGGCACCTCTTTTCTTTCTAGAAGTGTCAAATCATTTTGTCATAAATTCAGCCGTCAGCTGTGAGTACACTGCTACCACTAGACCAGTCTGCTAGAATTACTTTTATCTGACCAAAATTCACATATATATATAAAGCTTGAAAAGTGAATCTATTACTGAAAGATATATGCAGAAAATTATTAGGTTTAAAAAGAGAACATTTGAATGGAGAAAATTCTACATTTAAAATGATAGCAAAATGATTTGCATTTATAAAAGATTCTTGGGCAATTTACATTCATAGTAATCTAAATTATGGAAAAAGTATAGAAATTTTCTATAAAGAATGTAAAGAATAATACAATTTTATTACATTTAAAAATGTATTTAAAATACTGGACTGGAACTCTGCCCTATCAGTGGATAATAAAATAAACAAGTCCACACTTTTCTATCTCTTTCTTGCTATATGACTTTCTCTTGTGTGTTGAACTCAAATTTTCTAATGGAATGAAAGATTACAGTCTCTAAAGTGAAAATATCTTATTACTACTTTACTTACAGGTTTCCAAGTATTTGTTCAAATTGTTAATTACTAAAATTTAAGCAACAATGCATCATCACCCTCAATGTTATAATCTTTTATGGATGCAAATGTTCTACATTATTAATTAGATAATATTTCAAATATTAAGAGTAGCGTGGTCGCCTAGCAGTGAAGATGCTCAACTCCCACTCAGAAGATTGAGAGTTCAATCCTAGGTAGTGGCAGATGTTTCTCTCCTAGGGTGCCAAGAAAAAATATATGTTGTGAATTCCACGTGGTGTCAGGAAGGGCATCCAGCTTGTAAATGCTTAATCATATTTAATTTTTATCTCAAATGATCATATTTTATTCTGATCTCATTTTAGATTGTATTTTATTCTAATTTTATTTTAAATCGTGTGTTATTCCAATTTCATTTAAATTGTTTTAACAAACTTTTGTAATGATCTGTTTCTGGAACTCTGACTCTTGATATGGCCCAAGGGCTAATCAATAAATAAATTCATTTATTCATGCTTATCCTCATCCAGTTGCCCTGACTCTACCCCAAATTAAGGGATAATAGGGTCATAAAAGGGACTTTATTTAGAATATTAAGAATAATTATTAAGAATAATGAACAATCCATATTCAACTATTATAGAGGATCTTGAATTACCGTATTTTTTGGAGTATAAGACGCACCGGAGTATAAGACGCACCTTAGTTTTGAGGGAGGAAAACAAAGGAAAAAAGGCCTCTGCCTCCAAGCAATTTGCCAAACAGCAAACAGCAAACAGCACAGATGATATACACTGTTTGCTGTGTATTTCTGTGCATGTGTGCCTGACCCATAGAAATAGCAAAGAATTGGAGAAATGTACATTATGCCAGAAAGTTTTCTTAAATGTAGTCACACTAACTCCTCCCAATTATTTAAATAGATCTACTCCAAGGTAAGTCAGGATTTAACTCTAATACTAAACAGGACCCTGTTACATTTCAGACTATACTTGTAAAGAGCTGTTAAAATTAATTACATTATTCTCTATTATTTAAAAGAAGATACAATAGCACTGGGCCTCTTCAGAGCAAGCATTTATTTTAAAAAGCTTCTTTATTTTGTTAAGTTGTCTAGATTTACAGGGGTCTCCAACCTTGCCAACTTTAAGATTTGTGGACTTCAACTCCCAGAATTCTGCAGTCACTTTTCTTGCACAGGATGGGAATGTAGCAAATTTAAAAAGGGATAATGTAACAGATTTACTTTACAGACAATGTTTGCTCAAACTGTAAATTCAATCTATGAACTTTTATCAACTGTCATAAATAAGGTTGACTGCTTGAAAGAGTCTTTTGCAAAGTTTATTAAGAGCCACCCAAATATTGCAGAAGGACTCAGGAGGACACCTATTGACTCTATTGATATACATGGGGTGGCTAATTCAGAAAATGAAACTAGAGCAGGCCCTTCTCTCCCTCCCAAAAATGTGAGAGGAAAGAATACTTACAAAGAAAATAACACTCAATCAGATAAAGGTCCAAGAGGTGACCAATATAACTTTGCAGACCAACCAGGTTACCTTGCAAATTTATGGCAACAGAACGAATAGAGATGTTGGAGTGATAGAAAAGCTGTCAGGCTGTCTCCGAGCCAGCTGCTCCACTGCAAATGCACTCTGATAGATTTACTACACGCAGAATGGTTGCCAGTGAGACGGCAATGCATGATAATTTTGTTATCTTTCAAGCAGTCCACAATTCCCTCTATGCTTTTTAGAATGAAGCCCTTTTTGAGCATCTTTTCAATATTCCCAATACATGTCTTCTGCTCAAAGAAAGTGTGCCCACTTTTGGACCAGTCTCTCCAAGAGGGAACTATTGCTTTAAATCCAAGCAGCAACAGATTTCATACTGATAAGCTTGAATTGGTTGCAGCTGAATAGATCTTGAGCAGAGGAATGATCTACAAACTGTGTTACCCACAGCTACAGAATCTGCTGAGGACCTGCCAGAAGAAATGTTGATTGACTTATTTGGTGCATTGCTGGAACCTGAGCAAGCTAACAGTATTCAGAATCTGGATGATCTAAAACACGGGTGTCAAACTCATGTTGTTATGTCGGCATCACGTGATGAATTGGAACTTTTTCCCCCCTTTGCTAAACTGGGTGTGGGCTTGGCCAGCACATGACGCATCCAGCCCCCAGGCCAGGAATTTGACAGCCCTGACCTAAAAGATGCACTGACAACAACTCAATCTACGGCAAAGTCTCTATTTAATTTGGCTCCACCAAATGCTCAGACTTGTGATAATATATTTACCCAACAATGTACCATTACTTCAATAGTAAAAAAAAAAAGGATTGTTACACAGGCTGACAGTGGGGTAACCACACAGACTAACCGGGTGCAATTCAAGGTGTTGATTATCATATTTAAAACCCTACATGGCTTAGGACCACGTTACCTCCGGGACCACATCCTACCTCATACATCCCTATGACCAGTTAGGTCCCACAGAGTCGGTCTCCTCCAGGTCCCATCAGCCAAACAATGTCAGTTGGCGGGACCAAGGGGGAGAGCCTTCTCTGTGGAAGCCCCGGCTCTCTGGAACCAACTACCCCCAAAGATCCGAATTATTCCCACCTTACTGGCCTTCCGGAAAGCCATTAAGACATGGCTCTTCCTGCAGGCAGGGTGAGAGATTATTGAACATCTTAATCTCCCCCTTGGTATGAATGGTGTTGGTTGGTCTCTTCCTATTTTTAAAAATTGTTTTTATGACCGTATTTTTAATTATACTATTGCTGTTCTTGTATATGCTGTACGCCACCCTGAGTCCCTCTGGGAGTAGGGCGGCATATAAGAATTGCAAAATAAAATAAATAAATAATAACCCAGACCCTGATAAACAGAAGAAAGGCAAATAGTTCCATTGTTCAGTTCCCTCTAAGTATGTAGACACTAAGGATATAATCCATCTTCCATCTTCACTTGAGTTAAAAGTGCCCTTAACATCTTCTCACAAGATGAATTCCCAACTGCACCCCCCCCCAAATGGCCATAAATCTACATGGGTTCTAGATGGGGATTCTGCTGAGATAATCGCTAAAGGTGAAGACTCTCTGATCCAGCTATCAGCTAGCGACCAGAGAGAGAGAGACAGAGGCAAGCCTCAGTGTCCCGCACAAATGCTGGGGCTACCTTTGCTGTTGTTGATGACGACTCCATAGTCTTGCAAAACATGCCTAATTCTTGGTTAAATGCATCTAATAACAAACAGTATTTAGATTTTGGTGACACCCCCCCCCCCAATCATAATTATCTTCCAACAAGTACCCCTACTGAGAACACGAACTGACATTACGAAGACCAGTGCAATAAAAATACTTTAAACATTATGTCATGGAATGTAGCTGGGTGGTATCGATTTAGAGGCCTTAATTACTCTGATCCTCCAATAGGTAAGGATATCATTTGGTGCAAGAGACTTGGACTGTTGATGATCTCCTGTTTAATGGCTATCATTCTTAAAAGCTAGAAGCAAGGTCAGGCAGATGCCCAGGGAGACTGAAAGGAGGGCTGGGTATATTAATTTCTACAACTTAAGAGCAGAGCCCACACTTATTGTCCCTTTAAAATATATGGCTATGGCCCTTCTCCACAAGTTGGACTCAGTTTTGATTTTAATAATTAATGTTTATCTCCCTCCATCACTAAGAAAAGCTGAAACCACTGCTGTATGGATAGAGTTGGAACACTATGTTAGCAAACTCCTCATGGAACTCCCAAATGCCAGGGTCCTGCTAGGGGGAGACTTAGTGCTAGATTGGGACCAGAGGGTTATACATTATTTATGAAATACCATCAATACCCACCATCAGAGGTTCCCATACAAACCAGCATCTCACTCACACAATTCTCTAAAGACAATAGAGCAAATTATGCTGGCATCTGTCTTGCAAACATGATGAATAGACTTAATGTTTTCATATCCAATGGCTCATGGGCTGGCGACTATCCTGACGAGTTTACAGTTATGGCAGGGACCAAAACTAGCACCATTGATTATATCCAACTTCTATGAATTTGCTACATTATATAGAAAATTGTGAAATCCTACCATATGTAGAAAGTGATCATTTATCACTGTGTATACACATGAAGCCCTTTACCTTGCTCTCTGGGGACCAATTTACTCGTGCAACTTCTCCAGCAGGCCTAACAAGATATTGGGTCAAATGGACCCAACAACATGACCAGAAGGTAAGGAGAGCCCTATCAGAGGACAACTTTCAAAAAATCTGTTCAGTCTTTATATCAGCTAATCCTACTCAAGATTTACTAGAACTATATAAAAACATAGTTCATAAGCTACAACTATAAGTACATGACCAAAACTTCTCAGCTAAGAGGCCCTGCATCGCCTCCAAACCATGGTTTGACAAAGACTGTATAGAAGCCAAGAAAGCTCCTACCTTGGTATATAAGATGTACAAAAGTGAGACTGGAAATGGCAATAAAACAACTTTTTAACATCTCCTCACACACAAAAAACAATTTAAGCAATTGATTGCACTTAAAAAGAGACATGACACAAGGTCTTCCTGGGAACAGCTTATTGAGGCAGCAAAGCAAAAGAACTCTTCTCTATTCTGGTGTCTAATAGCCTGCCACTCTGACATAATTTATACCCCATTAGACCCCCATATACCTCAACCTGGGAACTTCACTTTTGGAGATTGTATGAAGGCCCCTCCAGCAAGAGAATAAGGTATACAATGAAGGATTTACCTGAGTGGCCCCCAGTTTCATAGTCTGAAATTAAAAGTCTCATTGGCCAATTCAGGACTGGGAAGGCCCTAGGAGCTGATTTCATTTCTGCTGAACTATTAAAGAATAATATGGAGTGGTGGATACCAGTCCTGGCAGTGCTATTCATTTATATTGATTCCACTAGTCATGTCCAGAGTATTGGGGCTTGGCAATTGTTGTCCCAATTTTTAAAAAGGGAAAGAGAGATGACTCTGCTAATTTCAGACCAAAAAGTCTGCTAAACATAATCATCAAACTCTACGCCAAACACCTCCAAGATAAATTAAAGGAGTGGCTGGATTTTGAGAACTTGAGGGGAGAGGCACCATAGATCTGGACTTAGTTCTCTATCATTTGATTGAAGAATATGTTTCAAATAGATCTGTATCATTATACGCCACCTTTATAGATCTCAAGGCAGCTTTTGATACAGTAACCAGGACTAAGCTATGGGAGAAGCTGGAAGCTGCTTCAATTGATCATACGCTTCTCCCTATGTTATGTGCCTTACTTAGTTAGATGTAATAACCAAGAATCCCTCAGGTCGGTCAAAACTCAAAAGGGGTTTAAACAGGGGTGCTTGCTTTTCAACATTTATGTAAATTACATGGTAAAATGGTTAAATAAACCAAGTTACCACCACCCCCCAAAAATAGGTGACCAAAGCATCATCCTGCTGCTCTATGTAGATGATGCTGTGATCCTCTCCAGGACTCCTGTAGGCCTTTAAAGAGCCTTGTGAGCCCTTGTCTAGTATTGTAATTATAATGAACTGGACATAAATTACCAGAAAATCAAAGTCATGGCCTTTGCAAAAAGACCAAAACTCTGCTCATGGTATCTTAATGGTCATAATATAGAGCAAGTAACCACCTTTAGGTACCTAGGGTCCCATGCCACTGGCTCAAGAAAGGCACATTTATTATTATTTTTATTATTTATTTATTCAGATTTGTATGCCGCCCAACTCCCAGGGGACTCTGGGCGGCTTACAACAAAGAGAAAACATGTGAATGAACTAATAGGTAAAAACATCATATAAAAAACCTTTAAAAATACATATAATGTTAAAAACCAATCACACATAAAAGGGGTGACCACTTTAAATTATTCCGAGTGGTCCCTATCCCCACGCCTGTTGGAAGAGCCAGGACTTGATGGCTTTACAGAAGGCCAACAAGGTGGGGATGGTCCGGATCTCCGGCGGCAGTTGGTTCCACAGAGTCAGGGCCATCACAGAGAAGGCTCTCCCTTGCGGTCCCGCCAACCGACATTGTTTGGCTGACGGGACCCGAAGGAGACCAACTCTGTGAGATCTAACTGGTCGCTGGGAGGTATATGGTAGCAGGCGGTCCTGTAAATATCCTGGTCCAGTGCTATATAGGGCTTTAAAGGTAATAACCAACACCTTGAATTGTGACCGGACACCCATAGGCAACCAATGCAGCTGGCAGAAAATTGGTGTTACGTGGGTGTACCTTGGTGCACCCACCACAGCTCGCGCAGCTGCATTTTGGACCAAATGATGAATATGGCCAAAGATCACGGAACGCCATTCTCAAATGTTTGCGCACAAAGGGAGGATACTATGTTCCTGCTGTAAATAAGCTCTTTCAGGCCAATTCACTAGCACAGCTTCTTGACAGGACCTTGTTCAGACCCTCAGCTTCATGTTTCAATCCAAATTTATTAGAGCAATTCTCCAGATGCTGCATTGTGTCTCAAATGCACTTCTGTGGCTAGAGACAGGATTGATAAAAGTTGAAGCAAGAATCTGTATAATTTGTTTAAATCTTTAGCTAAAACTTAATTTCTTCCCACAAGGCTCCATTAATCCTCCAAGACAAATTCTCCTCTTTATGGATGAAGGCCATCAAGTCCAACTTTGCCAAACTAGGCTTCCCTCCAGCCTCAATACTTAAGTTGGACTAGCAAAACAAACCTTGTGACAAAGGGTAAAGGACACCGAGAGCAAGCGGACTTAGGGACTTAGGGAAAGCTCTGTTGTTTCTAGCTCCAGATTCTATTAGATATGTTGTTACTTCTGCCAGTTATCTTAGCCAGTTGGAGATGGCGAACCACTGGAAAGCATTTTTGCTTGTATGGTGCCATGCGTTTCCATCAGCTGTCCTGTATGGCAAGTATAAAAAGATACCATTGATTGAAAGACTGCTCCTGTGGCTCAGGAGAGGTGGAGACCATTGGACACATACTTCTTTGATGCTCTTTCTATAGAGATATTTTAAAAAATCCTCCCAATAATTGATAGGTATCCTGGCCGTTCCAACATTGCTTATCTCCAGTGGCTGCATAAGGACGGACAGACAGTGATTCCAGTGCAGGTGGCTAAATTCTGTGCAATCCCCAGTAGCACTGGGGATTCATTGGAAACACCTGATTAATCCACCATATCTATTTTATACAACTAATGTAGCAAACCCTTTTGCATTACCACACTTTTGCATTTTAGTATTTAATGACTATGGGCCTCAGAGTTTAATGGTTGATATTATAGTATAATTAGGCCATGTGTAACTGACAGATTGAATGCCAAATTGTGATTTTAATATATATTTTATCTGTTATTTATTACTTTATTCTAGAACTTTTAACTGAATATTCTTTGAGTGTTTTTATTTCATTCTGGTCTCTGGTCTTTGACTCCAATAAACTTGATTTGATTCCAACAATGCTGCATTAGCAATAATAATGAGTGGAAGACGAGTACGTCTCCCTTGAAAGAATGCCTGAAGCACTTAGGTAGAGTAGAAATGGGTACCAGTATCCAGATATTCACTTCTCCCTAATTGGAGCAGACTGAGTATAGGAACAGATTGGTGTTGTATTATTATAAATAGCAAATGAATTGTTTCCAAATTGTCCTATAACAAATGAGTTGTTAATCTGGAAGACTGATTTTAATACTGCTTTCCTTTTATTATTTATTTAAATGGATTTTATTTATTTAAATGGATTTATATGCCGCCCAACTCCCAGGGGACTCTAGGAGTTATTTACTTTATACTGGAAGAAAGAAGCTGTTAACGAAATTTATCAATTTGTCAATTGCTGCTAGATAAGACTTTCTTCTATGTAAACATTATAAATCTTGGGTGATGAATCTTGACTGTGTGAATCAATAAGTTATATAGTTGACTGCAGCAACTGCAGCTCACCACTAGATTAGGCTCACAGCTGGAAGGATGCCTCTTCTTAATGGGCATGTGATATTGGTGACTAGGTTCTAGGGCTGATTAATAGAGCAGTTACTAAAATTGGTGTCATGACAATCGAGTTTCAGGTACCAAAACACATTGCAAAATGGAAATGATAAAAAATGTTTTGGAGGTGTACACATAGACACCCAGACAGCTTCATTTAGTCTTAAGGTTGCCCCATTTTCCAATGATTTGCAACATTATTTTTTCTAATAGTGCAAATTTCTGCTACAAGCTTGCACAGAATCAAGCAACAATACTTCCCAAATTTGTCCCTGAAATCAATTTAAAGTTCTGAGTTTACATTTAAGCTTGAAACATTTTGAAACTTGGATATTCAATTTATTGAATTCAAGTTGTTATTGATAATGTTACCTAGTTTGGATAATGAAATGTCTGCAAGCAAACAACCAAGGTCAAACAGCACCAAGGACTCCTCATTTCAACTCTGAGCTATAAATATTATTCTTTATTGGCAAGTTGTTAATAGCAATAGCAATAGCACTATACTAACCTGTCACAGTCTCAAACCTACATATGCGTTGAATGTAAAATGTTGTTTCTACATAACTAATCAGAGATATTTTAATAAATGAAAGAGAAAAACAATCCTTGAAATCCCAAAGGTGCTTTTTCAAGAGGCAACTGGACTTTCTGATTGTTCTTTGAAGATGTTTCGCTTCTCATTCAAGAAGCTTCTTTAGCTCTGAAGATCCTTGAAATGAGTTCTTTTATTACCAGAATTTATTTCTCCACATAAATTGTCATACCTGATTTTACAAACTTTTTTTGTGATGGTTGTTATGTGAACACAGCAGTTATAAAGTGAACGTAGCAGTTATTATGTCCACAATAGACTGGGTTTTTTTTGCCAGAAATTGGAAGTAAACTTCATTTCTGGCAAAAAACATGAATCATGGTCCCTTAACCAATGGGACACTGCAAACATCTGTAAATGTGGGCCTTGTCAGGTACAAGAAGTCAGGAGTCAGGACAGAGTTCAAAAGTACTACAAGTTTATTTCATGCTACCTATATACAAGCATCTGAACTACTAATGGTCAAGGGTAATTGGCTCCAGAGTCAATGGACTTTAAGGAGGTTGGATTTAAGTCTCTTATGGGGCCATAGAGACTCCAAACTGATCATGGATTTGATCCCAACCTCAGATTCGTCTCTTACAGCCTATGATCATGTGACCACAGGTCAGAGGTGGGTTCCTCCTGGTTTGGACCAGTTCACCCGAACCGGTAGTGACATCACGGAACCAGTTCATTTGGTGCTGGTCTGTGGGTGCCGCCATCTTTTAAAAAAAAATCGGATTTCTTTTTTTATTTTTTGTGGGGGGGGGGATTTTTTTCCGGTTTTTTTTCTTCTGCACATGTGCAGAAGCCAAGTTTCCGGCACTGTGTATGTGGTCGCCATCTTGTTTTTGGCTTTTTTTGGGGGGGGGTATTTTTGTTTTGGAATTTTTTTCTGGTTTTTTTTTCTTCTGCACATGCACAGAAGCCGAGTTTCTAGCACTGTGCATGCGGTTGCCATCTTGTTTTTCACTTTTGGGGGGAATTTTTTTTGGATTTTTTGCCACTGTGCATGTGCGCACGTGAGAAGTGCGCACGTGCCCACGATGTGCGGCCAGCAGCGAGGTAAATTAGAACCCACCCCTGCCACAGGTATATATGTTTATGCATGTGTGCCTGCCAGAACTTCAAATCCAGGTTGTAGATAGCCATGGGGAAGTTCTTCATATCTTTTAATGGTTGCTAAGTGATCAGCTGAAAGTCAAGGATTATTTGTACTTGATTCTCAAAGAAAGTATTTCAAATAACAATGATCAGAAGCACATTGGTTTATTAGGAATGCTTTCCTCCTTAAAGTAATGTAATTTAATTATTCTCTACTCAGAGCCTACATTTAAAGATGTTTTTGTTCAGCATATTATGGAAAGATCACTACAGAAGGCCTTGGGATGTTTTCATGATAAACTATGGTGTCATCTGATGTATCAATTTAAAGAATGGAATGTTGGCCAATATAGCATTTGTTTCTGTCAGTTCTTTGTGTCCAAAGTAGGGATCAATAAACAAGTCATAAAAAAACTGTTTGTGAGCAACTAAGATTAAATTGGTAAAAATACAGAAGTAGAGTAGGAATATACAGGTGAAATTCGAAAAATTAGAATATAGTGCAAAAGTTCATTTTTTTTCAGTAATGCAACTTAAAAGGTGAAACTAATATATGAGATAGACGCATTACATGCAAAGCAAGATAGTTCAAGCCGTGATTTGTCATAATTGTGATGATTATGGCTTACAGCTCATGAAAACCCCAAATCCCCAATCTCAGAAAATTAGAATATTACATGCAATCAATAAAACAAGGATTGTACATAGAACAATATCAGACCTCTGAAAGGTATAAGCATGCATATGTACTCAGTAGTTGGTTTGGGCCCCTTTTGCATCAATTACTGCCTCAATGCGGTGTGGCATGGAAGCTATCAGCCTGTTGCACTGCTGAGGTGTTATGGAAGACCAGGATGCTTCAATAGCGGCCTTCAGCTCTTCTGCATTGTTCAGTCTCATGTCTCTCATCTTTATCTTGGGAATGCCCCATAGATTCTCTATGGGGTTCAGGTCAGGCGAGTTTGCTGCCAATCAAGCACAGTAATCCCATGGTCATTGAACCAGGTTTTGGTGCTTTTGGCAGTGTGGGCAGGTGCCAAGTCCTGCTGGAAAATGAAGTCAGCATCCCCATAAAGCTAGTCTGCGGAAGGAAGCATGAAGTGCTCCAAAATCTCCTGGTAGACGGCTGCGTTGACCCTGGACTTAATGAAGCACAGTGGACCAACACCAGCAGATAACATGGCTCCCCAAATCAACACAGACTGTGGAAACTTCACACTGGACTTCAAGCATCTTGCAGTGTGTGCCTCTCCATTCTTCCTCCATACTCTGGGTCCTTGGTTTCCAAATGAGATGCAAAAGTTGCTCTCATCAGAAAAGAGGACTTTGGACTACTGATCAACAGACCAGGTCTGTTTTTCTTTAGCCCAGGTATGACGCTTCTGACATTGTTTGTTGTTCAGGAACAGCTTGACAAGAGGAATATGACATTTGAAGCCCATGTCCAGGATCCGTCTGTGTGTGGTGGCTCTTGATGCACTGACTCCAGCCTCAGTCCACTCCTTGTGAAAGTCCCCAACACTTTTGAATGGCCTCTTCCTGACAATCCTCTCCAGGGTGCGATCATCCCTGCTGCTTGTGCACCTTTTTCTTCCTTCCACATAACTTTCTATTAATGTGCTTTGATACAGCACTTTGGGAACATCCAACTTCATTTGCAATTACCTTTTGAGGCTTTCCCTCCTTATGGAGGGTGTCAATGATGGTTTTCTGCACAACTGTCAGGTCAGCAGTCTTTCCCATGATTGTGATTCCTACTGAACCAGACTGAGAGACCATTTAGGCTCAGGAACCCTTTGCAAGTGTTATGGCTTAATTAGCTGATTAGAGTGGGACACTTTGATCCTGAAATACTGCACCTTTTCACAATATTCTAATTTTCTGAGATTGTGGATTTGGGGTTTTCATGAGCTGTAAGCCATAATCATTACAATTATGAAAATCACGGCTTGAACTATCTTGCTTTGCATGTAATGAGTCTCTCTCATATATTAGTTTCACCTTTTAAGTTGCATTACTGAAATAAATGAACTTTTGCACTATATTCTAATTTTTCGAGTTTCACCTATATAAAGTACTACAACACAGAAGGATTATACCTAGTACTCATTGGAACCACTGAATGGAAATTCTTAGTCTTCCTAACTGTAAGAATTGAGTCTGAAACAGAATTAATGTTTAATGAGTCATCATCTTCTTACTGGAACTATTCAGGTTATGGTAATCTGTGAGACCTTGCATCTGTATCCTACACTGGAGATCTTATACTAAGCATATCCTATATTTTTAAAATCTTTTATTTTGCAAATTACTTTTAGGGTAAATATGTTTTTATGATTTACCTGTAGCTTTGTTTTGATGAATGAAATTGAAAATAAGGTTAGTTGTACCCATCCTTCATTGAACTCACAGAGAAAATATAGAAAGAAATCATATCTGGGATTTTCTACTTGAATGCATCTATAAGAGGTATGAAGCACATCCTTAACCCCAGTAAATTATATACTCTTAGCTTTCCATGCTTGGATGCTTTTGAGAACCTTGCTAAAATATATGCTAGATACATCTGCCTATCTGTGCCATTTTAGTCTTTTCAAAATATGCAGTATTTCTACTTTCTGTTTCTATCCCATTCTCCCAAAGAGCTAATACTTAAAACAGTACCCATTGTGTATTATTCTATTTTAATAAGAAACCTACAAAGCTCTTTGGATTGGCCAAAAGATCATTTTGTGTTATAGAAAAAAAAGTCCAAATATTGGCTACCTTTTGATTCTCATATCTAATTGGCTTTAAAACTCACAATATTTTTCAAAAGCAGATTGTTTGTGTGCTTCTGTTATTTAATAAACATATTTTTATTAAAAAAAACTTCACTAAGTCCACCTTGGGTACATTGTGGCACACTTTGGGTCCCCAGCAATATAATTTTGTCAAGCAGTGATTAATAATAGAATTTCTTGTAATTTCTAGCAGTTATTTGCTCTGAAATACTTTAGTGTCTGATATAATTTTGATACACTGCCTGAAACAATCATTGTATCACTGCAGGCCCCTGAACTTTTTGAATGTTGGGAAGAAAAAAATATCTTCTCCACAACCAGAAATATCTCCTGTGACCATCCATAAACAGAATATAACAAAAGGTTTTTCCATTTTCAGCTTCCATAAAAATGAAAGTATGTCATTAGCATGTTGTGAGCAAGAAGAGTATTGTTAGAAAACCCAATTAACCTGAGTGAAATTCCTTTCGATTAAATAGGGCTATTCCTTAATGCAGTAGAGATTGTATATGCCTGTGGAGAAGCAGCTCTGAATTGGCCAAAATAATACATTTGGTCTTGAATTATGATATTTACAAAATCACAGTGAGAGTTTAATTCTAAAGGATTAGTGAAAATGTGACATGAGCAGTCTGAAAGTTTAAATGATAAAAGCAAAAATAGCTGCATCCTATTACAAACTACACTTCAGTTCTAGACATTTGGGAAACTTTTGAAGTTTTCCTTCCAGATTTATAAACATTTGATAGTATATCCAGCTCCTGTTGAATATTAAATTTGAGATATATGAAAAACTTTCAGAGAGGTGATTTACAAGTGACTTACGACTGCAACTGAGCTTTGAATTTTAGTCGAAAGTTATTGTGGTTGTTAAGCAAGGCAACCGTGTGACTGCCTTGTTCGATGACCATAATTCCAGCTCTCCCCATTGTGGTTGTTAAGCAACCACAAAGGGATGCCTTGGGAGGTGGGGAGGCCTTGGGAAACCTGCTGCCTAATGGCATATGGAAACTTTATTGTCCAGAAAGCCTTGGCTAGCTAGACTTCCCATCTATCACTCCCAAGAAACCTGATCTTGTCTTTCCCCCTTCTTAACACTTCTGGCCTTCTCCCTGTACCGCCACACCTGGAAAGTGTCAGCCAACTAGTAGTGTGCAGAAACCTGCCACAGGCCAAAAGGCCTCAGTCAGTTAGGCCCAGCAGCGCTCAGGCCTTCTATCCCCACTACCACTCCCAAGAAGCCTAACCTTTTCCCTCACTGCCCCACCACTCTCAAGAAGCCTGGCTTTCTCTCTGCCCTACAACACATGGATGGCTTCAGCTGGCTAGGCCCCGCAATGAGCAGGCCTCCTGCATTCCTTACTACCACCACTCCAAAGAAGTCTGGCCTTCTCCCTCTCCCCCACTGGTGTTTTCTTTGCTCCACCATGCCAGATGACCTTAGCCGGCTGGGCCCTATGGTGTGTGGACCTCCCATAACACCTCCCACCTTCTCTCTCCCCTCTATGCTGAGAAGGCCTTAGCTGATTAGGCCCAGTGCTGTGCAGCTTCTGTTTCCCTCCACCACTCTCAAGAAGTTGAGCTCTTCCTCCCAAATACTGGCCTTCTGTCTGTGTCATCATGCCTGTGTCGACTTTCCTTTTCTTTCCCTACAGCTGCTGACAGATGAATCCAGCCAATACAAAGATTCAGTTAGGGCTATTTTGGTAATCTTTCTCAAAGTTGTCTAGGAACAGGAAGTCAGCCAACGAAGTTCTTGTTCCAGCCCAGTCTTGAGAAAGATTGCCTCTCTGCTTTGTGGAAGATTGCCTTTGCTACCGAGTCTCACATTAAGCCTATCAGCTGGTGCAGGGAAAGAGAAAGATAAGTGGCCCCAGGCCTGATGGGGCAGAGAATAGGCAGAGAGAGGATGGAAGAGAGGGAGAAGGCCAGGCTTCTCAGGAATGGGGAAGGGCAGAAGGCTCCCACTATACTGGGCCTTGCCAGCTAAGGCCTTTCAGTCCACAGAAGGTTTGGCATACCAGTGGTCTGGCAGGCATAGTGGTCTCTGGCAGATTTAGATTTTTGAGAGATGATGCAAAACAATCTTTGCTCAAAATGCCTTTATGGACACTGAATTTGTATATGTCTGTTACGTCCCCTCAGGATGTTGCTAACCGCCGCTGCAGCCGCTGATTGGTTAGGGCTAACTCTGCTACTAAGCGGGAGATTCCCGGCTGCTCATTGGCTGCCGCGTTTGACAGCCGCATAGAAATAGCACTGTCAAACGCGGCTGAGGAGATTTTTTACTTCTGGCGGTTCCGTTTGGGGTTGTTTGTTGCTGTTCTTTGTTGAGCCTCATTAAAGGTTAATTGTTCAGTATTCCCGTCTCGCCTGATTATTTTCCGCGCCTTGTATGCAACAAGTGGCAACGAGGATGGGATTCTAACCACGTTTGGCGATCTATAGGGAATTTTTTTCCTCACGGTGCGAAGTACTGCCCTGCGAGCTCCCTGTTGAAAAAACCATCGGAGTCGCCTGCCGGCTGCCTGCCTGTCATGGCCCGTAACAGCATAAAACCCACCACCTTCGAGGCATTCTGCCCTACTTCTAAGACCTGGGAGAGATTTGAGTGTTTTCTGCAAGCGAATGATCTCACAGAACTCTCCAGCGCTCGCAAACGAGCTTATTTTTTGAACGCATGTGGGCACCAGATGTTCTCCACAGCTAGAGCTCTGGTTGCCCCTCAGATTGTATACCATGTGCCCTGGGAGGAGCTCCTCAGCAAATTGAAGAACCATTACTCCCCCACGCCTTCCCGCATCGCCCGTTGCTTCCCTTTCAAGCAGCGTGTCCAGAGGGAAAGTGAGGCCATAAATCAATACATGGCCTCCCTCCACGACGCAGCCCTGAACTGCGAGTTCCCTAATCTTGATGATGCGTTGCTGGAGCAGTTGGTGTGCAGCGTAAGGGACATCAGACTGCACCGTTGCCCCCCAGAACTAACACTAAACTTTGTGCTGGGCGAAGCGTGGGCTGTGGAGATGTCCACTCATTCTGTTGCTGAAATCCAGCATTTCCAGTCCCCTGCACTACAGAGCCAACGCTTCCAAATGGTGCACTACAAAGATCTCGACCCCGATGAAGCAGGAGAGGAGGACGTCGACATCAGCCGCCTCAAGGCTTTGCCGCTGAGGAAATGGCCCCAGCCCCACAGACCTGGCATGGCCCCGTGCCTCAGCTGTGGGGACCCCCACCCCCGCAGCTCCTGCTGCTTCAAGACTGCCATCTGCAGACGCTGCGGGAAGTTCGGCCACCTTGCTAGAGTCTGCTGCTTGAATGTCATGGCTGCTGTCCAACCAGCACCCTGCCGTTTCCCTGCCAAACTTGCTAAGACTCGCGACGAGTGATTTACTGTTAGGCGAGCTGAGGAAACCAAAGATGAAGAAGTCTGCCTAGCTACTGGGGAGGGGCGTAAGAAGATTCATCTGTCCGTTAAAATCGAGGGGGGGCCTGCTCCATGAAAGTGGACACTGGCTCCTCCAGGAACATAGTGTCCTGGCACACCTTGCAATGCCTTGTGCCATCTATCACTGAAGCCTCTTTAACCCCCTGCAGTGTCAGGCTTAGAGATTACCAGGGTGACGAGATACCCATTAAGGGGGAGGCCAGACTCCTGGTTGAGAAAGGCTCTTTCACTGGCCCCCTGCCCCTGGTCACTGTGTCCGGTTCCCTGCCCTCGCTTCTAGGCCTGGACTGGGTTTCCTCCCTAGCCTCTCTATCACCGGTGTCCATTCCACCTCCTGTGATGATGGCAGTGGCCTGTTCTCTGAATTCGCTGATGTCTTTGAAGATAAGCTGGGTAAATATGTGGGCACCCCTATCTCCCTGAACCTTGACCCTCAGGTGGCTCTCATCTGCCTCAAACCGAGGCATGTCCCCTTCGCGTTATAGCCTAAGGTGGATGCTGAGCTCGATAAGCTTCTGACCCAGGGGGTTTTAGAGCCCACAGATCACGCAAAGTGGGAGATCCCCATGGTTATCCCTTTATGGTCTGATGGTTCTATTCACCTCTGTGGTGACTATAAGTGTTCTCTCAACAAGGCCCTGCAGGCACACCCCTACCCTGTCCCTGTTGTCCAGCACTTGCTCCACTCTCTAGGCCGGGGCACCATTTTCGCCAAACTGGACATGGCACAGGCTTACCAGCAGCTCCCGGTGGATGAGGCAACAGCCGAAGCCCAAACCATTGTCACCCACCGGGGGGCTTTCAAATGCCGCCGTCTCCAGTTTGGTGTGAGTGTAGCCCCCAGCCTCTTCCAGAACCTTATGGAGTGCCTCCTGTTTGGCCTGTCTGGTGTCATCCCTTATTTCGATGATATCCTCATCTCTGCAAGTGACAAACAGGAACTCCTGTCCAGGGTCAGGAGTGTTCTCTTGAGATTTCGTAAGGCAGGCCTTAAATTGAAGCGGAGCAAGTGCCGGGTAGGGGTGCCTAGCGTGGAATTTCTGGGGTACTTGATAGATTCTACTGGCATCCATCCAACCCCTTCTAAGGTGGCAGCCATCAAGCAGGCCCCTTCCCCTGCCAACAAAGCTGAGTTACAGGCATTTCTAGGCCTGCTAAATTTCTGTAGTGTCTTCCTCCCTCATAAGGCTGAACCACTCCACCATCTCTTGGATGCCAACAGGCCCTGGCAGTGGTGGCCTGAAGCTCAGCTGCTTTCGATGACACAGCCCTCCTCATGTCTGACACAGTCTTAGTCCAATACAGCCAAGATTTGCCCCTCTCCCTAACTGCAGATGCCTCTCCCTATGACATCAGGGCTGTCTTGAGCCATATTCTCCCCAATGAGCTTGAGGCACCCATTGCCTATTTTTCAAGAACTCTCTCTTCAACTGAGTGAAAGTATAGTCAAACTGACAAGGAGGCTTTGGCCTTGGTGACCTCTGTTAAAATGTTTTACAATTACCTCTATGGTCGCCCTTTTCACCTTTTCACAGACCACAAGCCCCTCCTTGGAATCCTGGCAGGGGACTGCCAGACCCCTCAATACCTGTCCCCTTGCATGTCCAGGTGGATGGAATTTTTAACTGCTTATTCCTACACTTTGGCTTACAGGCCTGGCAAGGCACTGTCCAATGCTGACGGCCTAAGCCACTGCCCACTGCCAGTGTCCATCCTAGATCCTGCCCCAGCTTCTGAGGTCCTCCTCATTGAGGACTTAGGACCCCCTATATCAGCCTCTGACATCGCTGCCCACACTGCCAGAGACCCTATTCTCTGGCAGGTCCTGGACTGGGTGAGAAGGGGTTGGCCCTTGGGGAGGCTAGAACAACCTTTCTTGCCCTACCGGCATCACCAGCTAGAGCTGTCCACTCTCCAGGGCTGCCTCCTGTGGGGCAACAGGGTAATTGCACCCCCCCTCTCTTCACAGGCCCATTCTTCAATGCTTACACGAGAGCCACCCAGGTATTGTAAGGATGAAGGCCTTGGGGAGGAGCTATGTGTGGTGGCCTGGCATGGACCAAGCAATCGAAAGGTGGGTGACCCAATGCCAGACCTGCCAGTCCTCAAGGCCTGCACCACCCAGCGCCACCCCTAGATCTTGGGAGACACCCAGATGGCCCTTGTCCAGGGTTCACCTGGATTTTGCAGGCCCCTACCATGGCCACCAGTTTTTAGTGGTAGTGGATGTGTACTCAGGATGGGGGGAGCTCAAACTCATGACCACCACCATCGCTGAGGCCCTCGTGCGCACATTAATGAAAATATTTTCAACTCATGGGTTCCCAGATGTTGTGGTTTCTGACAATGGGCCACAGTTCACCTCCACCAGGTTCCAGCTATTCCTGGCCTCCCAAGGTATTCGCCAGGCCTTGACCACTCCTTGGCACCCCGCTAGCAATGGCTGGGTGGAACGAGCAGTTCGGTATGCCAAGGAGGCATTAGGCCGTTTGGATGCCACCAATTGGCAAGACAGGGTGTCACTATACCTCTTGGCGCAGCACTCTACCCCCTGTCTGACATCAAATCGCAGCCCCGCAGAAGTCCTGATGGGATGCCGGCTCCGAACAGACCTCAATCGCATGCACCCTGGGTATGCCTCTGAAGGCCCCTCTGTCCTACATGCCCAGGGCCGGAGTTTCGCTGAGGGCAATGTCGTTTATGCCCAGAATTTCAGAGGGGAACCATGTTGGCTGCCAGGCCTAATCAGCAGTATAACTGGCCCCTGTTCTTTCAGGGTTGAATTAGCAATAGCAATAGCAATAGCACTTACTTATATACCGCTTCATAGTGCTTTACAGCCCTCTCTAAGCGGTTTACAGACTTCAGCATATTGCCCCCAACAATCTGGGTCCTCATTTTACCCACCTCAGAAGGATGGAAGGCTGAGTCAACCTTGAGCCTGGTGAGATTTGAACAGCTGAACTGCTGAACTAGCAGTTCAGATTGCAGTGCTGCTTTTAACCACTGCACCACCACAGGCTCCTTTATTTATTTATTTTATTTTATTTTTATGCCGCCCAATTCCGCGAGGACTCTGGGTGGTTCACAACAAAAACCAACAGAAATTGAAATAAAAACATCTAAAAACAAGTTAAAACAAATTTACAATATTAAAATCCTTTCAATCTATCATCCTCTCTATGGATCAATGACTCCAGGCCTGCCGGAAAAGCCAGGTCTTTACGGCTTTCCGGAAGGCCAACAAGGTGGGGTGGTACGGATCTCAGGTGGTAGCTGGTAGCTTCCAGAATTAGAGGATGGCCAAACCTGGAGGCATCACATCAACCAGCTGCGAGGGTGCCTACCGCCAGATGATACGCCTCCCCAAGTTGCCTCCGCTCCTGTAACACCTCCCAGAGATATGTCCTTGCCTGACGTTGGCCCGTCCCTCTCCACCGTGCCGCCAGCCGACTTACCAGCTAGCCTGTTGGCATCCGCCAGGATTTCCTCGCCACTCCCAAGCCCAGATGTCCTGGTTCAGGCTGCCGTTCCGCAAGCAGTTCCCACTGCTCCTCCAAAGCTATGCCGCACAGGCGCCCAGGCTATCTGGGTGACTACGTGTATGCATTGCCAGGAAGGGAGGGGTGTTACGTCCCCTCAGGATGTTGCTAACCACTGCTGCAGCCGCTGATTGGTTAAGGCTAACTCTGCTACTAAGCGGGAGATTCCTGGTTGCTCATTGGCTGCCGCGTTTGACAGCCGCATATAAATAGCGCTGTCAAATGCGGCTGAGGAGATTCTTTACTTCTGGTGGTTCCGTTTGGGATTGTTTGTTGCTGTTCTTTGTTGAGTCTCATTAAAGGCTAATTGTTCAGTATTCCCGTCTTGCCTGATTATTTTCTGCGCCTCGTATGCAACAATGTCCTCTTCTAATTGCTATCAGAATTGTTTGTTAACTACTTCAGCTTTTAGGAAGATTTGATCCAAGATGGCGCCGATGAAAGCTGCCTCAGTGAAATGCTCTCAAATGGTTTCTTTATTTTTTATTATTCTCTGCGATTCTCTACGGATTTCATACTCACGAGACCATCTGCTAAGAATTAAGGAACGTTTCTTTAAGGAGCAGCTCTTTACACCCCCACCTGTCTTTACAAACAGGAGGAGATTCTAACACAGGAGGAAACTCATTCCCCGGAATCTAACACAGGAGGAAACTCATTCCTCATCACCAAAAGCAAACACAGATGGCAGAGACAAAGAGGTAAAAGGGTGGGAATTTTAAATAGACTAAGGAATAAGGGAATTAAAAAACCCCGCTCCCTTCAATCTTTCTTACCAATTTATGTTCACTTGCTAACAAGATGGATGAAATACTCCTTTTAAACAGATGCAATTCTGATTTTCACAATGCATCTGCCCTATGCTTTATTGAATCCTGGCTAAACGAGGAAATGGATGACAATAGCATGCATATACCAAGGTTTCAGATACTTAGAGCAGACAGGATTGTAGAATTATCAGGGGGGAAAGGGAGGAGGCTTATGTATATATATCAACAACAGCTGGTCTCAGGACATAACTATAATACAAAAATTATGTGATGAAAACTTGGAGACCTTACTTATCAACTGCAAACCCTTTTATTCTCCTCGAGAGTTTACTTTATTTCTACTAATTGTAGTGTATATCCCACCACAAGCCTGTGTAAACAAGCATTAAGAACTCTAGCTGATCAGATTATGGAGGCTGAAGCCAAATACCCCGATTCACTGGCCATTATTTTGGGAGAGTTAAACAAGGCAAACTTAAGGAAAGAGGTACCAAAATACTTTCAGCATGTCAATTGTCCTACTAGAGGCAAGAATACTTTAGACTGCACTTATTGGAATATTTTTGAAGATACCTCTGCAGACCTGGATGAACTCACAGATACTGTAACATCATATGTCAGCTTCTGTGAAGACCTATGTGTACCGACCAGGAACGTGCGAATATACAGCAACAACAAACCTTGGTTCATAGCTAAACTTAAGCAGCTACGTCGTTTCAAAGAGGAAGCCTATAGAAAAGGTGATATCAGTAAAAGACTAAGAACAGGCTGAGGTCTTATAGAGAAATTATCCCTAGAAATCTTTTATGAACAAGGAGTCAAGATTAATTTTGTAAGGAAAGTGCTTGTCGACCTTTACCTTACATGAAGTTTAAAGCAGTAATTAAAGCTAATACTCTAGTTAACCAGTATATCCTGCAATAAAAGGTTGATTTCCTTTTATAGAAACATTCCTATGGCAAACCACTAATAGCAATGTAGAACTAGCATATTGTTACTCTTCAGAAGGTTTTGTTGTTGTTGCTTCTATAAGAATTCTATAAGAGCCGAGGTGGTGCAGTGATTAGAGAGCAGTACTGCAGGCTACTTTAGCTGACTGTGATTTGAGTTCAGCTGTTCAAATCTCACCGGCTCAGGGTTGACTCAGCCTTCCATCCTTCTGAGGTAGGTAAAATGAGGACCCAGATTGTTGGGGGCAATGTAAATATATACATTGCTTAATGGTGTAAACCGCTTAGAGAGTGCTTGCACTATGAGGCAGTATATAAATCTCATTAATAAATAAATAAAATGCTGCACAATCAGGCCAGAAATGTATTAACAAGGGAGATCAGAGCAGCAACAAGAAGCTACTCTGAAAAGCTAAGGAATCAGTTCTCAACAAATGAACCAGCAAACATGTGGAAAACTCTTAAAAACATCACCGGTTATGGCAAACCTCCTTCCCAAGCTGAAGGAAATCAGCAACTGGCAGATAACCTGAACATGTTCTACTGCAGGTTTGAAAGGAAACTACAGCCACCTATCTCCACAACCTCCATCCCAGACACATCAACAACAGCCAAACCTCCTACAACTGACCCCATCCCATTGGGTTCACAACCCCTGGTGATCACAGAAAAGGAAGTGCAAGATCTATTTCACAGACAAAAGCCAGGAAAAGCACCAGGCCCAGACAAGATAACTCCTTCTTGCTTAAAAGTCTGTGCTGACCAATTGGCCTCCATCTTCACCCAAATCTTCAACAAATCACTAGAGATATGCCATGTTCCTTCTTGCTTCAAATGCTCAACTATCATCCCAGTGCTGAAGAAGCCCTCCATCAAGGAACTGAATGACTACACACCAGTTGCTCTAACATCTGTAGTTATGAAATTTTTTGAAAGGCTAGTGATGTCCTACTTGAAAACCATCATGGATCCACTGTTAGACCCCCTGCAATTTGCACACTGAGCAAATAGATCAACAGATGACGCTGTTAATATGGCTCTGCACTACATCCTACAACATCTTGAATCTCCAAAGACCTACACAAGGGTCCTCTTTGTAGACTTTAGTTCAGCATTCATTACCATCATACCTGTCATTCTTCTAACTAAACTAAATCAGCTAGCGGTACCTGAACACACTTGTAAGTGGATCACGCTTTCTAACAGATAGGAAGCAGCAGGTGAAGCTAGGCAAAATCACATCAGATACCTGTACAATTAGCACAGCCCCCCCCCCAAGGCTGTGTGCTCTCACCACTTCTCTTCTCTCTCTATACCAATGACTGCATCTCAAATGATCCATCTGTTAAACTACTGAAGTTTGTAGATGATACAACAGTGATTGGTCATTCGAGACAACGATGAAACCGCATACAGATGGGAGGTTGAACAACTAGCCTCGTGGTGCGACCGGAACAATCTGGAACTGAACACACTCAAAACCGTAGAAATGATGGTAGACTTCAGGAGAAACCCTCCCATTCTACCACCTCTTACAATACTAGACAACACAGTATCAACAGTAGAGACTTTCAAATTTCTAGGTTCTATCATATCTCAAGACCTAAAATGGTCACCTAACATCAAAAATGTCATCAAAATATCACAACAAAGAATGTTCTTTCTGCACCAACTCAGGAAGCTCAAACTGCCCAAGGAGCTGCTGATACAGTTCTACAGAGGAATTATTGAGTCTGTCATCTGCACCTCTATAACTGTCTGGTTCGGTTCTGCAAGCCAGCAAGACAGACACAGACTTCAGAGGATAATCAGAACTGCAGAAAAAACAATTACTGCCAACCTGCCTTCCACTGAGGACCTGTATACTGCACGAGTCAAAAAGAGGGCTGTGAAAATATTTACTGACCCCTTGCATCCTGGATATAAATTGTTTCAACTCCTACCCTCAAAACCACGCTATAGAGCACTGCACACCAAGACAATTGGACACAAGAACAGTTTTGCAGAACTCCATCACTCTGCTAAACAAATAATTCCCTCACCCCTGTCAAACTATTCACTAAGGCTGCATTACTATTAATATTAGTCGTCTCATCGTTCCTATCACCTATCTCCTCCCATTTATGACTGTAACTTGTTGCTTGTATCCTTACGATTTATATTAATATTGTTTCCTGATTGCTTATTTGTATCCTATGACAATCATTAAGTGTTGTACCTCATGATTCTTGACAAATGTATCTTTTCTTTTATGTACACTGAGAGCATATGCACCAAAGACAAATTCCTTGTGTGTCCAATCACACTTGGCCAATAAAGAATTCTATTCTATTGTATTTGGGTTGACAAGTTTTACAGGACAGGGTAAGTTTCCTTTAATCTTTAGCAAAAGAGGTTTTGAATATAACTTTAAACTTTTTTTGAGTAAACAGCAAATTTGTGACTGCAATGTTGTTTATGAAAAGATACATATGGATTAAGACTGTAGATATATTTACAATAAGATTTTAAAATCAATTATAAGAATCCTTCTGTGGGGAAAATGCTGCTATTTTGAATTCTTTAAAAAAATGATAGGATAGGGCTTTGAAGATTGGACACTAGAGGAAACCAGAACAGATTAAAATTATAATTAAAAAAGGACACAAATTTGACTAACAATAAAGAATGGAGCAAAATTCTTTAGTATTGGAAATATTGAAGTATATTTGTAAACAATAGACTCAGAAGTTAATTTTAAGAGTGCCTACTATTATGGATAGACTACTTTAGAAGACAATATGGAAGAACATGTTTTACCAGACAAGACTGAAACTGATCTAAAATTGGATTTAAAAATGATATGTTGCAAGAATGATTTGTAAAAAGATGCTACTGTAGATATACAAATGAAACAATGATGACTTAATAATTAAAAGGAGTATAGAAATAACAAACAAAAACATTGATCTCGATAATTTTACTATATTGTCTTTACAAAAGAGGCTTGTTAGAAGTTTGAAGCTTTGAAGAATCTTGTGAGATGGGACAAAAAAAATATATGAAAAAGCCATCAAATTCTGGTGCATTTGTTGAAGGGACAAAAGATCAAGATCAAAAATAAAAGGAAGAAATACAAAGTTTGTTTATTTAATCAATATTAAAATAGCTATTGTTATCTCTGGTAACCTTTAATGGACTTTCGCTAATTAGGACTCAAATTATGAAGCTTTAATGATTTAAAACTATGGGATATGGAAAGAATAGATCATTTGTTCTGTTTTAAGAGGTGATAAATTACTAAAATACTTGTGATTGAAGTTATTTATTTCTTTTTCGTTACTGTATTATTTATTTTTCTATTTTTTCTATTTTTCTGTATTGTTTTGTTTTTTAACTTGTATTAATTTTTATATTTTTAATTGTAATAAAATTAGTATTAAAAATAACTTTCAAACTACCTTCAGTCAATTGGTGGAAAATATGCCCATTGTCAATCTTAAGACTACATTGAGCCGCTTCAATTAACCCTCATGGAGATTGGACATTTCTGCTAAATGGCCTTGAGTTACTAAATATAAACATTAACAAGAAGAATAAATGTGTAATGAGGAAAGGGACTTGGTGTTTTAATGTAGATAAGAAAGCTTGCAGTAGAAAACATGGTTTCTCTTTAGAGTGCTCTTTTATTACTATCGGAAGAGAAAGAAGAAAGCCTAAAGGAAATAGTCATATAGGGATCTGTGTGTATTGCAGGATTATTTATTCAACTATTCTTTAATTTTTATTTATTATATCAATGACGACATTGTGTTTTCATACTTGAGCATATATAAGCTTAACAAATTAAGTGCTGAAAAAGGGGCACATTCTCTGGAAAATTCTAAATCCATTTTTCTTTTCTTCCTCAATTGTAATGTGTATGTACTTATTATTGTTTTAAAGAAAGAATGGGCATAATCATATCAAAGTGAAAACAACTAATGGTGAGAGTTAAGTATCAATAGCATTCGAAGATACAAATTGAAGTTGCCCTAAGATAAGAGTACAAAGCCATATAGTAATTTCTACTTCTGATATTAGACAGTTATATGATAGAATCTCATCTTGATGGGTTTTTCCTTTTTCCTTACACCATCCCCAAATGATAAAGCTAGGTATAATCATATACACTTGTGTATATGTGGGAATAAAAATAACAGACAGTAATTTTTAAAAATGGAAAAAGAACCAAAAAAATAGGGAATCATTTCCATTCATTATATTGGTTCATTAAACCAAACCAGTAATTACTTACATTGGCTCTAATACCCCTACAGGAAAACAATTTGTTGATAAAAATTGTGATTTCTATGTGCTTTCCTACAGAAGGAAGGAGAGAATAGAGAAAGGAGGAAAATATGGAACAGAGAAAAGAATCAGCTTCACATATATCACTCCATTAATTATTTAAAATAAAAAACTAGGACTTTAAAAATCCGTAACCATTTCAAAGATAAAATGTCTGATTGCAAAGAGCAAGTCTAAAAAAACCTAGAGTGCTTACAAACATGTTCAATCTATTGGAGTATTCAAGTACAATTAAACCAAATGACTATGTTGTGTATCCAGAGCAATGATCCTTCTGGTAGCTGAGAAGGGAGAAATTAATAAGTATGAGCCTGGGTGTGTGTTTCTGTGGGGAGAATCTAGTATAAGACAAAACTATCATTCTTTACTCCTCAAAGGGAAATCTCCAGAAATGGGATAGTCAATAACATATGATCCTGGAATGCATATTTGTTTTAAAAAAAGAAATATTCATTTTTTGGATACTCAAGATTTTTATGGAGTTGTCAGAGTTTGCAGCACATCTGACCAACACACAAGCAAATGAACTTCAGCAGGTTTCAATTATATATAACCATGATGGCGAACCTATGGCACGCGTGCCACAAGTGGCACACGGAGCCATATCCGAGGGCACGCGAGGCGTTGCCCTATATCAGCTCCAGTGCGCATGCACGCACTGGCCAGTTGATTTTTGGCCTTCTGGAGTGGGGAGGCCATTTTTGCTCTCCCCAGGCTTCAGGAAAGCCTCCTCCAAAAGCTGCACGCGTGTGCTGAGCGGCGGAGTGCCAGAGCCGGGCTGCCCCGCCAAAGGGACAAAGCGAGGTGATGTCAGCTGTTTCCTGGCGCCAGAGCCGAAAGGGCCTAGCAGAGCAGCTATGAAGGCACGCCAAAGGTAAGGGGCTGGGATGCCAACAGGGCTGGAGTCGGTCTGCGAGGGAGTGACAGGTAAACTCCAATTTGGCTGAAACAATGGGTGTTCATTGGGGTCTGGGTTTTTTTGGGGGGCAGCTCAATAAAAATGGTGGAGGTGCAAAAAGCTGAGCCAAGGAAGGAGCAGAGGGCAGGGCAGGTGGCCACCCAGCCAGCAAATGCTGCCCCGTGTGCCTGAGTTGGCTCCCAGCGTTCCTCGTGCGCAGCTCTGCCACCCCAGGAAGGAAACATCAACAACAAGCCTTTTTGTGGCTGCAGCGGCGGGCAATGGGCCCAACCGCAGGCTGTATGGCACTCCTGCCCGACCTCCACCATGCCTGCTGCCAGCCGAAACAAGCTGGGGAAGGAGCAGAGGTAGGGAGGCCAGCCGGGGTGGTCTCCTCACCTTAGTGGCCATGGTGGGCTTTGGCGGCATGTCTCCCCACCTTGGGAGGGAGCCTGACTAGTGACTCAGCTTTTAGACTGCCTCCTATTGGGTGGCGGCGGTGCTGGGGGAAGGAGGAAGGTAGTAGCGGTGGCGCGGCTCTGGCTCTGTTTTCAGGCCAGCCGCCACTTCCCCTACCCTTCCCTTCTTGCCGGACTTCCAAGCCACGAGAAGGCGAAGAGCAGAATCCGGGTTGCCAAGCACCACCTGTGCTTCCTCTCGCCTCCTGCTTCTTCTTGGTCGCTTCGCCCTTAGCCAGGGGCAGGGTTTCCACGAAGGTGTCCCAAAACCCAAGCAGGAAAAGGGAGAAAAGGAGCCTGAGCCGAGCCTCCCAGCAAAGAGAGCGAGATCCGAAAAGCAGGTTGGCTTGGCCGTAGCCTTCCCTTCCTCCATCGGCACCAGGTGCTCACCAGAGCCTTTCGGATCTCGCTCTCCTTGCAACAACCGTGGTGCAGGCAGGCAGACGAGTGATCTGGCCAGTGGCCAGGTGCACATGCGCTCATGGAAGCAGCAGCAGTGGTGAAAGCAGAGAAGAAGAAAATAGGGTGCACGAAGGAATCCAGGGAGGAGGGCGAGGTGCACCTCAGCCGGCTGGTAGCTCTTGCCCTTCCATCCTGCAGTTCACGCTGCTTTTCTGGAGCGGCGGGGTTGCGCATGAGAAATTCTGGGAGCCGGCTCAGGCACACAGGGCAGTATTTGCTGGCTTGGCAGCCACCTGCCCCGCCCTCTGCTCCTTCCCCGGCTGGGCTCAGCTGGCAGCAGGCATGGCGGGGGTCGGGCGGGAGCACTGCATGGCCTGCGGTTGGGCCCATTGCCTGCTGCTGCGGTCGCAAAGAGGCTTGCCGGTGATGCTTCCTTCCTGGAATGCAGGGAGAGGAGAGCGAGACCCGAAAGGCTCCAGTGAGCACCTGGTGCTGATGGAGGAAGGGAAGGCTACGGCCAGGCCCGCCTGCCTTTTGGATTTCGCTCTCCTTGCTGGGAGGCTTGGCTCGTGCTCCTTTCCTCCCCTTTCCTGCTTGGGTTTTGGGACACCTTAATGGAAACCCTGCTCCTGGCTAAGGGCAAAACGACCAGGAAGAAGCAGGAACCCTGACTTCTGGCTTTCAATTACGGTGCTCATTCGAAAGTTTGGTGCAGATATTTCATTACACACACTAGGTAACATCAATGCTAGAAAGGAATGGGGTTAGAGGAGGGGAAGGGGAGGAGGAGGAGATGGGGAAGCAGGAGGAGAAGGATGCACATTGGAGGCTGTTTGCATTGGCAAAGTGGCGCTGCCTCTTTGCTCCTCCTCCTCTTCCCAGCTGCCTTCCTTCAGCTTTCTCCCGAGACCCTTTGCGTGGGAACGCAGACCTAGGGAGGAAAGGAGGGGTGTGTTTCCAGGGGCGCCAGGCAAAGGGGGGGGGGAAGTGGCTTCCTTTGCAGAGCCAAGCTGCGCCTGTGAGAGAGTAAAGTCTTGTTTCTTTGTGTGTAAAAGCAGCCAAAGGTGCTCGCCCCCCTTTGCTTGCCGCTCGCCTGCCGCTGTGGCCACAAAAAGGCTTCCTGCTGCTGCTTCCTTCCTGGAGTGTGGGGAGAGGAGAGCGAGATCCAAAAGGGACTTGCCCCACCCAGATCCCTCCAAACGGGTCTCCCTACATAGCCTCCCCATTGAACTATGCCAGTGATCGCCCACCCAAAATGAGCCTGCCCTCCGATCTCTTCCGAGTGCCCGCTCTTTCCTGCACAAATGAGCTGGGGGCGCGAAAAGCTCTTCCCCTCTACCTGCATGCTGTTACCAGCTCTGCACCACCCCAAGACCAACAAGATGTTGCTACCCGGGGCCACTGGCCGCTACCTGGGTGCAGAGGGAAGTGAAGAGCCAGTAACAGCATGCAGCATGAGGGCGCGAGCTTTTCGCGCCCCCAGCTTGTTTGCTGCAGAAAGTGCGGGTGCTTGGATGAGCTTGGAGGGCGGGCTCCTTTTGGGTGGGCGATCAATGTCAGGTCGCATAATTCAGCAGGGAGGCTATGTAGGGAGACCCATTTGGAGGGACCTGGGTGGGGAGAATCCCACCTAATTCGGCTGCATTTTTTCCCTTTCCAGACCAGCTCCAAGCAAGCAGTGCAGGCAGCGGCGCAAGAATTGCTGAGGTTTGTGCACAGCTTGCTTGGAGCTGGTCTGGAAAAGAAAAAAGCCTCTGGCAGGGAGGGAGGGAAACCCCAGCCTGCTGTTCCTGCTGCCCCCACCCCTTCATGCCTGGCGGCGGCAGTTTTTGCACTGCTGCTTCTCCGGCAGCTGCGGTAAGTGGTAAGAGACGTGCTGGCCAGGAATGCTCACTTAGAAGAAGTCTAAGGCAGTGGTCCCCAACCCCCGGTCCGCGGCCCGGTACCGGTCCGCAGAACAAATGGTACCGGGCCGCCCTGCTACTGGTCCTGCGACTTGAGCCTCCGCCTCCGTCCCTAAAGACGGGCAGGCGAGGATGAAACGGCCGGGCTTTCCTCGGCCAGCCTCTTCGGCAGGCGCCGCCCTGCCTTTTCTTCGCCCCTCCCCGAAAACCTGGTGTCGCTGAAATGAAAAAGCCGCTTTCAAAAACAACGAGAGGGGGATGGAGGGCGCTTCCTCCAGCGGTTCTGAGGAAAGACCGGCGGGACCAGAAGCCGCGCGGCTAAACCTGGTCGTCGTTCGGCAGAAGGCGAAGCCTTTCCGGCGCGTCCCGGGAAATCCCGCTCGTCCGTGCGCCGCTTCCCTCGTGTGCGCCTTTTCACTACTTTCGGAAGTTTTTGGCGGCGGCGGCGGGAGGATGCTGGAGAGCGGTGGCAAGCCGGTGAAGGAGGGCGTGCTGGAGAAACACAGCGACGGCTTGCTGCAGCTCTGGAAAAAGAAGCGTTGCATCCTCACCGAGGAAGGGCTTCTGCTTATCCCGCCCAATACCACATCTTTACTTGGAAAGTTTTTCACCTACAAATAATTCCCCCAAAACCTTAGGGCTGAAAAATGAGTAGAAAGAATTAGAGGTTAATTAATTCAGTACATTTTTACATGAATGGTCTCTCATCTGGGATGGCAACCTGTTCATGTAAAGCAGCAATTATGAATATGTTCTCTGTAAAGGCATAATTAGAGTTTTCTGGCGACTGGCATGTAATCATCTGTGACTTCTCAGCAATGAGACCCAAACCAGTTGGTGATTGTGTGCTTTACACTGTAAATTAAAATTGTTTATATTTGAGATTGTTTTGATTTAATAATCAAAGCGACGCCGTAACCCCCCCCCCCCAGTGGGCCGCGGAAAAATTATCAAACGTTGACCGGTCCACAGCAATAAAAAGGTTGGGGACCACTGGTCTAAGGCACCAACATTTGCCAGTGTGAACGGCCATGCTGGACTCTGCCCGGAGCGCGAGGCTGGCAGGAGGAGGAGGAGCAGTGGTGGCAGACCATTTGTGCTGGCAAAGTTTGGTGCAGAAGGCTTTCCAGGCCCAAAATGGGCTGGAGGGTGGCATGTGCAGGTGGCGCATGTGTAGGAAAGTGTGCATGCGCAGGTGGGGGCAGACATGTGTGCATGCGTAGGTGGGGCATGCATTGCATTGTAGGTGCTGAAACGCATGCAAGATGTTGCAGGCACACATACACACACACACACACACACTTTTTCCACACAACTAGAAAAAGGCTCACCATCACTGATATATAAGAAATGTCTTTATATACAATACCATATAGCAGAATCCAGAAGTACAGAATTCAGAATCAGGCAGCATTATCCTCATACACTGTTACTGGGTCATTTACCTTTACACTTAAATCCTGTAACAACTGTACGTACCAAGTTACTTCTGAACAAAGTTCAGATAGAGCAATACATTCTGCCTCCACAGTAGAAATTGCTACAGTTGTTTGCTTTCTGGACTTCCAACCAATTAAAGCCCCTCCAAACAATATCACAATCCCAGAATTGGACTTTCTGGTTTTTACATCATTGGCATAATCACTATCAACATAGCATTTCAATTTGAAGACCCAAGTTCACAGCACTCTTCAAATACCTGAGAATCCTTTTTATACCCATCCAATGCAATTGCATTAGTACATCAGTAAAGCAACTTAAGATGCTTACTGCACAAGCTATGTCTGGTCTGGACCACTGTGACAGATATAACAGGCTCCCTATTGCTGACTGATATATCTCTTGATCATAGGCTTCACTTTTGTCCTCACCCAAACTGTTATGAAAATCTGTGCTCATAGTGTTGGAGCAGAATTACAATCCTTCATGTTGTATCTCTCCAACAGCTGTTCAATTTTCCTTCTTTGACTGAGAACATAACTACCTTTCTCAGTTTTTTGTATCTCTACACCGAGATAATTTTGTATTTCACCCAAATCTTTTAATTCAAATTTTTTCTCTACTTGATTAGCAAATTCTTTTACCTGTGACACATCCTATGTAATGAAACAAAGATAATCCACAAATGCTAATAGTTGACAATACCGTGGTGCTTGAACCATGTAAATGTCTTCCTCTAATTCTGCATTGAGGAATGAGTGGTTATGTCAAAATACCAAATTTTATGGCCACGTGCCGCTGCCAATGCTAGTGCCAATCTTATGCTTTCACTCTTCACCTTTGGTGCAAATACCTCATCATAGTGCATGTTTTTCCTTTGTGAAAAACCTTGTGCCACTAATCTTGCTTTATATTGGACCTCATTATTGGGTAGTACTTTTCTTTTGTATTTATATCCTATGGCTTTGCAACCTTGTGGCAAAGTCATAGATGTGAACACTTTATGTTCACCCATGGATTTCATTTCTTTATCCATGGCTCTTTTCCACTTTACTTGTTCAATTTTGAGTAATGCCAATATTTCCTGATAGTTTCTTGGCTCATGCCACATATTACACACCTTAAGTTTACTTGCAGAATACCTGTCAGGTGGAATCCCCTTGTTTCATTGCTCTGACCTGCGTGGCATTGACTGTTCTTGTGTTTCAACCCTCTATTGTTTCATATCCAAGTCATCATCTTCTCCTGACTCCTTTTCTTGCTCTCTTTCAGTTTCTCCTCCCTGAATGCTGAAACTGTCACTAAGTGAGTTACCACCACTAATCGAGTTTCTGTCAGTTGATCATTTCCGAATAAGTGGATCATTCCATAAATTTGCATTAACTCTGTTTCAATTTTGCTCTGCAAAGCTAGCAGACCTGGAAATTACTATTCTTTTGCTCCCATCACTAAAGCAATAGCTCTTTGAGCCTGGCTCATAGCCTATAAACCTGAGCTTTCTAGCCTTTAGTTGTCATTTTATTCTAATTGCCTTTGGAATATGCACCCATGCATTTCTTCCAAAAACCCTTAAATGTGCCAGAGATGACTTTCTCACATATAACACTGCATATGGAGTATCATTAATTGATGAACTCCACAGCCTATTGATTAAATAATTAGCAGTCAACATGGCTTCACCCCAATATGACCTGCTCATACCAGAATCCTCCAGCAGTGAGTCCTTCATTGTTTGTAAGACACCATTCCACCACTCAGCTACACCATTCTCAGCTGCTGTGTTTGGATTTGTGCCTCTGTGTTTTATTCCTAACTGTCCCAACCACTGTTGAAAACTTGTTGTCATGAATTCTGAACCTCTTTCAGTTTGCAACTAACACACCTGTTGTTTATATCTCCTTTCCACAAAGCTTACCCATTGCTTAAATTTCTGTAGCACCTCTTATTTTACTCTTTAGTAAATAGCAGAACACAAACCTGCTGTAGTTATCTAGAATGACCAGCGCATACTTTGCTATTACCAAACTGGCTTGCATTGGCCCAACCAAATCTGCATGTACCAGCTCTAGAGCTCTTGTTGTCTGCCTTGTGTTACTTTTGCTTACTGGGAATGCCTTGGACTTTGATGCTTTGCATACTGCGCAATCCAAATATGCCTTACATCCCTTTAAATTCAATCCTTCTGCAAACAGTTGCATTTGTTGCAAAACTATGAAGCTGGTATGGCCAAGCTCTCTGTGCAAGAGATGAACACATGAATCATGTGGTGACTCATTTCCAAATGTTTAGGCACATTGAACCTTTTATCTCTGCAACACATAAAGATTATCCTCCTTTATGCCTTGTGCACATACATTCCCATTTCTCTTTATGAGACACCTCCCATTTGCAAATGTGGTCTCAAATCCTTGCTTGTCTAAACCAGAGACACTCAGCAAATTATGCTCCATTTCAGGCACACATCATATGTTACCAAACATTTCCTCCAGATATAGAATTAGTACACTGCCTCTCCCAACAACGTTAGCCTTCTGGCCATTTGCCAAGGCTACTGCATCTCCACCAGCTGGATCCATTCTGAAAAACAATTTAGAATTATTAACAATTGTTTGACTAGCCCCACTGTCTATTAACCATTTGTCTCTGCTATTGCAATAGCTAACTTTTGCCACAGCAACTTGTCTATCAGTTGATTTTCTTCAGTGCAAATGTACAAACAGTTTCTGTCTTGCAAATAGTTTCTTCATTGCAAATAGTTTTTCCTTTGCAAACAGTTTTTCTTCAAATGTGTTGTTTCACCACAGATGAAATACCTCTGTTCTTTCTGCTTAGAAAGTTTTTGCTGGGCTATAATCCGGTCTCTTCTGTTACTTTTCTGGACTCTGCAGACAGCCAGTCTGTTACATTTCTCTGTGCAGACATCTTGTCTGTTGCAGTTCTCTCTCTGCTCCTTGGGCCCCCACCTCAGGGATTTCTCCTCATGGCTTCTTCTAAAATGGCGCTTGTTCTCCTCAGCAATCAAACAAGCCTTTGAAGGTTTTTAATTCCTGCTCTGGTTGGCACTCAAATATTGCAGAAACAATGTCCCATATTTCATCAAGGCTGTTTAACACCAACAGCACCTCTGAGATTCAGTAATCTGCATTCTTGTTCAGTTCTAACTCAACAAGTGTACAAAATGCTGCTCCACAGATTCTTGTGGTTCCAACCGGGCTCTGTATAATTGTTTGGACAATCGCACAATATTGCATGCAGACACACTCATGTGCACACTTCTCAATTTCAGCCAGACTTCATAGGCAATTTTTAATTTAGCCACATTGATAAATTGTTCATCTTCTAAACTCAAGATGATGTAGGCCAGTGCCTTATCATGCTGCCTTTGCTTTGCAGCTGCTAATGACTCCTGGGGTAGATTAACAACAATATCCCAGAGCTCCTTAGCCTTTAGGAAACATTCTATCTTTGCAGCCCAAATAATATAGTTCTTCTGTCCCAATCAAGGCAGAGAGCTCTCCTTGCATTCAGCAACCATCCTGCAAGTCTTCTCTGCCTGGTTTCTCTTTTAACACAGGCAGTCTCTCACCTTAATTACAGTTCAGTCTTTCTGGGTGCTCTGGGTCCATAATCTGTCAGAGTTTGCAGCACATCTAACCAGCACACAAGTAAATAAACTTCAGCAGGATTCAATTATATATAAGAAACTTCTTTATATACAATAACATACAGCAGAATCCAGAAGTAAAGAATTCAGAATCACAGAAGTAATATTCACAGAAGCAATAAATAATACAGAGGCTCTCTCTCTCTCTCTCTCTCTCTCTCTCTCTCTCTCTCTCTCTCTCTCTCTCTCTCTCACACACACACACACACACACACACACACACACACACACACACACACACACACCAATCAGCTGGCTAAGCCACGCCCAGGCTCCGAGCCGTCTGGATCACCAAACAGTCCCCATTGGCTGACCTGTTACCATGTCTATCCCAATTCATGAATCCTTATATACTGACAAAGTTTCTCTACATTTCCCCCATATTCTAGCTTTTCTATTCAATATGGAATTTCTGATAATTAATCACTTCACCACTATTTATGAGCAACTTGAGAACAAAGATATGTATTCTTATATATATGACTATTTGAAAATTCAGATTAATAAAATCCAATTACATCAATAATGGGACAAATATCTTTTGGACGAAAGTTCTGATTCCAATTACACTGGAGGTAAACAGGATGAACCATTAGTATTCATAGTCTTATTTTTAAATACCCAACTGCTGCTGTGGCCTAGAGGTGGAGCTCTTGCCTCACAATCAGGAGGTTGTGAGTTCAATCCTAGGTAGAGGCAGATGTAGGGTCTCCTGCTTGGGCAGGGGGTTGGACTAGGTGACCTGCAAGGTCCCTTCCAACTCTGTTAAAGCTGAGTCACAAGCAATTGAAACAAACAGGAGGAGGAAGAGGAAAAGGAAACCCAAAAATTCAAAAGAAGGATCCATTCCACAAACATATTACATGTGCAGTCCAGGCTCAGAAATATTTCGACAACTGAGCCCTGATAATTTAGCAGACCTGCGAATTGTAAGGCTCTGCCTCTACTTCCCAAATCAAGAAAATACGAATTGTTCAAACAACAGCATTTCAAAAGGAATCTTTTACTGAAAGGAAATGATTGCAAGACAAAAACAAAGCAGGCTCTAAGGTCCCCTTAGGATAAAGGAGTTAGAAACCCCTCCCTTCAGTCCGATGTTGAATGAGCCAATCTACAGGTGTGCAGATGTTGTGAAGACGGACATCCTGGGAAGGAGATAAGGGGCTGTTCCCAGGCACTTCTCTCCGGAGGCTTCAGAACTGAGAAAAACCAGATGGCCCTCCCCCCTTACACATTCCCCAAAGGTAAACCAAAGCACAGGGCAGATAGGTGTCAGAACTAGAGTTATAAATTAAAGGGTTGCAGGATATGTAGGAAAACAGGAAGATGGTAATAAGTGAATAAATGATCCAAGTCTCCCTCCCCACAGGAATGCACAATAGGGATAATAGGAATCACAATAGGAATCACAATAGGGATCTGACATGCTGCCCTCCCTAGAAAAATGAGGGGTCCACCTATAAAGAAAGAACAAGAGAAACAACATAGTGAGTTATTTGGGTTTGTCAGGGTACTGCGAGTGGAAATTTTTCAGTAATGCAGGGACCCTAACATGTTTTTTAGCTACTGCCTCATTCTGGGAGGGGGAAAAATGTTTCCAGGCTACTAGATATTGTGTGGAGCTGTGGTATGTGCATGAGTCTAGGATTTCCTTAATCTCAAAGTGTTGTTCTCCTTCAATCATGATAGGGACTGGAAGAATGTCTGAGGTGGCATTAGGGACGAGGTGATTTCTGGCTTCAGCAGGCTGCAGTGAAACATTGGGTGGACTTGCCTAAGTGTTTTGGGGAGGAGTAATTCCACTGTCACTGGGTTAATGATCCTAGTTATGGGGAAAGGTCCTATGAATTTAGGTCCCAACCTTTTGGAGGGTTGCAAGGATTGTAGAAACTTGGTGGATAAGTAGACCTTATCCCCTATTTTAAAAGGTTTTGGCTCCTTTTTTTGTCAGTGTGAGCTTTAAAAGTGGCCCTGGGCTCACTTACTACTACTGGCCAGGTGTTTTGCAGTTCTTGTATCCACTCCTTAAGGGAGGGTATGGTTGGCTCCTCTACTGGTAGTTCTTGCAGTGGAGTGAAATCCTGCCCTATTGCAACTCGGAATGGGGTGAATCCCGTGCTAGAATGCACAGAGTTATTGTACGCCACCTCTGCAAAAGGCAGGAGGTCTGTCCAGTTATCTTGCTGATAATTAATAAAATATCTCAAGTATTGCTCTAGAACGCTGTGCAAATGTTCTATCGATCTGTTAGTGTGCGGATGGTGGGAAGAGCTTAGGCCCTGGCCAGTACCTAGGAGACCCAGAAAAGCTTTCCAGAACTTTGAAGTGAACTGAATCCCCCAATCAGATATTATCCTTGGGGGGGGCATGCAGTCGATAAATGTGCTGTAGGGTTGTAGACGGACATCCTGGGAATGAGATAAGGGATTGTTCCCAGGCACTTCTCTCCGGAGGCTTCAGAACTGAGAAAAACCAGCAGGCCCTCCCACCTTACACATTCCCCAAAGGTAAATCAAAGCACAGGGCAGATAGGTGTCAGAGCTAGAGCTATAAACTAAAAGGTTGCAGGATATGTAGGAAAACAGAAAGAGGGTAATAAGTGAATAAATGATCCAAGTCTCCGTCTCCACAGGAATGCCAGTATCATGATAGGGATCTGAAAATGCTCTATCTCCATCCTGGTGGAGGTCTAAGGAAACAACATTCATAAATCTTGTGAAGCAGATAAAACAGGCTTGTTGACACCAATAAAATCCAGCCTTTATGGGGGAATCGTATGTTTCTGCAAGTATTATACTTGAATTAAGCAACTAATTCCTTTTTGACATCATGTAAGGCTCACTCATGGGTCTTTGGACCCACTCTGAGAATCATACAAGAATAACATTGGGTACAATTACAGGGAACTGTTCCTTTTCAATGGAGAGAACTAATTGCTCTCAGTAATTGTGAAAAGAAATTCAGAAAAATAGACTAGAATAGATGATATACAGTATTGACAAACTAAAAAAAAACGACAAGCAATTTTTAGAACAAAATCATTTCTACTCTTATATTTGACTTTTCACCAAATATAAGAATATGTAAGTTTGAGAAAGATAATTTTAAATTAATATTTAACTCATGTTGTTAATATCTATTTTTCCTACAATATTTTGAAAAATTAAAGAAATAGTTTATAATTAAGCATAATTAAGTTTATAATTAAAACTGAACAATTTCAAATTAGCATTTTTGAGTGTATAGATATTTGAAGTGGCACTAACATTAATCTATACTTGTGAAATGCAAGGAGCATATAATAAAGACAGTAATTGCTAATTAGAGCAACCTTTCCTGTCTTCCATTTCTCCTTCCAAATGTTTCTTGATAAAATACATCTCTAACTGGTCTATTTTCTCTTTGGGGAAAAAAGAAACTATATTGCAGGAAAGGTAGCTTGTTCATGTATGTCATGCAATGTAATAAAAAGGTCTAGCATTAGTTCTTACATATTTCTTAGGAACACTGGGGCAGGAAGTTTAATACTTCATTAGATAGTCTAGACCAGTGGTTCCCAACCTTTTTTTGGCCATGCCCCACCTAAGCATCATTACTATTCAAAAAGTGAACTCTTACTCAGGCGGAGGAAGCCTAAAAGGCCATTAGCTTAGTTTAAACAATGTTCCAATTGCCCCCATTAAAAATCAAATTGTCCCCCTGTGGGGCGTGGACCCCACGTTAGGATCCTCTGGTCTAGACCAGGATTAATTTTTGCCCTATATCAGTTATGTTTGAGATTAAAGTTTATTTTCTCCATAACTTTAAATTAGAGCAGAATTTCACCGAAGCAGAATTTCAAAAAGTTTAATTTGAGGGCATTTATAGAGAGATAACTTCTAATACTATATTGTGCAAATATTCATTTTGTTTCTGTGGATTTTTGAGACTGGGAAACATGAAAGGTGGTAAGAAAAAGATTGTAGCATATATACTATAGTTAAACATTTTAACCTCAGATTCATGCTAGAGCCTCAGTTCTTAAATGTGTTGGAAGCAGTAAAACTTTTCAGATGTCTATGTTACAAATGATAGTATGCAAGTGGAAGCTATGGATAGCAGTAGGTAGATAGTAGAAAGGCATATTGTCTCTCAAATACATGGTCAGATTTCAAATTAGCCATGGCACTAGAAATAGACTGCTCAGAAAGCAGTTCACATTCACGTGACAGTTTCACAGACCTGGCAGATAAGTTATTTATCACGGCAGTCACAAACACAAAGATCTGACTGCTGAATCTTGGAAGTGTGGTGTCATACACATTTGATAAATAAACTATAAATACTATGAAGTAAAGGACTCAATTGTGTTGAGTTGTGGGAATAACGACAGGAGACAGACTGCAAAGGAATTTCTTTACTAGGCAACTTCTCTGTACAACCAGCAACTTGCAGTCTGACAGCTAGCCCTTTTATAGGGAGCTGTCAGATGCTTCAGCCAATAGCGTTTGAACATTCTCCCGCTCAAATGCTGGACCTGGGTGAAACCATGTAAGCAGTTTCATACATAACAAATTGATATATGCATTGAATCTTGGGTATTTTCTCCCACTTTTTAAGTGAATAGACTTTTGACTATTATTTACTTGAGAGTCAGAGACATCTGCTCCATGTTTATGTAACTATTCTGTCTAGCCTGAGAATCCCTGGTTTTTATCACATCTGTTTTATCACATCCCAAACAACACATTACAAATACATAATTTCACTCTAACAACTCAATTTACTTAGGATAACACATATTAGGAACCATGTATTCAGATAATCAAAGTCAGGTTTTGAGTTAACTTTGATGAATATACCTGGAGTGAGACTGCCTAACTAATCCCAAATCATGAAAAAACATACAATTTCATTCAGATCATTTTCAATTACATTGCTCAATCCAATACACCATAATGCTTTTAAAAATATAAATCAGAAATACTTAATAGCAATAAATATGCATGTACACACATTATTTTTTATGTCCCATGCATACATATAATGCAATTGACTAGTCTCCTCTATTTCCCCTCTTTTTAAAAAATCTTAGCTTTTAATCACAAATACTCATAGTTAATTTAAGCAGAGCAAAAATGACAGCTCAAGATCATTGTCCTGCTAAATAAGGCTTTGGGCCTTGGTTGTATCTTAATAGTTTAATATCTACCATATCATCCTTATTATCTAATTTATGAGCTATTCATTTACAGGAATAAATGATTTGCTAATATCTTGTATTTATCCACTAGTGAAAGCACAATGAAACCAGGCAACATATAAATTGCTAATCTTGCATTTCACTGCTTCATTTTATTCACCCCACTGTAAATGTATGGTAGTGACCTTTCCTGGAATAACTGGTGCTGGGGTGGGGGAACGTAAATGTTTTTTCCAGGATGTATCATGCCCTTTTCCATGCACATAGTTTTTCTCTTCACTGATGCCAATTCATGTTTTTAACTTTGGAGTGCTGGGAGATAATTAAAAAGGAGAATGTAAATATGAACTTACTAAGTAAAATGCTCTGAAACTCTGAAATGAAACTATATGATAATAGCATCATAAAACTAGATCACTGGAACCCTCTTAAGTCTGTTTCATAGCTGGATCTTCAGAGAAGCCCCCAGCCCTGTCTGGTTCCAGAGAAGAAGCAAAGTGCTTGGCAAGTGGCTGTACTTTGGGTGAGCCAACCAGTCAGCCTGACTGGGAAAGAGAAGGGCTGCTGGAGAGTGCTGATGGGCCAAGGTGCCCAACAATCCAAGGCCCAGGGGATGAGCGCAGGCAGTGCCCAGAGGCTGATAAGGGAAAAAATTCTGTTTCTTAGATTGCTTTTCCCTCTCCTCCACACACACAGTTTCTTCATTGCCATTCTACCATGCTTCTACAATACTTTTTGATCCTTCAGTGGGGCTTTGCAGCAGTCGAGACAAGATTTGGGAAAAGGTGGGCTCAGTTACAACCTGGAAGGGGCTGGGCATGCAGAGGAACTGAGAAAGAGGGTTGGGCCTGGAGGAAAAACCTGCAGGTTAGCCATGCTTGCTCAGACATTTGCAACCCAGGAGCACATCTGGGAGGGCGAAGGCTGCTATAAACATTTCCTCGGCAATCAGACCCATCGTACCTTAGTGGGATTCACTCTGCCTAGTCGAGGTGATTCATGGGGCAGGTTTAGGGCACTCTCAATGAGAGGCAGATGAAATGACTCATGTGGGGGTGCTCTCCTCAGCTGCCAGATCATGTCATGTTACAAACACTGCCAAGGAAGAGAGTTCTTAGCTGCGCTCCTGGAGCTGCTTCCATGCCCTTCCCTCAGGAATGCCTGAGGGGAGGGGATGCCACATGATGGCGGGAGGGAGGAGGCCCATGCTCCTCAAGCCCTACCCTGTTGGGATGGCCTGGGTTTGATTCCAGCACCCCTGAGAAGGCCTGCCTGGTAGGGAGGAGCAGCCTGGTTGTCCCAAGGCCCAGTAGTCTGAAGCAATGCGTGCCTCATCCTGTGCCCTTACAGCACAATGTATGGCATGAGGATTGGTTGCCAGGACAGGCACCTCTGGCATTTGGTGAGTTATCTTGTGCAGGCTAGCAGCTGGGGATATTTGTCCCACAGTGAAATACCTGGTGTGAGGGGGAGGGACACCTGGGACATGGACCCCGTGGTGGTGCGCTGGGGGATGGGCAGCTGTGGCAGTGCATTGGGGAAGTGGGAACTACACTGGGTTATTTGGGGCAGGGGAGGTGCTGTGAAGTGGTCAGGCCATATGCCTGTGGCCAATTGTCCTAGACACCTCTAGTTGGAAGTGGAAATAATCTGCTAAAACAACCACTACTTACTAAACTTGCTGGGTTACTGTAGTCATGGTGGAAGAAACAGAAGAAATTTTTGCTACAATCCAGTTGCTAGATACTCAGAGCACATTACTATTGCTCTAGAACCATTCTAGCCTTCTGTATTGATAGAGAGAGTGAGGCTGTATCTAATGGCATCAGGAAGTTGCTTTAGATTTATATCCTTAGATTCCAGTATTTAATTTTCATTTAAATGAATGTCCCTGGGCATATTCTTTCAAAAGCATCCATAAAGTGAAAGAAAACATACAACATTCAAAGATTTACTAGTTTTAATTTATATTTATCAGGAGTATAGTAGGCCAGCTGGCATCATTTCTTTTAGTACAATCCTTTGCTGATCCCCTTCATCAGTTTTGGGTAGCAGTTATGAAAATCAAGCTGAGACAGGCAAAGTTCCAGAAATGAAACACTGCTGCCTGGCAAATGTTGAGTTTGCCAGAGAATCTGTTATGGTGTCCAGTTTTCTGATGCACTGCCTGTTTAGCTTTAGCTTTTGAATTCTTCACTGAGAAATCCTTGAGTATAAATAATTATTCATTTTCAGCGGTCTGTGAATAACAACTTTTGTAAATCATCTTTCAGGATAATAATGAAATATTGTAATATTTGTTTTGGAAAACAAAGAAATTATGCAAAGCTAATTATTTTTATCAAAGAGTATTACGAGTGATGTTTTCTTGTTGAAATAAGACTCTGTTTCCATCTCAAGTTTGACAGGATTTTTTTTTTTGGAACAGAAAATTCAGGAACTCATTTTTAATTGTAAAGCCTAAATTCAAATGTGATGTCACTTGGTTCTTGATATCCATGTAAATTCCAGCACACGTATGAAAGATGCGACATGCTAAGTAGCAAAATGGTTCTCTGATGAACACCTGTGTTCCTTCACTCATTTTTTGTTTTGTTTTGCTGAATACTTGCAAAATCCTGGATTTTGGATTTTGGATTATTACACTTTAATGGTTACACTTAAATGTGGCTCTGTGTACTCTAGTCTCTGGATTTTTGGGAATCATATCCAAAGTGCTGCCTAGTTCTATTTAATACAACATACGTGAACTAATTTCATTGATTGATAATGAAGTCAAAGAAACCTCTTCTCTAGCAATTGCATTTTAGTATAGAATAACCTATATATATATATAAAGGTGTGAGAACTTATGCAATTCTATACTCTTTGAACCAATGTAATAAATAAACCATGTTCTCAGTAGTAAAAGCATGAGATTACCCTTGATCAAGATACTCTTGATATGACTAGCTTTCCACAGTTTTTAATCAATTGCCAATATTGGCTTTAAAAAAATTCTGGGAGTTGTAGTGTAGGGAACCCAGGTTAGGGAAGACTGTCTAAGCAGAAAGAATAAGAATAATTGTGTTCAGTTCTGCCTATATTTTTGGGTATTGAGTTTTGGCTGCTATCAACATCTATTTGGCAATATAATAAAACTAACTGTGATTAAATAACTGTTAAATGTTATTTAAATTTTGCAAAAATCAATAAAACCAAAATTATAATTTTGTGTCATCATTTAAATGATTTCCTCTAATGCTAAGACAAGATAAGCCTCTCTTTTTTTTAAGCTCTAGAAGCACAGACTAGTTAATATATCCAAAGACATTTTCAAATAATCCATTTCAAACAGATACATAAACAATTGCACTAGGAACAAATTTTGGAGTATTACTCCCATTCGACTTTAAAAGAGCAAAAAAATATAATCAAGCAGGGCCAGATGGTATTCTGCTGTGGCGGTTGGTTAGGGTTAACTCAGAAGGTTAGGGCAGACCATAGGAATATAAATGGAAAGAAACTTGGCCAGCTCAAATGGACATTATTGATCTGCTCAGTGCCCGTCTCAAGTCAATAAGCAGCTTGAAGGTCAATACAATTCAAGTTAGAAACAAACAGGCAACAAATGCAACTCTTTTAGAATCAATGTTACATGATCCTTGACAATTAGCATCTTGACAACTGTTTATTGCAGTGATGGTTGCTTCTGTGATGTAGAAGAGAATAGAGACACGCAGTCTTGGACCAATATAGAGCAATAACTATTCAGAATATTTGGGTGGGTGGGGGAAAGTATCTAGTGAATATCTATAGATTTGCTTGCTGTGAATTGTAAGAGATGTCAGGCATTGTTAGACATGCAGGATATGCCAGTTCATCAGAAAAAAGAGATATATGATAAAGCCTCAATGGTATGACTAGCTATCATGCCAAAAACATTTTCAAAAGTGACTATAGGTATGGACATAATTGGCCTTTCCCCCCAAAAGATCTAAAGGTAATGGATATATTTTAATGGTCTGCCACTCAAAACATGATAACCGGAGGCAGTTGTATTATGAATAAATAAGCAAAATAGATAGCAGAAAAATAAATAAACATATGTAATAGAATAAATATGCTTTATTGTATCTTTGCAAATCAGAGAAGTAATTTTCAGTTGGTCCTCCTGAAACTTACAAAATCTTGGGTGTCCATATCAATAGCAAGCAAATGGATTAATGGAACACATGGATTAGAGTCTTTAGAACCTGTTAAAATATGCTTGGATAGAGGGCAGGACTTTACTCGACTATTATACCTAAATTTGTGCACAGAGAAGTAATGCAATATTGAACAGGATATAAGACTTTTGAATGAAGACTGGCAAGGTGAATCCTAGATGAAGTAAAGGAAGATTGAAGTAACAAGACTGAAACCCCTAAAATCTTGTTGCATATATATTAACATAATAAAGAGAAAATGCAGTCTCTAATTCAAATAGAACACTCAGCTTTGGGACAGGACTCAGAAAAACAATAATAAAATAAAAATGTATGGAACATACAACTGGCAGTAAAATATCTAGTGCTTTTGTTTTTATTTATTTATTATTGGTTCTTCTATGCCACCCTACTCCCGAGGGACTCAGCGCGGCGTACAGCAATTTTATGAGAACACTAATAATAAACAGAAGTAAAAAGCAGCAATTAAAAATGTACAAAACGTTAAAAATGTTCACCATCAGTCATACCGGGGGGGGGGGGAGCTCAGATGGAACTAGTCTCCTCCCCCTGCCTGCATATATAAACCACTGAATGCAAAACACCCTAATGAAAAACAAATTTACTATATCAATTTCTTGAAAAAGTTCCATACAAGAAAAAATAACTTTCTTTGCACAACCTAAGAATTATTAAAATCTATTGGATCAACTACATCAAGATTTGAACCATATAGGATCAATCAAAAACTGTCACAATGAAAAAAAAGTTCTAAAACAACTAATCCAAATCTCCACACTGCATTTATTAATGTATATGGAATAACCATATTAGTAGATTATATTGTCAATGCTGAAAATCCCAACAGAAATCATATCATATTCCAGAAGAGCTTCAGAAAATTTCAGGAAAAGAAGTGCATAAGCATTAAATTATCTCACATTGAATGGCATACCTCTGTTGTGTTGATTCCTAAATCAAATGTTAGATCCGGTTCTATGCAGACGTGAAATGGTAAATTTAATTTAACATTAGCTGTTAAGTCTATGAGATGCCACATGTAGATGGTTCTCTAGCTACAGTAAGGCTCAATATTTCTCTACCATTGACAAAATGATGATAGAGAAACTAGGAAAGATAGTTATCCACCCTTTTAGATAGGTGAGATCAACCTATTGCTGCTGCAGGGAAACTGAGAATGCTACTTTATTTTTGTATAATATAGTAAACAAAATTTTAAAAGTCTGCCCTATCTGTCTGCCCTATCTTATGTAAGAATATTTTGAGTTTTTTTTCCCATGTTTTATTTGATCTCAGCAGAGGTGGGTTTCAGCAGATTCTGACCAGTTCTGGAGAACCAGTAGCGGAAATTTTGAGTACTTCGGAGAACCGGTAATGAAAATTTTGAGTACTTCGGAGAACCAGTAAATACCATCCCTGACTGGCCTCATCCCCATCTATTCTCTGCCTCCCAAGTCCCAGCTGATCAGAAGGAAATGGGGATTTTGCAGTAACCTTCCCCTGGAGTGGGGTGGGAATGGAGATTTTACAGAATCCTTCCCCTGCCATGCCCACCAAGCCATGCCCACCAAGCAATACCATGTCCACCAAGCCACGCCCACAGAACCAGTAGTAAAAACTTTTGAATCCCACCACTGGATCACAGTACTATATGATCCCAAGTCCCTCTTTAATGGTTTATTCCTTTTTTAAAAAACACATCTTTCTCTATGATATCTCTAAATTCCTTTACAATAGCTTAGCTCATCTTGACCCACTGAAGTCATCAGCATAAAAAGAGAAGGTTAGCTGAGAGGTTTGAAAATGAACAGGAAAGGAAAGAAAATGAGAGACTACAATCTGATGGGAAATTGGATATCTCAGCAACTTTGACATCTCATTTTACTACCTCTGATATTACTAATTCTGGCATCTGGCTGCTAAGAACAAAGGCCAGGCTAAGCAGACATTAATCCGATTTAAAACCCAGTCTGGTGCTAGATTTGGGGATTTAGCTGAATCCTGACCAGTAGTCTTGTTTGGAATTTAGCTTAGAAATTGGCCTGAAGCTTGGCAATAATTCTGCATTATAACTTAAAGCAGTTAAAGAATTCTACAGTATGTCAACTAAGCTAAGGCTTACTTTGTCCTAAAGCGGGAAAAAAAGTTGCAAGAAGGCAATGATTAAGCCTTATGTTAATTTATGAGAAATTAAAGGATTAGAAAGAGGTGAATAAACTAAAGCCCTAGGACTTGATCACCTCACTTAGATGGCTAATTAGGTGGTGAAGTTAACTCTATCCAGCATCCAGAATAAATTTCAATACTAAATGGTAATATAAAAAAGAAACAACTTCTACGGGGATAATTATGAAACTTAATGAAGTTTTATAGAAAACCTTCATCCAGCCTATTTTATATCTTGTCATAACAAAAAAATAATCCCCCACAATTTCCAGATCTTCCAAAGATAGCGTTTTCTATGGGAAATTATAATCATTATAGTGAGAATGTATCATAATATCACTCATTAATTATAAGTTATTTCTGTGAAGCAACTAGCCATAGAAAACTTTCATGCCTCTGAGACTACGTGGCTTTCAGTTGCAAAGTAGAATTTAGTACAATACTTGTTCCATCTGAAATACCACATTATCAAAATAAGCTTTTTATCTAGTACTCACACACAAATGCACCTCAATTATAAGATCTCCATTTTATTGGGATGCGGTCAGATAATCTCTAAAAATATAGAACAAAATAGCAGCTATTAGAGTAAACTTGTATATATATAAACAAGTTTATATATATAAAATTAAATTGATTAAAACATACTAATACAATTGACTGCATATGTTTACTATATATAAATTTGATTGATATTTAATGGTTGCTTTTCATTTTAAGCTGGGTAACCTCTCAAAAGGTAGCTACCTTATCATTAACAAAATCAAAACCATCAATTTTATATAAAAACTACTTGTGCAATTGATTTTATAAATCTTAATTTTATAATTTAATTAATCTGAAAGTAGTAGGCTTATTTTAACTACTACTAGTCAAAATAAGAATCAACCTTAAGATCCTCCTTTTTAACCATTTCCATCATTTTCAAACATAAAAGTTGAGTAGGTATGACTCATACAAATTAGAAATCATAAAAGTATATTGATATAATTTACCTGACTGAAGAGCAGCATGAGCTTTAAGTACAGTAGATTTTAAACTGATTTATCCAGCTTAATTTTAAATATATCAAATGATCCCTAGAAAAGATATTTCCAGCATTATAAATCTAATTTATTTTAGTTTTGTTAGATTTATAAAAATGTTATCTATCTGAGGATCATACTAGAGTAAACTGGTGATAAATTAAAGAATATGAGCAGAAAGCTTAGTAAGTGTTATAACTTTTCCTTTAATGGGGTCCATGAGTCTGCAGTGTGTAATCAGCATTTATGTATGTATGTATGTATGCATGACATCTTTAATGACCTATACACATACATACATGCATGCTGTATATGGTACAGTTGTATCAGAAGTGTTGTTAGTCATGATGTTCTATTTAAGTTTTTCTCAATAGTTTTATTTTCACATCTTAAAATTTAGGTTATTCCCCTTACTACAATAACACAAGATTCATCCAAAATGTCAGAATATATTAATACTTAATATATAATGACACTAATTAAATATTAAGCAGCATTGCTGAGAGGCACAATAGATTTTTTTAAAAATTAAAACATACTTTTTTACAGTATAAAGATAAATTGTGGGCTTTGAGAAAGAGAGATACTGAAAGAACACTTAAAACAAGCAAAGATATTTAGTTGTAATCATCTGAATGAAGGATATATCCAGTGGTGGAATTTATCCGGTTCGCACTGGTTTGTTAGAACCTGTAGCTAAATTTTTCTGGAGTTCAGTGAACCAGCTAAATGAGGTGCAAGAAGCCCTGCCCAGAGAGAGATGGAGAAGAGACAGCAAGAGGAGCCCTGTCTTGCTCCATAACCCAATGAGAGGCAGCAGCAGTCCGGCTGCTTCTCTCCCCCCTCTCTCTCCCCCCCACAGATTTGAGACGCTGCTGAGGAAAGGTGCCAACAACCTGAACACGGGCATGGGAAGGGCACCGCGGAAAGAGGCAGAGTGGGCAGGTGCATCAAACCAGAGGCCTTTAGGAGAAGTGCACTGTTCAGGGGCAGAAAAGAGATGTGGGGAGATGCTGCTCTCACGTTTCTTCTTCTTTCACTTTGTTGGAGCTGGAGGTGCTCGCTGCCCTGAGTCGCCCTCCTCGCTTATCCAGTGACAGAGATGGCATCTTAGGAAGCCATGGTTTAATTAGAGCATTCAGCACGTGATGGAATCCTCTTTCTTTGACCAAGTTTCTTGGGGGAAGCGAGGGCATCTAGGCAGTGGTGGGTGGGGCAAGCTCTGTGCTGCAGTGCTGCAATGGAGAAACGGGCAACAGAGTGGCCAGCGCGAGGGAAGGAGGAGGCCGCTTTTCCTCTTTCTTCTCCCTGCTCCTCCTCCTTCCCTTGTGCTGGCTGCTACATTTTCCATTTCTCCATTGCAGCGCAGTGCCCAGGATCCACTTTGATTGTGGGGTGGTGGTGTAATTTAACAACCGGTTTGCCCAAGGACAGGTTGGCCATTGCAGGAGGCTCGTCCCGCATGTGCGGCGAGCTGGAGGATGGGAAGATCGTTAGCACCTTGTTAGGGCTGGAAAAAAAAGCTCTGAAAAAGCTACATTCGAAGTATAAGACGCACCCAAATTTTCAGCCTCTTGTAGGGAGGAAAAAGATGCGTCTTATACTCTGAAAAATACGGTAATTTCAAATTTTGATAAATTTGATTATGTATGATATGGTATGTGATATATGGTATCACATAACATGAGATTATATTATATTAATTTCATATCTTGAAATTAGATTTATCTGAAAGGCTCCTGGGGAATGGACATAGTTAACTTTTAAAAATACCTGACTTCTGTAGCATGTTTAACCTCAAGTTTCTTTGTCTCTAAATATCTTTTAAAAGACTCAAAAGCAGAAAGCAGTGCTATTTTTTCTAATACATGTCATAATGCCTTTCCACTTTGTGCTAAATAGTGAAGGAGATGCTGCCATTTTTTCAAGAGAAGAGAATAGTGGGCATACTTGAAAACAAGCATTCTTCCAACCGTGTTTTAATGATGAAAGGTGTCAACCATATTTTACTAAAGAATGGTATGTATGAGAGGAAATTTCTTTTATGCATATTGTACTTTCCAGTATGCATACTTTTATTAATATTGAGATTTGCAAGTCACCCAACGCCATTATAGATTTATTTCCCTTTCAAAATTTATTATGCAAATGAAATAAGATTTATTTATTACTCTTATTGATACTGAACTTTGCAAGTCACTTAATTGTTTCTAAACAATCTCTTTCATGTCACGGGATTATCAACATACTAGAAATTACATTTTCATAGTCACAAGACCTAAAACCGTGTATGTAGAAATGGTAAGGCTTTTAAAAGCTGTCTGATTTATGTTTTTCCTCGATTCCTATAGCATCCCAGTAAATAGAATCCCAGTATAACACATGAATTTATCTTCATATCACTGCAATAGCTTTGAAGTATTAAGAATCCATATAGTGAGTGTTATGATAGCTTTATCTCAAGTATTTTACCAATATGGCTGTTTTAAAGATGTTTATCATGATTTCTTTAAGACAATTCTTAATAATGTAGCTGTTTGAATTAACAAAATATCTATGACAAATAGTATACAAAAGCTTTCCTTATAATAGTGCTTAGCATAAAAAGTAATCTGAGGAGAAAGAACAAAAACCTAAAGCTATTCTAATCAGTAAAAAAGGCTACTTTTCATAATCAGAATAATCTACTGTAATATAGCATATCCAAGATAGTGGAAAATTGCTTGTTAATCACTAATGAATTACTGATTTTTTTCAGTGAGTTGAACCATGGATTACTCTACGGAAGAAATAAAAAAAAAATCAGCTGCGTATCACCGAATAAGGTTTATATCAGTAATAATGCTTTTAGACCTCTCATGTGGAGCAGTTAATGTATTTGGTTCATAAAATATAAGAGTCTTTCAACATCTTAATGGTCCATTAGCAGTCAAATCAGCCATCAGCTGTGGGCAAAGTCGTGGGCATTGTGTGATTGGTTGATACATGGTATTTTTGCTAGAAGGATCAAACCAAGCAGCAAAACATTAAAAAAAATACAGTATTATAAGGCTCATATTGTTTAAAGAAAGAAGAGACATGTGAACAACTTGGACAGTGGTTTTCACTGTAATATTGTAACTTTTCACAAAAAAATTAATTAGTAAAAATTGATATATTTTTAAAATGGTACATTTACTTTATTTTTATTTTTATTTTATTACCGTATTTATTTATTTATTTTATTTTTTGATAGTGATTGTGTTAAAGATTATAATTACAACAGTAAAAAAAACTAATACAAACTAAACATAGATACATAAAAAGAAAGAATACAAGATGCAGAAAAGAAAAAAGGAAAAATAGAAAGAAATAGAAAGAAAAGAAAAATAAGTTTCCAGTAAGGGGGGAAAAAAGAAATATATAAAGAAGTCACTTCCCACTTTCATTACAAGTATAAACTATTAGTAATTAACTGCCTCCTTTTAAACTATAACAAATGATTTTTTCCACATAGTATTCAATCTTTTATCAGTAAACATATCCATAAAATCTTATCATTTCAATTTAGTGTCAGCAAAAGTTCATTAATGGTTACCAGAAATAACAACATAAATTTGATATTCTTTCCTTTTACTTCTAACAACCTTAGTCTTTAGTTCATTCAAATAATGTCATAAAACTTGATTTCTTTTTATTTTTTCTTTATTCTCACAGGATTCTTTAACATTTTACCAAGCCTCCTTTGTAAATCCAGTATAGGCTAAATATCCATGTCACTTTTTTGGATTATTATTCTTATATCCCTTTTAATTATTATTGTAACATTATTTTCATGTCACTCTTGTAGCTTATCACTTTTAAAACTTCTTTGAATTTAGCCTCAATCTTAGCACGTAGCACTTGTCCTTTTTATAACATTTTTTAGAACACTCTGTCCATAGAGGCAGATGTTTGTTGACACTATTGAAATTAACCCCTGAGTTCATTATTCAAAAATATCTTTCAATTTGTCCAATGTTAGCATATTTTGTTTCATTTTAAAAATTATCTCAATTTATCTGTTCATCTTCTTTAATTGTAAATTTCCATTTCTTCTAATTTTATATTTTTAAAATCTTATCTTATTTTTTTAAAAGTAAATATGTAAAACATTGCATGATTCAGTGGGCAAGAAATTTTGGATATAATATGATGCTTGAACAATGGGAAATATGTGGATGAAGGGTTTAAAATTTACATTACATTATAATTTAAAAGAAAATTTTTATAAGATGATGTATCGTTGTATTTAACACCAGATAATAACTTATTATCTAAGATGTATAAAGGTATGTCAAATGAATGTTGGAAGTGGAACAGTAAAGAAAGGACTTATCATGTATGGTACACATGTGATAAAGCAAAAAAAAATTGGAGCATGATTATATTTTAATACAGAAAATTCTGAAAATGAAAATAACGATGAAACCAGAAACTTTCCTTTTGGGTCTACCGTATTTTTCGGAGTATAAGACGCACAGGAGTATAAGACGCACCTTAGTTTTGGGGGAGGAAAACAAAGAAAAAAGGCCTCTGCCTCCAAGCAATTTGCCAAACAGCAAACAACACAGATGATATACACGGTTTGCTGTGTATTTCTGTGCATGTGTGCCTGACCCATAGAAATAGCAAAGAATTGGAGAAATGTACATTATGCCAGAAAGTTTTCTTAAATGTAGTCACACTAACTCCTCCCAATTATTTAAATAGATCTACTCCAAGGTAAGTCAGGATTTAACTCTAATACTAAACAGGACACTGTTACATTTCAGACTATACTTGTACAGAGCTGTTAAAATTAATTACAATTTCTGGAAGTATACATTATTCTCTATTATTTAAAAGAAGATACAACAGCACTGGACCTCTTCAGAGCAAGCATTTATTTTAAAAAGCTTCTTTATTTTGTTAAGTTGTCTAGAGGTCTCCAACCTTGGCAACTTTAAGACTTGTGGACTTCAACTCCCAGAATTCCCCAGCCAGCAAAGCTAACAAAGCTGGCTGTGGAATTCTGGGAGTTGAAGTCCACAAGTCTTAAAGTTGCCAAGGTTGGAGACACCTGGCTAGAACAATAATAAAGCAGTCTTTAAAAAATAAGTCTAATAATTTGAACATTCTACAGACATTTATAGTTATTCACTTACCCCCTTGCATCCAGCAGAAAATAAAAATCTGCGTGTCTCTCCCAGCTATTTGCCTCTTTGCAGCTAGTTTCACTTTCATTTTCTTACATGGCCAACCTAATCAGCTGTAGGTAGGGAAGCTGCTACTGACTTGCTTGGCTTTACAGGCTCTTCCCTCTTTGCTGCAAGCAGGTAAATTGCTGGAAGACAGAGGCCAAAGGGTGGGGGTGGCTGGGTGGCTGGGGCTGCATTCGGTGTATAAGACGCACCCAAGTTTTCACCCTATTTTGGGGGGGTAAAAAGGTGCGTCTTATACTCCAAAAAATACGGTAATTGAAAAAGACTTGGAGAAAACATTTGGAACTTTGACACTATATATGTTGACAGCAGCAAGATTATTATGCGCACAAAAATGGAAGAACACTTCGATTCCTACCATGGATAAATGGTTGCAAAAGCTGATGGAGTTGGCTGAAATGGCAAAACTGATTACTTTGATTAAAGAAAAGAATATAAGTACTTTTGTTTCCATGTGGAGACCACTTCTGAATTTTGTGCTTGAAGTGGAAAAGAATGAAATGAATGATTTTGAGTTTTACTGATTAGATTGCTAGATCCTTATAGAAATGGCTAGTTTATATTATCATGAAAAAACCAGAAAGTTGTGGTTTGATGTTAATGCTTTATTTTATTGCAACATAGGGAGTTGGAAGTCAATGCTTCTTTTTCCTTTTCTCAACCCTTCCTCACTTTTCTTCCCCACCTTTCCCCCCACAGTTTTCCTATTTACTTTTGTATTTTATATCCTATCTTATCTTATAACTCAATAAAATGTTAAATGAAAAATCTTATGTTTTTTTAAAATTCAAAACAAAAGAATTTCCCCATAAGATTGATTCTTTATAATTAATTCCAAAAGCTTGTTATACATTTATCTGAACCCTTAGTGTAGTTGTAACTCTCTATAATCAAAGTTTTAAACACTCTTTTGCTTTTGCTACTCTAAAGTTGTAGTTAAAACTTTCTTCCGCTAAAGAGGAAACTCACCCAGTGCTGTCAAAATGGTTGATCCAAAGGTTTCTAATACTTGAAAAGCAGTTAACAAACAATATTCAAAGTGATTAGAAAAATAAGTATTTAAACTTAAGGGTCCTTTCAAAGATGCTGACTATTCTTTGATCATGATACTCACAAAGGTGCTTTTTCAAGAGGCAACTGGATTTTCAGATTTTTCTTTGAAGATGTTTCGCTTCTCATCCAAGAAGCTTCTTCATCTCTGACTGGATGGTGGGGAATGGAAGGATTTATATTCCTTGCAGACAGTTGGTAATTTGCGTTCTTTTAGAATAGAATAGAATAGAATAGAATAGAATAGAATAGAATAGAATAGAATAGAATAGAATAGAATTCTTTATTGACCAAGTGTGATTGGACACACAAGGAATTTGTCTTTGGTGCATATGCTCTCAGTGTACATAAAAGAAAAGATACATTTGTCAAGAATCATGAGGTATAACACTTAATGATTGTCATAGGGTACAAATAAGCAATCAGGAAACAATTAATATTAATATAAATCGTAAGGATACAAGCAACAAGTTACAGTCATACAGCAGGCTGTTAAGTTCACATGGAGATTTATCAGTGTCATCAGGATCACCTAAGTGGTGCAATTTCTTGTGGAGCCTTCTTGGAACTGTTGAAAGGACTGTGTTGTAGATTAGAGATAGATGATGTCATATCCCTCACCCTCTGTTGAGAGAGGGCTGTTCAATTTTGACATGGATGGCCTCTTTAACCCCTCTTTCAAACCAGTGGTCCTCTCTGCCAAAATATGGACTTTATGGTCTTCAAAAGAATGGCCTTTATCTTTTAAATGCAGATGGACTGCTGAATCTAGTCCTGATGTGTTTGTTCTCCTATGTTGTGCCATGTATTTAATGAAGTGGTTCTTTTGTTTCCCCATTGTACAGATCTGCACATGGCTCAAAGCATTGTAAAGCATATACCATGTTGCTCAGTTTCTGTCTGGGTGTTTTATCCTTGGGGTGGACAAGCTTCTGCCTTAATGTATTCTTGGGATTGAAGTGTGCATGTATGCTATATTGGCTGAAGATGCTCCTGAGCTTTTCTGATATGCCTGCAACATATGGAATGACAACATTGCTTTGTTTATTGCTCTCATCATTGTCTGTTAAAGAAGAGCTCCTGTAGGGTCTTTTTTTAGATTTGATGAAGCCCCACTTGGGATAGCCACACATTCTGAGAGCTTCCTCGATGTGTTTTTGTTCTTTTTCTTTTCCATCTTTGCTGGTAGGCAGGCTTTCAGCTCGGTTCTGCTGACAGTTGGTCTTAGTGGAGTTCCCTCTTTGTAGATTTTGGGGAGTCCAAATATGCATGGGGTGGCTTTCCCAGGGTAAAGATGGTAATATTGTGGCTTGTCAATGACATTGTCCTTCAGTAGGTGTTGCAAGAAATCAGTGACTTTTTCTTTTAACTGTTGGTGGGGTCTCTCTTCAGAGTCTTCTGTAGGTTGCAGGCATGTCGGAAAAGCTCAGGAGGATCTTCAGACAACAAAACAAAAGTGCCCACTTCAAACTCAAGAATGCACTAAGGCAGAAACTTTTCCACCCCAAGGATAGATTCAGCAGTCCATCTGCATTTAAAAGACACAAGCCACTCTTTTGAAGACAACAAAATCCATATTTTGGACAGAGAGAATTGCTGGTTTGAAAGAGGGGTTAAAGAGGTCATCTATGTCAAAATTGAACAGCCCTCTCTTAACAGAGGGGGAGGGATACGACATCATTTATCTCCAATCTACAACACAGTCCTTTCAACAGTTCCAAGAAGGCTCCACACCAGTTTGCACCATTCAGGTGACACTGATGACACAGATAAACCACCAGGTGACCTTAAGATTGCAAATTACCAGCTGTCTGCAAGAGTATAAATCCTTCCATTCCCCACCATCCAGTCTGAAGAAGCTTCTTGGATGAGAAGCAAAACGACTTCAAAGAAAAATCAGAAAGTCCAGTTGCTCTTGAAAAAGCACCATGACCTGGATGACTGAGAATCTTCATAGACATTTGTGCATGATAGTTATTGCCTCATCCCCTAGAGCAATAAACCCACCAAAGACTACTGTCTTGCAGCCTTCTTGTGAGAAGCAGCTGTCTAGAGCACTTGTGGGCAATCTCAAGTCCTCTCCTTATTTGGAAGAGAATTATTGAAAAATCAGGTCTACTTGCTGTCTCTTTATTCCATCATGTTTGTCAGCTCTGTTTTTTGGAGTTCAAATTGAACTCCCAAAAATTGTTCAATTAATGATTTCTTCAAAATCATTCAATTAAAGATTTCTTCAAAATCATTCAATTAATGATTTCTTCCTTCTGAAGTCTAAAATGGCATATTCATTGTTGAAAATCCCTGTGCAGTAGTGTAATTGAAATCTGGATGAGCATCTGTCATGTGTTATAATTACTTTAAAGCAGATACAACTTTTAAGCTTATATATTACAAAAGAGGCTTTGCAATTAATCAAATTTAGATTTATCAAGAGAAAATGATAATTCGTTTTGTTTAAAATGTATTTTTCTGTTATAACATGGTGATCAAAATAATGACCTATGTTTTGACTTTAGGTACTGTAACATATGTTTTCTTTAATTCATTTCCATATTTCCTATAGGGCTGGGGAAATTATGTTCCACAGTTATTTTTATAAGGGCTTTGGTTTCTTTATGTCTCTCAGACTTCATTATCTCCCAACTTCCTTTTTCTTCTCCTTCTCTGCAATGATATCATCAAATTCCATTTTTCAACATCAAAATTACTTATTTATTTATTAAATTTATATGCTGCCCATCTCACTATCCAAAGCAACTCAAATTCTTATAGAAGCAACAACAACAAAACCTTCTGAAGAGTAACAATCTGCTAGTTCTACATTGCTATTAGTGGTTTGCCATAGGAATGTTTCTATAAAAGGAAATCAACCTTTATTGCAAGATATACTGGTTAACTAGAGTATTAGCTTTAATTACTGCTTTGAACTTCATGTAAGGTAAAGGTTGACAAGCACTTTCCTTATAAAATTAATCTTGACTCCTTGTTCATAAAAGATTTCTAGGGATAATTTCTCTATAAGACCTCAGCCTGTTCTTAGTCTTTTGCTGATAAGAGTTTGATCCTAAAAGGCAAACAGTCTCTTAGCACCACTAAAATAAAAGAAGAAAGCTAGTCACCTGCAGAACTTGTAGTACTGTTCATCAGACTGAGTTTATTAATAGTCTGGAAGGTTGTGCTTGCTATGAGATAGAACTATCTCATAAGATTAGGAGAAAGTATGAAATATGCCCTAAAGAGAGAAAAGGTTAATTGTCTTATTAGGTAAACAATCTCCATTATTTAATTATTTTTATCCTTTTTGCAAGCAGAACATTATTACATAGCCATCAACACACCCCAATCAACATCTAAAAAGCCTCTTACAACAGGCACTATAAATACCATACACAGAACAGCACACACTCTGCTAGAGAGAAGTTCCTTGAAGATGGGCTCTAGGACAAGTCAAAAAGCTCAAAAGACAAAACCGCTGGTCCTGGTTACTGACCCAGATTGGATCCTGCATCATTATTACATATTACACTAATTTCATACTAATTATCTCAAAGTTACCTCATTAATCAACAGTGGCATTGAATAATGTTGTTGTATTTGACCAAACTAGGATCGTCTTATCATTTAGGCAAAACAAGCAAAATAATCATTGTTTTTATCTATAATGACAGCCAGTTTGGGACAAAAATAAAGAAAAAGAATAATGATTAGTGAAATATTTCTGTTGGCATTGCCAGATTTATTAAAAGGATTTCCAGTAATGGACCACGAAGGTTTTTTTTGCATTTATAATGAAATATATTTTTTACATTCTTTAGATACAAAGATTTATTAACCACCTACATAGCTCGCCTAAGAATTATTGACTAAATATTATAATCATATTTTGAGAGATTTTTCCTCCCAAACCATACACAGTCATGCCAGCTGCTGCATTGCCACAACCTCACAAAGCATTTTGTTTTTCAGGCTTTTTAACAACAGTATGCCAATGTCAGCAGGCAAATAAATATTTGTGAGAAATAAACTTATAACATTATAACATTAGTATGGGTAGAAATTTCTGCCTTTCTAGGTGCTGACTTAACAAGTTGGTGCTGCTTATCAGCAAAACGGGATATGAAGTTTTCTTTTTCCAGAGGGAAAAATCAAATTGTCCTTCTTATTCTTTACATTTGATTTATCATATTTCCATTCAAAAGCACAGACATTTATTTAAATCTGCTACATATTCTAAATATTTTCTGTTATTGCAAATATTTACTTTTTGCAACAGAAGCACAAATTGTATATTTGCAGCATTTCCAATATTTGTTTCATTCAAGGACAGCCACAGGCTGTGAGCAAGTCACTTGGCTTATAGAGCACATCACACAAAAGGTATCCCCCCCTTTTTACTTAACTGATTAGAAAAATAATGGAGACAATTGTATATCAAAAGAAAAGTGGTGGATCACTGGATCAAACAGACAAAATGGATTTTTAATTCAAACATGCTATTTCAAAATGATCATTACAGTGATTGCTACAGCACAGGAAAAAAAAGTATAATGAACAATCCAATATTAAATTACTTTCACTTGAGTTTTTGCTTTCTTTTATTATAAAAAATAAACAGACAAATCTGAATTGGCGAAGGTTTATAGTATTTAATATAGAGTTGCTCAGCACATGAATATTTGTTTACTATCTTACTACTGATTGTTTACTATTTTGCACCCTATTAGTTTATGTATATCTTTATCCTCCATCAAATGCCTGAAATTATCCATGAAATAATACCATCTTGATCATCCTGATTCTAACATACTTTATAGTATGCTTTATAGGAGCTTTTGTGGGTTTTTTGCAATAGGCTGAGATGCTCCCGGTTGTGGCCGTGAACTGGAACCCGGGTGTGGTGTGGTATCCCTCCCCCTGCAAGTGGCAAGCTTGGATGGATTGGACTGCCGTGCATTGTTACATTCTGTGGCTGTTTGGCCGCCTAAGTGGGGATTGGGGGGGGGCTGCACCTTGGGTTGCTCTGATACTATTACTATTTTTAGCGCATTGTCACTGCGCTTGGCAGAAGTCATCTTTCATAAATTTCATCTATGATTACTGAACCGGACTTTTTAGCTTAAAGGAATGATAGTTTTTATATGAATGTTTTTTACCTATTTATTAGTATGAAAGAGATTGTTACGATTGGGTTTATGAATGAGTAGAATGAAATTTGATGAGATAATATGAGTGAGTCGGGGACCAAGGCTTGGCCCCCCTTCGCTGAGTGTGCAAACAGAAGCGGAGGGGGTCCCGGCTCTTCTACTCGGCTCGGTGGGAATGGTATGGATGGCCTGCAGGAAGGGAGATGGACCAGCGGGGGGGAGGGGTATCTCGGGGGGGGGGTAGAGAGCCGGAATATTCCAGTCTTGATAGGGAGAGGCAGATATGGCGGGAGCAGAGGGGCGGGCCACTCTCGGGGAATAAGACCTCGCTATTTACAAGTGATCCCTTGTTTTGGCCCCTGCAATGTGGTTCCATCTTGCTCAACCCGAGAATCTGGCAACCAGGGTTTTCAGGGCCCTGGGCTCAGGATGCTGCTGCTGAATGCCAGGTCAATTGTCAACAAAGCCCCCATGATTCGTGATCTAATCACTGAGGAGGGGGTGGACCTGTTATGTATAACTGAGAGCTGGCTGGGCCAGGAGGGGGGAGTAGCCCTCTCCGAGATATGCCCAGATGGGTTTTCAGTGCAGCACCATTCCCGACCCCAGGGAAGGGGAGGAAGAGTGGTTATTATAACGTGCCGAAATCTGCATCCTCGTAGGATCCCTGCCCTGGAGATTGTCGGGTGTGAGATCCTCCTTCTGAAGTTGGACTTAGGGGTCCAGGTGGGCCTTCTGTTAGTGTACCTGCCTCCCAGCTACGTTACTAAGGCCCTGCCTGAGCTGCTTGAGGCAATAGCTAAGCTGGCGGTGGAGTTCCCCAGGCTTATGGTGCTGGGGGACTTCAACCTGCCCTCGGTGGGCAAAACCTCTGGTACAGTTCAGGTGTTCATGGATTCCATGACAACCATGTACCTGACCCAAGTAATCCAGGGTCTGACTCATGAGGGAGGTCACATGCTTGACCTAGTATTTCTTTCGGGGCAGTGGAGAATGATCTGAATGTAGGGGATATAGCCATCACCCCGTTGTCAAGGTCAGACCATTTCCTACTGAGGTTGGATTTCACAGCCCCACTCCTCCTCCGCAGGGAGGCGGGACCGACTAGGTGGTTCCGCCCCAGGCACCTAATGGAGCCGGAAGGATTCCAAAGGGAACTTGGGGAAATACCTGAAACCCTGGTACACAATTTGTCTGAGGCCCTGGTGGCTGCCTGGAACACCATGGCAGCAGGGGCATTAGATCGGATTGCACCTTTGCGACCTCTCCGTGGCAGTGGATCCCGGAAAGCTCCCTGGTTTACCGAGGAGCTCCGGGAGATGAAACATCACAAGAGACGTCTGGAGCGATGCTGGAGAGCCAGTAAAACCGAGTTGGATCGAACACTTCTAAGAACTTTTATTAAGTCTTATTTAGTGGCGATAGGGGCGGCAAAATGATCTCATTTTTCCGCTCTTATTGCGTCCACAGATTCTCGTCCAACCGCCTTGTTTAGGGTGACTCGCACCCTCCTTGCAAAAGGGGGGAGCGAGGAACACTTGCAAGGTAGAGCTGAGGAATATTCGCAGTTTCTGACAGATGAAGTCGCTCAGATTCGGTCGAACCTGGACTCTAGCTGGGCAGAGTCCGTTGAGTTGACAGGGGCAAGTCTTGGTCCAGTATTGTGGGAGGAGTTTGAGCCTGTTTCTCCTGATGACGTGGACAAGGCTGTGAGGGTGATGAGTTCTGCCACCTGTTTATTGGACCCGTGCCCCTCCTGGTTGGTTTCGGCCAGCAGAGAGGTGGCACGCAGCTGGATCCAGGCGGTTGTCAATGCTTCTCTGAGGGAGGGATCCGTACTGCAACCATTAAAAGTTGCGGTGGTGAGACCCCTCCTCAAGAAGCCTTCCCTGGATCCAACGGATTTGAAGAACTTTCGTCCGGTCTCCAACTTGCCTTTTATAGGTAAAGTTGTGGAAAAGGTGGTAGCTTTTCAGCTCCTTTGGTTGTTGGAGGAAACTAACCATCTAGATTCCTATCAGTCGGGTTTCAGGCGTGGTTACAGCACAGAAACCGCCTTGGTCGCCCTGATGGATGATCTCTGGCGAGCCTGGGATGGGGGTAATTCCTCTATCCTGGTGCTACTTAACCTCTCAGCGGCTTCCAATACCATCGACCATGGTATCCTTCTGCATCGTCTCGGCGAGTTGGGAGTGGGAGGCACCATTTTATGGTGGTTCTCCTCTTATCTCGCTGACAGGATGCAGTTGGTGTTAGCAGGTGGGCAGAGGTCGTCCCCTAGGCCCCTGACTTGTGGGGTGCCTCAGGGTTCGGTCCTCTCTCCCATCCTGTTTAACATTTATATGAGACCGCTGGGGGAGATCATCTGTAGATATGGGGTGAGTTTCCAACAGTACGCTGATGACACCCAGCTGTACATCACCACCCCGTCTCAATTCAGGGAGGCGGTTGATGTGATGTGCCGGTGCCTGGATGACATTAGGATCTGGATGGGGAGAAACAGACTCAGACTCAACCCCGACAAGACTGAGTGGCTCTGGATATTGCCTCCTAAGGACCATGTCAACTGTCCCTCCTTGGCTCTTGAGGGAGAAAAATTAACTCCCTCGGAACGGGTTCGCAATTTGGGAGCCCTCCTAGATCCACAGCTAAAATTAGACCAACACCTTGCAGCTTTTGCATAGGTTTGCCTGGTGCACCAATTGTGACCATACTTGGAGAAGGAGGCACTACTCACGATCACTCATGCCCTTGTCACCTCTCGACTACTGGACTACTGCAATGCGCTCTACATGGGGCTGCCCTTGAAGAGTATTTGGAGACTCCAACTGGTGCAAAATGCAGCTGCGGTGCTGTGATGGGTGTTTCAAGGTACACCCACGTAACACCTATACTCCGCCAGCTGCATTGGTTGCCCATTAGTCTCCGGGTACAATTCAAGGTGTTGATCATCATCTTTAAAGCCCTACATGGCTTAGGACCAGGCTATCTCCGGGACCGCATTCTGCCTCATTCTTCCCTTCGACCGGTCAGGTGCCACAGAGTGGGTCTCCTCCAGGTCCCGTCAGCCAAACAGTGTCGACTGGCGGGGCCTAGGGGGAGGGCCTTCTTGGAAGGGGCCCCTGCTCTCTAGAACCAACTGCCCCCAGAGATCCGAATTATCCCCACCCTGCTGGCCTTCCGAAAAGCCATTAAGACATGGCTCTTCCTGCAGGCGGGGTGAGTCTGAGACAACTTTATATCTGATGTCTCCCCCATGTATGTATGTTGTTTATATGTTTTTAAACTGTTTTTAAAAATGGCTTTTTTAATGATTTGTTTGGAATTTTCATAAAATGTTGTACGCCGCCCTGAGTCCTGAGGGAGTAGGGCGGCATAGAAAAACTGCCAAATAAATAAATAAATAAATAAATAAATAAATAAATAAATAAATAAATAAATAAATAAATAAATAAATAAATAAATAAATAAATAAATAAATAAATAAATAAATAAATAAATAAATAAATAAATAAACATTATAACTTTGTGATTTTGCGTGATATATTTGAGTCTGCTTTATTGGATTGATTTAAAATAGTTTTTGCAAGAAGATCCTTTTTATGAAACTGATATGCATCCTGTATTTATTTAAGCTGTTTTTCTGCAGCTCATTGATGGGTGAAGCCGAACTTCATGTTTAAACCTATCAGTAAAATGAATAGACAAACTGTATATTTTTATGATCAATTTATTTTCTTATTAGACCAATAAAGGAAGATAATGTGTGAAACTCCCCACAGGGGAGTCCACATTATATGCAATACTATATGTAAACTTGAATATGCTTCTCTATGTTCATTCCTTCCCCCACAATCCTGAGACTAAGCAACTTTGTCTCTCTGCAGAGAAAAAGGAGAGAGGCTATCTGATAGATTGAATTTGAATGCAACAAGAAGAGGATGTGTATGTCACGTCTTAAATGGATGATTTCCAAGGATTTTCATATTTCTCTGAATCATGGACAGTTCTTTTACAATGGCATTTCAGTTGGATAATCAGATTTATTTATCTGCAGTCCCCTTTTAGGGTAGAATCTGGGTGACTGGATGGAGCTAAGCATTTACTGTCCTGATGTCCTTTCTGACATTTATGCGGAGTTCGCAGCAGATATTTTTCATTTGCGCTCTAGGAGAGAAACATCTGCTGCTACCTAAGATTGAACTCTCAGTCTTCTGAATGGGAGGCAAGCATCTTCATCACTAGGCCACCATGCCTCTCTTAAATCAATCGTGTATAATAATAAAGTATTGTCATATACTTCAACCTCACTGTAGGTATAATAACAAGTTGGTACAGTATGTAATAAGATAAAAAGATGGCTCTGAATGATTTCTTTAAGATGGTTCAGTCTACAGTAGTTTATGCTGACAGCAGCAGCAGCCATGTTTATACTATGTACATTTAGAGCCTTATCTCATCACTATACTGTATCCATTTGTTATTATACGTACAGTGAGGTTGAACTATATGACAGACTTTGCAGTCAATATCTCTTAAAAAAACCTGGGTTTTACAATTGTCTGGTGTTATTTGGCATAAGATTTCCATTCTCTTTTCGAACATTATACTGCAGAAAAATAAAGCAATCCATTGTCTTTCTAATTTATTGTTGGCAATGTTTCCTTTGGGAACATTTTCTATGTTAAACTGGATGGACTTCTTTGACAATAAAATTGCATATCTGTACTAGTGTGCATGTATGAAAAATCACGATGCCTGGTAACTCCTTCCTGACATAAAAATGGACAAAGAAGAGTTTACTCAGGACTTTGATGAGACAAAAGAATCTCTGCTAATTGTCCTCCTTCATGGCAAATAATTTATAAGTTTCCTTAATGGTGCTTTCAAGTAAAGAAGGGAAAGAAAAGAAGGGAAAAAATCATTGATTATAATCAGATATTTAAATTTTAAGCCACATTTTACCATATCTGCATTCCAGATAATCAATTATGGGGGAAGAAGTGTTACTTCTGGTTATTTAATTTTGTTTTACTGTACTAAATTATTAACAAAAGAGAATGCACAAATAGAAGAAAATATAGCCTGACATATTTCAACCTTTTATATTACCAATATAAATTGGTAATATAAACCAATCTGTTATCATGGATAACAGAAAAGATAAAATTTCCAAATACTAGAATATTAATCATAGAAGGTGGCTTAGCTAATGCTGTTCATAGGTTCTTATCGTAAAAGGATAGGAAAGAAGAAAAAACTTGAAAGAATATATTAAAAGACAAAGTTTGATTAAAATATGGAATCTTTTAGAAACAAGAATAAAACCAATGATTTCACCATTAGCTTCACCATCAAATGAGACAGACCCCTACTGTTCCACTTAGCTTCGCCACCGGTTCGCATCGCATTTTGCGCGTGCTCGCTTACTCCGCTCGCGCGCGACCCCTCATGCGATTTCACTTCCGTGCATGCTCAGAAGCAGGAATTAGCCCAAAACACAGCTGAGGAGCTCATCAGCTGTGCTTCGGGCAAAGAAATAAAGGTCAGCATTCACCCACGGGTGGGCGGGAGGGCCCTTTTTCAAGCTGCAGAAGGTGAAAAAGATGGCGGCGTGCACGGAACGGCACTGACAGTGACATCACGAGCAGATCGCTACTGGTTTGGGCGATTCGGTCCGAACCGGGAGGAACCCACCCCTAATGTAGAGAGAGATATTCAAGCAGGTCTGTGTCTAACAGAGTTGAAACATGGAGTCTTCTAGCTAGCTCCTCACATTGAATTAACCGGATTATCCATGTGTCTTACATATTTATTAAAACTGTCATTACAGTGGCCACACATATTTTTACTCAGATCATCCAACAAAATCTTTTTCCATTTTGGAAAGCTAAACATTTAAAATAATTGTCTAAAATACTGAATCTACTAACAGTTCAGACATTCTAAAGACTGAAAGATTCCATGCTGGCAGAAATTCTGGAGACATATTAATATTTCTTGGAGAAATAAAACAGAAATTTAGTTAATTTATAAAGTTTATGTATTTAAGGTAATAACTTTGCTAGTGATTCATGGAATCCATGCAAAAAGAAAAGAAAAAAGAAAAACAAAACAAATAGAATATTTGTTTGAATGCTTAGTAATATTCAAAAGTCTGAGCTTGGATATTATGCCTAATTTTTTTTAATTGTAAACTCTCCCAAATTCTCCATCATCCCCTAATTTTGGTATTCCTGCTTCAGTCCAATTTAGCTTTTAAACCAAGTTCTAAATTGTAAAAAGACAGTACCAAAGAAGTAATATTTAAAAATTAAGCATTGGTGGGTTGCTGCAGTTCGGAACCGGTTCTCCCATATTGGTGACGGAAATTTCCCCCCACTCACCAAACCAGCAGCGATGGCTGCCTGGCAACACCCCTGAACTGGTTCTCTGGTCATCGCAAAACATGCACTTCCGACGCGATGCGAACCGGTAGGGAAGGTAAGTAGAACCCACCCCTGAAAATAAGTATCAAAGAAGCAAAGTATATTTTAAACTGCTGAATTAGCTAGTCTATATCCTGTTTTCTTAGTTGAGATTTTAAATGAACACTGTGAACTAAGACAACAATGTTTAAAATGTTCAGAATAAAATAATACATATATTTATATTAATTATTCAGGAGCAAAATGCAGAGGTAAGTGAAAGGAATTCAGGGAAGGGAACTTGGTCTCACAAGTTATTCTCAACATATCAATATTGCAAGAAGAGCAAGATCAGAACATCAAACAAACAAACAAAAATCCAATGTAGACTGTTTCACCAATTCTATTTAAAGTATTATGAACATATAAATGAATACAAAAAGTCTACTTTATGCTAATATATCTAGTTATTCTGGAATTTTGATCCCAGTCCCCAAACTGCAGAAAGAAAAGCCAATATCAGTAACAGCAGATTTTGCTGGGGGGGGAAAGCAGTTAGTGTCTTGAATATTATTACCACTTCAGAAAAAAAGAAAAAAGCTAAGAGTGCCTAACTAAGGATACTTAGAACGATAAGCATATCAATTAAAATATCCAAGTTCTATCTTGTGCTTATCTATTTATTGACCAATTGCATAAGAGACCCCTAAAACACAAAGATGACAGAGTAGAAATATGTATCTTTATCATTCAAATAACACTAAATGTTGGAAATATTTTAACAATTACTCTCACCTAATTTCATCCACATTCATATATAATACCACAATAAAAATTTCATAACTTTACCTTATAAAAGCTGCTAGTCATTCCCAATATTCTTTTCTCACACTATATTTATGAGCTCATTTAACTGTAACAAAGATCGGAAATACAGAATCAGAGTTATCATTCTGGGAGTAAGATTGGTCTTCACTTTGATACTTTTCCAGAAAGATCTGAAGATGTGATTCTGTCAGTGGGCCTGGGCACCCCAGGTTGATAAAGAATTGACCAAGTGGCTGGTTAGATTTTTTTGTTGCTGCTGCTACAGTGGATTGTAATGGTGTCGGTGTTAGGGGTTACTGTGGATTTTTAATGTAAGCTCCCTGGAGTGTTCAATAAACAAACGAACAAACAAATTAAAAAATGGTAGCTTCATAAGAGGATAGTCTTCTTATAAGGATATATTAACAGTACTTATAACCAGTGGGAATAGAACTAGCAATAGCACTTAGATTTATATACTGCTTCACAGTGCTTTACAGCCCTTTCAAAGCAGTATACAGAGTCAGCATATTGCCCTCAACAATCTGGGTCCTCATTTTACTGACTTCAGAAGGATGAGTCAACCTTGAGCCTGATGGGATTCGAACTGCCAAATTGCAGACAGCCTGCAGTCAGCAGGAGTAGCCTGCAGGACTGCATTCTAACCACTGCGCTTCCGCGGCTCTGATAAATGATTATCGGATCAAAGTACAGTTTACCACAGAGAATAAAACACTTGGAAAGGGCGACTTAGATCTGAATCCAGTCCACTGCTCATCATAGAAATTAAAGATTGCCTCACAGATAACTATCAAGCCTTTGTTTTTGCACGAATTGCCCCTCTTTGGGTAATTTTTCTATTGTTAAACTGTTTTGTTAGAAAATGCTTTCTTACATCCACTCAAATCTGCTTTCTTGACATTTAAAGGTATTATTTCAGTGGTCTGTGGAAATATATGGAGAGACGGAAGAAATACTGTAGATAAAAAAAGTTCTGAAATATAAACTGAAATCTATAATAAATTAGGAAGATCCATGGAGTTTAGAAAAATGCTTTAAAAAGGTCTATAATAGTCTAAGCCTTCCATTTTTTGCCAATTTTTTATTGAATGTAATTTCCATATTTTAAAATGTGTTATCTTGTGCCATGAAAACTATATATACTAATTTTAAATACAAAATAAGAACAAATTATTTACAAAGAGCAATCAAATGATATGGATTGGAATGATTTATTGGCAGGGTGAATTCTCAAACGTGACTTTTGGTTATCTTTACCTTTTGAGAAGCAATGCCCCACACTTGTTTTTAAGTGAGTTGTGGCAGCAAGGGAATACAATTGATTAGTTTCAGTGTTTATTTCATTTACTTTCATTGTTATGTTATTAGTTCATTTTATTATTGTTGCATGATTGCCACTACATTGCCAGTCATTCACTTATTTACCCACAATGGCTCAGACATCATGCTATTGTGTATAATAATTTTAGCAACTTTCAACTTAAATTTTATACTTTATTTGGTGTTGTTTTGCTACCAAGTAGCAATTATTTTTAATGATCATTTTTTCCAAAGTAAAGCAAACACATGTTATAATTAGTTTCTTCTTACTTGCTTATTAGATTCATAATACTTTATTAGCTGATCGCATAAACATATAAATTAGACCTAATTGGACAGGCTCATCAATTAGTTATTCCCCAATTACATAAAGAAATACATTAACAGAGTATGATTTATGGGTAAGAAATCAAATGAATGTTTATGATGGAATTCAGGAAGTCCTTATTTGCATACCCTAATTAGTATTTTATTAATCTTAAATGTACAGTATATGGAAATTAACACTATTTTAATCGTCTAAAATTCAGCTTCTTATTCTTCTATTAACTTCTTCTACCCTGAATAGTAACAAGTGTTTAATGAAATAACATATTGGGTATGTACCTATATTGTAGGTTATATCTAATTACCTTAACTTGCAAACTAAAAAGGAATGATGAGTATCTCCCTCATACTCTGCCATGGAGTTTCTCTGAGGATATCAAGTTGGTTATAATACTCCCCTATAAAATTATATAAACACCCCTGTTATACTAATGATATAAAAAACCTCTATCTGAACTGTGGGTGAGCAGGCTGCAAATGATGGAAAAATAAATTAATGAAGAAAAAATTATAGAAGCAAAGAGAATTGTAAAGAAGAATAAAAGCTAAATAAGAAAATATGTTGAAAGGGAAAAAGTTGAACAATTTTTAAATTTGTTCAAATCAACTACACAGCCAACCAGAGATAGCACTGTCCCTCAACCAACACATGCAATCCCTTCCAACCAGCACTTTAACTCCCAATGACCCTTGCCTGATGTGACCTTCCCATCAAAAGACCCATCACAAGACCTGCCACAAGACTTTCACTTGACACACCCAAATATGATCCATCATAAGACCCAACATAAGACCCTGACCTGATGTGACCCTCACCTGACTTGACCTCACCATCACAAGACCTACTGACCACACAAAGCCCTTATAAGCAGAAGAACACTAACACAGAAATTCCCTAAATTCTGCTGAAGATATTACCTAACCTGGTAATGAAATGTTTGGAAACTAACTCACAGGATTGGAGAATGAACCTCCACCCTCATCCTCCACCCGAACTGCAGTATTTGCAACTACTGCAAATGTTTTATTGTTATTTTGCTCTGTCCCCCCACCCTTGGTTCTGTTTAATTAAAAAAGGCAAAAAAGAGATAATCTCTTATTATAAGCCTCAGAATTGAGGAGAGATGGCAGAACCAGGTCTTCAGCGCCTTCTGGAAGAGTACTAGAGTGTGGGCCATTCTAATCTCTGGGGGAATGATGTTCCAGAGAGAGGGAACCACCATGGAGAAGGCCCTTCTTCTGGGTCCCACCAGGTGTATCTCCCTTGGGGATGAGACTGCAGCATTCCCTGCCTCCCCGCTCTGATGGGCTGGATAGATGTGACTGGCAAGAGACCAGAGGTGGGTTCCTCCCAGTTCGGACCAGTTCTATGGAACCTGTAGTAACTTGGCGGCCTGGGTCACTGGAACCGGCAGTGACCCAGGCTTGCCACGCCCCCAAACTGGCTCTCTTTCTGGTTTTTGCTTCTGTGCATGTGCAGAAGCTGGTTTATTAGCACTGCGCATGGGTGTGCGCAGGGCGCATCAAGGAGCGAACCAGTAGCAAAGAAAACCAGAACCCACCCCTGCAAGAGTTGGTCCCTCAGATAACCTGGTCCCAAGCCATGAAGGCAGTGGTGAAATCTAAAATTTTTCCCTACTAGTTCTGTGGGCGTGGCTTATTTTGTGGGCGTGGCTTGGTGGTCAGGTGACTCGTTGGACGTGCTTGGTGGTAATGTGACCAGGTGGGCGTGCTTGGTGATCAGGTGACAGGGTGGGCATGGCCAACTTGTAAAATGTGGTGAAACTCACTTAACAACGCTCTTGCTTAGCAACCAAAATTTTGGGCTCAATTGTGATCATAAGTTTTCTTCTTTCTTTCTTTCTTTCTTTCTTTCTTTCTTTCTTTCTTTCTTTCTTTCTTTCTTTCTTTCTTTCTTTCTTTCTTTCTTTCTTTCTTTTCTCTCTCTCTCTTTCCTTCCTTCCTTCCTTCCTTCCCCTCCATTCCCTTTCGTCTTTCCTTTCCTTTCTTTTCCTCCTTTCCATCTTTCCTTTCCTTCCTTCCTTTTTTCCTTCTTTCTTTCTTCTCTCTCTCTCTCTCTCTCTCCTTTCCCCTCCCTCCCTCCCTCCCTCCCTCCCTCCCTCCCTCCCTCCCTCCCTCTCTCTCTCTCTCTCTCTCTCTCTCTCACACACACACACACACACACACACACACACACACACCCCTGGTCTGGGCACAAAGACTGAGCTCTGCCTGGGGAGTTCTGCTGCGCAGACACACCCGGCAGCAGCAGTGGCGGTGGGGGAAAAGTTTGCCTGAGCTCTCTGCAATCCTGGAACTGTGCTGCGTGTGGGGGAGTTTTCCAGTGGCGCAGTTTCGGGATGGTGGAGAGTTTGTTTGGGAGAGCCAGTAGTGGGGACAGAGATTGCTTGGGAGAGGCCAAGGAAGCTCTCTGCCTTCCCAGAACCGTGCTGTGAGGCGCCCGCGGTTTACCTGTTGAGGTTCCGGGCCTCAGCACGCTGAGCCGAAAGGGAGGCAGCCGAGCAGGCGGGCAGGAAGGGCCACAGCACTGAGCCTCAACAGATAACCTGCCGCTGCCTCGGCGCCTGCCAGGAGCCTCTTCCTTCACCGGCCTGGCACACCTCTACCGGCCTGCCAGGCCATGGGAAGCAGCCCAAGAGCCGGGATGGGCGGCCCACATGCTCAGCAGCCGAGCCCCATGCACCCCTCTGCCTCCCACCTCGTCTGCCTCCTCCTCCTGCCAGGTGGGGAGGAGGGCAGTGAGAGTGGCAGTGGTGCCACTGCAAAGCACAGCATATGGAGGTGGCAGGCAAGGCATTCCCAGTACACCTGTTAATCCAGCCGGCCATGTGATTACAAATGCAGCGCGGAAGCCACTGGCAGCTGGGCAGGCAGCAGCCCCCTGGGCAAGGAGAGGGCCAGGCCTATGCTTGGAAAGGGCCGCCGCTCTCATTGCACTCCCTCCTTGCCTGGCTGCAGATGTCCGCCTGCCCTCTCAAAGCAGCGCTGCCGCTGTTCACTTTTGTTTCATGGTAGGAGAAGGAAGAAAACGGGCAGCAAGAGTGCAGCCACTTCCAAGCACAGGCCTGGCCCTCTCTCTGCACGGAGGGCTGCTGCCCAGCTGGCCAGCAGCGGCTTCTGCAATGGAGGCAGTGTGCGGCTGTGAAGGACCTTCACCGCCCGCCCTCCTGGAGCACCACTGCCGCAGTTTGCTTTCTTCCTTCTCCTGCCGCCACCCCTTTTAGCCCCAATGCAGCAGCTGTGTCTCCCCCAAGGGCCGTCCACCACCCACTGGCCAGGCTGGGCCAGAAGCGGTGCGACTCCTGTCATGGGCTGGACGCCAACTTTGGAAGCAAGCGGGTGTGGGGGATCACATGGAAGGCTGCCAAGCATGGCAGGGCTGCGTGGAAGGGAGTAGAGTGCTACCTCCCTTCCCTGCCGCCCCGACATGCTTTCCTGCCTTCCACTTGGCCTTCTGCTTGCCTGCCTTCCCAAGCTGGCCACAGGGACACTGGGAAGGCTGCGTGGAAGGCAGGAAAGCATGTCAGGGCTGCGGGGAAGGGAATAGGCTGCTACCTCTCTTCCCCACTGCCCCGACATGCTTTCCTGCCTTCCACGTGGCCTTCCACTTGTCTGCTTCGCAAGATGGCCACAGAGACACCGGGAAGGTCGTGTGGAAGGCAGGAAAGCATGTCGGAGCCGCGGGCCACGGGGAATGAAGTAGGGAAGGCAGGCTGGGATTGTGGGGGCGGCAGGGACAGCTAGGTAGGCCGCGACTTCGCAGGCTTACCTGGCATGCAGATCAGGGGTGCAGCGCTTCAGGCAGGCAAGCTGCAGAGCAGAGACTGGGTGGGGCAGGGCAAGCAAGCAGCAACTGGGGGACCGGTTCAGGGGCATGGCCAGCCAGCCATTGTTACCGGTTCTCTGAACCACAGGCTGCTGTCGCTACCAGTACGCAAGAACCGGTCTGAACTGGGAGCATTTCACCCCTGCATGAAGGGCTTTAAAGGTGACAACCAGCAACTTGAATTGCACTCAGAAGCAAATTGGCAGCCAATGCAGCTCCCGCAGGAGAGGTGATATATGTGCACACTGGGGTCTGCACAAAAGAATGCGGGCTGCTGCATTTTGCACCAACTGCAGCTTCCAGATGCTCCTCAAGGGAAGCCCTATGTAGAGCATGTTGCAATAGTCAAGATGGGAAGTGACTAAGGCATGAGTGACTGTGAATAGGAATTGTTGGTCCAGGAAAGGGTGTAACTGGTGAACAACCCACAGTTGCCATATTTCTCTACAAATAAGTTACCGTGTTTTTCAGAGTATAAGATGCACCTTACCCCCTGCTAAAAGTAAGTGAAAATTTAGGTGCATCTTAAAGACTAAATACGGGCGCTTTTGGCCTCCAGAACCCTCCATGCGTTGCGTTTTTGCCCTCCCCAGCCGCCAGAAGCTCTGCAGTGCTCCACATGGCCTGTTTTCGCCAAAATCATCCCCATTTTTGGGCTCCCAAACCCTTTGCATGTTGTGGTTTTGCCCTACCTGGGCCCCAGAAGCACTCTGCAATACTCTGCACGGCCAGTTTTTGCCAAAAACAGACTCATTTTTGCCAAAAATGTGCCCATTTTGGGGCTCCCAAGCCCTCAGCGCATCATGTTTTCACCCTCCCCGTCCCCCAGAAGCACTCTGCAGTGTTCCACACAGCCTGTTTTTGCCAAAATGGGCCCATTTTTGGGCTCCCAAACCCTTTGTGCATCGTGTTTTCACCCTCCCCGGCCCCCAGAGCACTGCAGAGTGCTTCTGGGGGCCTGGGAGGGCAAAAACACGACACATGGAGGGCTTGGGAACCCAAAAACAGGCACACTTTTGGTGAAAATGGGCTGTGCGGAGCACTGCAGAGTGCTTCTGAGGGGCTGGAAGGGTGAAAATGCGACATGCAGAGGGCTTGGGAGCCCAAAAATGAGCCTTTTTTTGCAAAAATGGGCTGTGCGGAGCACTGCAGAGTGCTTCTGGAGGCCAGGGGGGGGGGCAAAAACATGACACACGGAGGCAAAAAACTATTTTTTCTTGTTTTTCTCCTGTAAATTAGGTGCCTCTTATAGTCTAGTGCAGTGATGGCTAACCTTTTTTGGTTTGCGTGCCAAAAAGGGGGGGGGGATGCGTGGGATCACGTGTGTGCGTGCCCACACCCATAATTCCATGCACCCCCGCGCATGCGTGTATGATTCCCCCCACTCCCAGCATGCAATGGCACACCCATTTTTTGCTCTCTCCAGGCTTCTAGGAGCCTGGGGAGGGCGAAAACGGCCTTCCCCACCCCCTCTGGAGGCTGGAAACAGCCTGTTTCCTGACTCCCAGTGGGCCCAGAAGGCCCGAAAATCAGCCGGCCGGTGCGCACATGCGCGCCGGACCTGAGCTCGCGTGCCCACCGATATGGCTCCGCGTGCCACTTGTGGCACCCGTGCCATAGGTTCGCCATCACGGGTCTAGTGTGTCTTATAGTCCGAAAAATACGGTAGTTACTTAGTAATTTTCTGTATTTCATTATAGAAAATTCAAGTTTTAAAAATTGTCCAAACAAATAATAATTGACAACTGTCTCTACAGTTTATAGGCTTTTTGTAATTTGGTACTGAACATTACTGATGAGTATAATGAGCAATTAGTTATAGATAAGTTTTTTGATAAAACTTTTAAAGCAATAAGTGTTGAAAATTTACCAAGCTGTACCTGAAGTTTCAGATTTTTAGCAGAATATTAATGACCTGTGCTCAGAAATGAGATAAATATATAGAACCAAGGTTGCAAGCTAATTTTCTGCTTGGTTTGAGGCTTCTGGTACTTTAACATTGATCAGGCTCCATTATGAACAAATATATATATATAGTCTGTATCCAACTTCAACAAAGTATATTCCCTTTTTCAAGTAGGTTCTGAGATCTTCTACTATTAATTCCAACTGTCTAAATCCTCAGCTTTCAGGTGTTAAGTTTAATTGAAAGGTGTATGTTTCTAAATAAATCCAAACATAAAAAATATACAAGTAAGTGAACCTAAGAAAAGTGTATAAGGTTATACAAACCTTGTCCTTGATAGATAGAAAGGGGAATGTCCCAAAACTAGTTCCTCTGATTGATACTTGAAATGTCTTTGACATTCCTGCTCTACAGGTACTGTTCTAATACAGGTTAAAAAAAAGGTATGTGGGGAGAAGGGCTTCTGGAAATGATTTGCAGTGAATAATAAATTGGGCTAACTTTTCCCTGATACAGCTTCTTATGCTATCTTTGCAACAAATGATAAAAATGTAAAAAGTAAATTATATTAAAACATTATTTCGAAAGGAACAATTCCAAATATTATTTGGAAGAAGAACAAGGAAAACTCTTTGAAGAACAAGGAAAGCTCTTCATCTTTATCGTGGGAGTGAACATGAGCAATCCAGAGAGTGAGAATCTGCCCTAATGAGTGATGCTGAGCAGGTTTTCCGACTCTTTTCCAATGGAGATTTATTTACAAAAATTATATTGTAAGAACACAAAGTCTACCACTTATTTGCCATCGACCAACTAGAGAGAGAGTCAAAGAGCATGTGCATAAAACATGTGGAATCCCCCCCACAAGGTTTGACAGACATCTGGGTGGCTGAGTTTGTAAACAATCCAAAACTGAATCTTGTAATGGATCATCTTTGTTTTGCTTTTGCTTCTGTTTTGGACTTTCTGAATTGTGCTTATTTCATTTAGACTTGTATTTAACTTTTATAACTTTTACTCATAAATGTGAAGTGAAATGTATAGAAATAAAGGCAAACATTAAATTATGAAATATAATAGCTTTGAACAGAATTCCAAATCAAAATAGGTTGGAACAAAAGAGAAACATAATTAATGTGATAATTAATCAGAAAAAATATTTTATTTATTTATAAAATTTATTGGCTGCCCATCTTACCATATGGTGACTCTGGGCAGCTTACAGTTACAACTAAGCTAAAACACAAAAAGTTAAAACAAGCATTAAAATCACATGGGGAGGCAAGGGGGGAGTGGGGGGGAGGTGAGATCTGTTATTGCTAAATCAATCACCTCCATTGCGCTGTTCCCCCACTGGGGCCCAAAGCCAGCTGGCAAAGTCCCATCTTTAGGCCCTTATGAAAAGATAGGGGAATTGAGCCAACCTCACATGGGGGGGGGGAAGATATTCCAGAGGCCAGGACCAACAGCAGAGAAGACCCGCCTCCTGGACACCGCCAGCTGGAATAGTTGGGTTGATGCCTACAGCATGCCTCCTTTGCTGACACAAGTGGTATGGGCCAATCCCAGTGGGGTGAGACAGTCCCTCAAGTAACCTGGACCCAAGCCATAAAGATGAAAGATTGTCTATGTCAATTAAGAAAGAGAATGACATTATTGATAATATTTATTAGTTAAAATCAAAGAGAGCTCAGTATATGTCAGTATAGATTCTACCACATTGATTCTTTTTGAGCTTAATTGTGCTCATAAGTAGAGAACTACCTGTAATATGGACTTCTTTGTTGTTTAAAGTGGAAAAGGGTTTTTAACTTTATGCACCATTCAATCCTTGTCTTCGGAAAAGCCTTCAGTGATGGAGCACCCCAACAGCAAGCTGTTCTGCTGTTTAATTGTTAGGAATTGTTCCTCCAATGTTAGGAATTTTTTCCTTAGTTCTAGTTGCTTATATGATAAAGACAGACAAAAAAAAAAGATCTTCTTTTGTAACACTTCATTTTATATCTAAAATATATAATGGTTAGAATCTAGTTGCTTGGCTTTGCATGTAATTTTCTTTCCTAGAATTTTGTAACATTCAAAATAGGATTATAAAAATTCATTTCTCAAACAAGTCTTGGAATGTTCTTGTTACAATAATTATTGGACAGATTATTTAGCTCAACTATATCAATCAATTAAAAATACCATTTAGTCCAGTCAAGAAATCATAGATCTCCACTTATTGGCTTTTTAAATGATAATAGAACATTTCTGTGGAATAATTAATAAAATACCAATTTGTTCACCCACCCCCCAATATGCATTCATATTTACTTATTTTACAAGTTGTAAAATTGGTTATCTGGCTTATGGTCCATTTTTCTATCCAATAAAGACAACCATCAAATTAAAATTTAATAAAACCTGTAAAAAAACTATTATTAATAAAAAGTGTGCTTAAAACACCATGGTTCCTTTAGTAAAATATATGTGTATATGGCTCAGTATAATACACACACATACCGTATTTTTTGAAGTATAAGACGCACCGGAGTATAAGACGCACCTTAGTTTTGGGGGAGGAAAACAAAGCAAAAAGACCTCTGCCTCCCAGCAATTTGCCAAACAGCAAACAGCAAACAGCACAGATGATATACACTGTTTGCTGTGTATTTCTGTGCATGTGTGCCTGACCCATAGAAATAGCAAAGAATTGGAGAAATGTACATAATGTCAGAAAGTTTTCTTAAATGTAATCACACCAACTCCTCCAATAATAACAGAGCTGGAAGGGACCTTGGAGGTCTTCTAGTCCAACCCCCTGCTTAGGCAGGAACCCTACACCACTTCAGTTCTAACTGTCAGGAAATTTACTGAACAGGACACTATTACATTTCAGATTATACTTTTACAGATATTTAAATTTTATGTGGCTTTCTGGAAGTATACATTTTCTGCTATTTAAAAGAAGATACAAAAGCACTGGGCCTCTTCAGAGCAAGCATTTATTTTAAAAAGCTTCTTCATTTTGTTAAGTTGTCTAGAACAATAATAAAGCAGTCTTTAAAAAATAAGTCTAATAATTTGAACACTCTACAAACATTCAACAAAGTAACAGAATCTGCCTCTACCTAGGATAGAACTCACAACCTCCTGATTGTGAGGCAAGAGCTCTTTCCTCTAGGCTACAGCAACTTGCAGTTTACTTCCTTTCAATTTCAGCAGTCAAATATTGCCAGCAGTCTATTTTAATTTGTCTCCTCACAGCAACCACAGTTAGCTTCATTTTACCAAGTGGCTTCTGAGTCAGCTGTGTGTCGGGAGGCAGATACTTTCTTCTTGTGCTAATCAGGCTTTGCCCTGTTTGCTGTAAGAGGTAAATTGCTGGCAGGCAGAGGCCAAAGGGTGGGGGTGACTGGGTGGGTAGGGCTACATTCAGTGTATAAGACACACCCAAGTTTTCACCCTCTTTTTGAGGGTAAAAAGGTGCGTCTTATACTCCCAAAAATACGGTATATCTTAAATGGATATATTGGGGATTATGTATTAGTATACATATTGGAGCATATATGTATTAGTTTAAATGCATGTTAATGTTTGTATCATTGTGAATGTATAGTATTATAATAAAATATAATCCAATAAATATATTATCCATTTTAGCAACAAAACTTTGTCCAAGATTTGATTAGGTTCAGGGAGTGCAACAAATTCCTCTGTATTCTCTGTATTCTAATGAGACAGAAGATGCATATCTGAGTTGTAACATTTCAGGTTACAACTAGGGCCCCACAGACTTGTTAGCTGAAAATATATTCCAGAAAAAGGCAATGGCAAACCATTTTTATACTGTAGCCAAGAAAACTGACAGCTCCATCACAAAAAATCAAGTTCAACTTGAAGAAAACTTTTCCTTTTAACTTTATTTCCCATACAGATGAAACCCAATATTTTAATCTTGATGTAAAAACTGCACTTTTGGAAAAGGTCACTACATTCTACATTCTTATGTATATATGCACATATTTATGTTCACCAATATTTCTCAAATAGAGAAAACATGGTAACAGTTAATTTATTCCATTTGAAGCTTGGGTACATTCTTGGAATATTCAAACATGCATTTCTATTATGCACAAAATATCAAAAAACAGAACAGGACTGAAATCAAGTAAGACAGTTGTCTTAGAAAACATCATATTATTTTACAGTTTTATTATTTTTTTCTTCAAAGGAAACTAAAACGTGTATAATTTTAATCATCCATTAAATCTTATAAAATAAATAGCAGCATATGGTTGATTACCAAGACTTAATTAGTACATTTGCTGAAAGTTTTAGTAAAATTAAAATGCAATATGATATACTAATACTAAAATTAAATGCAAACAGGAAATAATTTCTAATTAACTGTCTGCAGGCACTTGAATTTTCTCCTAATTTTGTTTCACCCTCCACTTTGGCTTGGTTGAAAACATATTGAATAAAGAGGACATTACTGTCAAGCAAGCTCCCTGTTTACTGATGAGGCACATTCCAGTCTTGTGTACATATTTCATCATCAAAGCATGAACTAATTATGACATTTTAATAGTAGAAGAGCATCTGTGTGTGAGTCTACAGAGAACTCTCAGCTGCATAAACTGCAGTTTTTTTCTTCTCACTCATCTAGCCATAACATTTGGAATGCATCCAGCATTGATGTTATTTTGATAATCTGCTAGATTTATTCTATGCCATATTCTAAAATATATACAAGGCTTGCAGATTAGTTTTGAGCTAAGAAAACTTTAATTCTAAACTTTATTCTTCAATTTCCAAGAAAACTTTTTTACCACTCCTTTCACCTGCATCGGCACCAATTTCACAAAACCAAACTGTTACAATGGCTAGAGAAATGAGAAAAAGTGTGAGTTGCTAAGCAACTGTTACTTTGATATTACTGGCTAACTTGGAAGGAAGGAGTTCATAATGGTTGCCTAGTAATTACCTAGCTTGCATCTTTATTCATCTAATTTCATACTTTAAGAACAATAGCTTACAAAGATGAGGATTAACAATAGTCTAAGGAAAGCCCATTCATCTCTTTTGAGTATAACACTAAAAATTGTTTTAAAAATTTCTTCTTTTTTTCTAGAACTAATGATTTCTAGCTTCTAGACTGATGACTTAATCACCACACCAAACTGGCTCTCAGGTTCTTGACTAGGAGATAGACTGCTATTTCATTATTTATTTCTATTATGAAATTCTGAGTAGAGGTTACAGCTACAATATTACAATATTACATACAATAGCATTATAGGTATGTACATATAGAGTATTAAAATAGTTTTTTCTCTAATGTTAGTAGCTGTAAGACTTTTACTCACATCTCAGTTACAATATGTTCTTGAAAATTATCATGCTATGAAATTTTCTACCCTAATTGCTGATTTCTATTTTGCCTGTATTGCTCTTCTTCAGTGTAGTAATCTGATGTTCCTCAGTAATATTAATTAGCAATAGCACTTAGACTTTTATACTATTTCACAGTGCTTTACAACCCTCTCTAAGTGGTTTACAGAATCAGCGTATTTCCCTAACAATCTGGGTCCTCAGAAGGATGGAAGGCTAAATCAAACTTGAACCGGTCAGAATCAAACTCCTGGAGTGAGCAGTAGCCTGCAAAACTGCATTCTAACCACTGTGCCATTGTGGGTTGGTGATAAAGCCTAACCATTATTTCATACATTGCCTTGAGGTTGCTTCTGATGGTGTTGGAATAAGGAGGAAAACACTACTTTAAACACCATAACATTTTAAACCTCTGTGGAAGTTATAATTCTAATTTGTAGTTTCATTTGGGAGAGATTGTGTTGCTTATATCGATATTTCTGTTTCCTGTACTTTTCTAGACTTCAAGGAGGAATGTCCTTGAGTGAAAAATAAATAGATTGATAACAGGACACAGACTGCCATCTCCTGAGCCCACTGTATAAAAGATCATCTTTGATCTAATAACTGACTCATATATAAATTTGCACTATTGTGGTGTTAATATTGAGGAATGGAAAAGAATTCCATTTTTACAATGGAAAGCCAGTTTGGTCTAGTGGTCTAGTAGTTAAGGCACCAGGCTAGAAAGCAGGAGATCATGTGTTTGGGTCAGTCACTCTCTCAATCCAACTCACCTGACAGGGTTGTTGTGTGGAAAATAGGAGGAGGAAGTGTGTTGGATATGTGTACTGTTTGAGTTATTTGTAAAAAAATAAAAGAGCATACAAATTAAATATTTTGTTTTTAATTTTTAGATTTGGGGGTGAATTCTGGCTCAGAGCCCAGGCACTGCAGTTTCAATGCATCTTCATACTTGTTGATTTCTTTATTAATTAAATTTTCCTGCAATTCCTCTTATTTATCAGCTAGTGAGGGTTATGGTAGTTGATCAGGACATGTTTGTCCTATAGGAAAACAAAACTTATCATTCCAATAACCTTTTAAATATGTGGGTCTGTGAGTCTGACATAATTTTTGCTCCATTGCTGTGTGAAATGGATACTTCATGTAGACAAGCTAATTGCCACTCTCTTTTTTGGCTTTACGCTGAAAAACTTGAAGAATCATAATTTTTATTTCCTCATTTGGGGAACTTATTTTAAAAGCTTATTTATGAATACTATATATTTTAAAACTCTTAAAACATGTCAAAATAATAATGTGTGGTTTAAAAAATCTTAGAACATGCAAAAAATAATAATGTAATAATATGAAAACAGTTAATTTCTGTTATATATAAAGCCTTGGGCATGTGCACTTTGAATTTATTGTTGGGAAAGGAACATTTGCCATAAGATAAGTATTTGCTTCTGTTTTACATGCAGACTGCAGTGCATATTAGGAGTTATTCTATTAGGGTAAAAGAAATCTGTTATTGGTTTTTTGTCTTCAAATGCTGTGATTTACTGAAGTTAGATTCTGCTATTCCATAGAAGGAAGCAATTAATATATTTTAGTAATTTTTTTATTATCAGCTTGAAAAGTTTATAAAAACAGACACATATGTTAAAGACATTGCATCAAAATTAAAATACATCTAGGAAAGTTGCAAAGCAAATATTTGCATAAATGTTGCATTTATGCAAATAAAGTATACATAGGAGAAGGTGCATAAATTGTGTCTAATAATAGAAATTGCATAAGCAAAAGTCATGCTAGGGGAAGGTTGTGCAAAATAACAGATATAGTGTGATAATCATGTAAGTAACAAAAATGTATGCTGCAGAAAAAGAATAACAGAAATTCATGCCAGCAACTTTGTAATTTCTATTCTATATTGAGAAAGTATAAGGGAAAAGTGCATGAAAACAAGCACTACTGTCACTGTTCTGAACATTCATGTTACAGCACTGGCTGATCTCTGGCTTAAAAAACTAAGGAGAATCAATCCTGGTTGGTACCTGGATGGGAAACCTGAATAGAATACTAAGCCATAAAGAGAAGTCCATGGCAAATCATTTATTTATTGCTTCTAAAAATGACATGGCTGTGTCCATAAAGTCACAATGAATCAACTTGATTGACAGATTTTAATTCAGAAGTTTAAGCTGATTTTAATCATTATGCCAAATTTAATGCCACCAGATCTGGATTGCAAAATTCCAGATTAGCACTAAAAGGCAGCCAAGAGGTACTCATTGCCATCTAATGATTGCCTGGAATTTTACAGCTCAGATCTGGTAATCCTAGCCAAGCTGCATTGGTTTTGCATTAATTAATAACACAACTAGAATAATTCTAACATAGTTATTTCTGAAAGTCATCAAATTGTGAATAGATTAAATCTAGACTAAAGCTTGTGGGATTTTCAAAAGCCAACTCTTTATATGTATTTCAGTAGGAACTACACATCAATAACAGTGCTAATTTATGCACTCTCCTTTTTTAATACAAAGGTGTGAGATCAGTAACTGGACAGAAAAATTGCAAAGCCATACAATTAGTGTTCTGTGTATCATCTATGAGCTATTTTTAACTATAAAGGAAAACAAAGTTCTCTGAGCTGGATATCAATTTCTTTACTGTTTTATTATTTAAAGATAAATCACATATAAGAAAGAAAAAGAAAAAAGGAAGGAAGGAAAGAAGGAAGGAAGGAAGGAAGGAAGGAAGGAAGGAAGAAAGAAAGAAAGAAAGAAAGAAAGAAAGAAAGAAAGAAAGAAAGAAAGAAAGAAAGAAAAGGGAGGGAGGGAGGGAGGGAGGGAGGGAAGGAAGGAGGAAGAAAAGATAAACAAATACTAAAATGTTAGTTTTTAACTTTTCCTTTGTTATACTTGTATTATTAATCAACATTTAACATTTTCATATATTTTCAACATTTGTTTGTTTGCTTATTTATTTATTTTGCTGCCATCTCCCTACAAGGTGACTCTGGGCAGCTTACAGGTTATAAAACAAGTAAAAATAATAAAAATATTAAAATAACACAAATTTAGAATATTATTAAAAACTATACTAAAACCGAAGTAAGAGAGCTAAGAGCTAGATGGGATGACGATGAGATCTTCTTACCCTGTCAGCCACCTCCAGTGGTGAGCACCCCCTCTCAGGGTCTCAAACCAACTAGGGTTTTGATACTCTTCTGAAAGACCAAATGGAGGCAGCAATTCTCACCTCCAGTGGTGGAATGTCCACAGGGATGGGGCCACAGCAGAAAAGGCTCTTCTCCTTGACACCATCTGCTTAGCAGATGGGATCCGTAGCAGGCCTCTTCCACTGGCATGAGTTGGGTGGGCTTGTCTCATCAGGGAGAGACAGCTCGTCAGATAGCAATAGCACTTAGACTTACAGTATATACTGCTGCACAGTGTTTTACATCCCTCTCTAAGTGGTTTACAGAGTCAGCATATTGCCCCCAACAAGCTGAGTCCTCATTTTACTGACCTTGGAAGGATGGAAGACTGAGTCAACTTTGAGCCAGTCAGGAATGAACTCCTGGCAGCAGGCAAAGTTAGCCTACATTCTAACCATGGCACTACCATGGCTTCTACCTGAAACCATGCCCTGTAGGGCTTTAAAACACCTTGAACTGAATCTGGAAGCAAACTGGTAACCAATACAGTTCACACATTAAATATGTTTATTGTGGACTCCCAGGACCGTAGGTTCTGCTGCATTTTGTACCAGCTGCAGCTTCTAAATACTCTTCAAGGATAGACTGTGTTGTAGTAATCCAGCTGAGAGATTACTAGGGCATGAGGGTCCATGCACAGGGCTTCAAGATTTAGGTAAGGATGCAACTGGTCCACAACACAAAGTTGCACAAAGGTCTTCCTAGACATGACTGCCCCCTGTTCTTTGAGTAGGAGTCATGAGTTGCATACCAGATCTGTCTCAGATAGTTTAACTTCTTCCAGAGTTAATGATGTTAAGCAATCAAATCCAGAGATCCCTTGCATCCACAGCCACTCTGTCTTGCCTGGGTTCAGCTGATTCCTGTTGTTCCACATTCAGACCTCACAGCCTCTTGGCACCGAGAAAGGGTGGTTACAGTATCACTTGGATCATTAATCTTTTTTCAACTCTTAAATATCATTTTAAATTTTAAATTCTTTTTCAATGTTTAAATATTTTTCAATTTTTCAATTCTTTTTTCTGTTTTTTTTTAGAAAATTCTTTTTTCAATTTTTTTTCAATTTTTCAATTAAATGTTAAACACCAATTGGGACCAGCTTTGGAGAAAGGACCATAGCATAATACTATGCCATCCATCCCCATCTCCCATAGCTGGCTCCAAAGGATACCATGATCAATGGTATTGAAAGCTGCGAATACATCAAGGAGAGCAAAGATGGATACAGTATTCCCATTCTGCTCTTGCCAGAGATTATCCACAAGCATGATCAATGACATTTCCATCCCAAAACCTGCACTAAAATTCTACTTAAAGAGATCCAGATAACCTGTTTCATCCAGGACCCTCTGAAGCAGCAAGGCAACCACTTTTTTTTACCCCTTTCCCTTTCCACTACATTCCCTTATTTGGAACATGGCACATAACATTGCACCGGAACATGACATTCAGCCATCACTAGTCTATGGATTCCAAACACCAATAACATCTAAAATGTTAGATAGATAGATAGCTTTTATTGCGGTCAGAGACCAATTTAAAATACACATTAAAAAAGGGGGGGGGGTTAAATTTTACAAATATAGATAGATCATGTGACAGTACACCATCTACTACAATCTATACCATCAATACTAGTGATCCTCTGCTGTAGGGGTTACCCGTCTTTTCCTCCGTTTTTCAGCCACGACTGAGCAAATTTTTTTGCCACCTTTGAGGTTATATTAGGGTCTATATCCTGGAGTAGGAAATAAAGGCTGAACAGATCCGGTGAACCAGGGAATCTCTGGGAAATAGGGCAGATGAATCTTGATCTTATGTCTCGATAGTGGGGGCATACGAATGTAATATGGAGCAGAGATTCCGGGGATTGGCCATCACATGTACAATAGGTGGATTTTACTCCCCCCGAGAGCCTACTGTCGAGGACATTCGAGGGGATCACATTAAATCATGCCTTCATAAATGCAAGCCTATGTTTGATAGAGTGTAACGCGGAAAGGTAAGGCAGGGGGTGAAGCAAGGGAACAATACCAAGGGAAAATGGTGAGCAAGTTCCTGATCCATTTGCCAGATTAAGTTGTCTATCAATGTCGTCCAGCCGTTGAAAAATCAACGATTTGGCAGCATCAGGATCCAAAATGTTATCAACTCATACATTTCAATATTTTAGCCCTTTTTATCTATAATTATACCTCTAACTGTATTGCCATGCAAGTACTTATCAATCTTTTCCACAAGATTATACTACTTTCATTCAGAGATGTTATATGCTTTCCCTACATTGCATGGCAGAATATTTGATATTGTATCATCTTTAGATGGCCCAAGGATAGGCTGTCCATCTCAGCCTTGGTAAATGGACACTTTAACAAAATCTTTTAGGCTAGACAGAGAAGTACCGTATTTTTCAGAGTATAAGACGCACCGAAGTATAAGACGCACCTTAGTTTTGGGGGAGGAAAACAAGGAAAAAAGGCCTCTGCCTCCCAGCAATTTGCCAAACAGCAAACAGCAAACAGCAAACAGTACAGATGATGTACACTGTTTGCTGTGTATTTCTGTGCATGTGTGCCTGACCCATAGAAATGGCAAAGAATTGGAGAAATGTACATTTATGGCAGTATATTAATCCCAGAAAGTTTTCTTACATGTAATCACACTAACTCCTCCTAATTATTTAAATTGATCTACTCCAAACATGACTAAGGCAGGGTTTCTCAGCTGGCTTATTTTAATACTAATACTTAATACTAAAACAGGACATTTCAGATTATACTTTTACAGATCTTTAAAATTGATGTGGCTTTCTGGAAATATTCTCTGCTATTTAAAAGAAGATACAATAGCACTGGGCCTCTTCAGAGCAAGCATTTATTTTAAAAAGCTTCTTCATTTTGTTAAGTTGTCTAGAACAATAATAAAGCAGTCTTTAAAAAAATAAGTCTAATAATTTGAACACTCTACAAACATTTAACAAAATAACATATTAACAGAATCTGCCTGTACCTAGGATAGAACTCACAACCTCCTGATTGTGAGGCAAGAGCTCTATCTCTTGAGCCACAGCAGCTCTAGCTTGCCTTCTTGCAATTTTAGCAGTCTAATATTGCCAGCAGTTTATCTCCCAGCAATATGTCTTATCACAGCCACCTTAGTTTCAGTTTCATTTTACCAGGTGGCTTGTAAGCCACAGTCAGCTGTAGATCGGGAGGCAGTTTATCTCTTCTTGTGCTCTTCTTGTGCTTTTCCCTGTTTGCTGCAAAGAGGTAAATTGCTGGCAGGCAGAGGCCAAAGGGTGAGGGTGGCTGGGTGGGGCTACATTCGGTGTATAAGACGCACCCAAGTTTTCACCCTCTTTTTGGGGGTAAAAAGGTGCGTCTTATACTCCGAAAAATATGGTATATATTCCTAATATGTATGGTCTTTTATATATAGGAATTGTTGCTTTAAAGATATTTAGCTGATTAAAACTAGCAATTTATTTTATCCAGATTTATAGTTTGGAATACAAACCATATCTATTTGATACTCCATGCCATTCAGTCTTGCTTTAGCATCATCAAGCCTTGGTTAAGTTGGGTAATAATCAATCACTGCTAAAGAATTAAGTCTGGGAAATGTTAGATTCACTTAAACGTAAACATGGAAATATCAATATCCCAGTCTTAAATCTTAAAACATACCAATCCGCATTTAAAAACTTGGGAAATAATTTTTTAAAAAATCAATCTGGACTAATTCTAGGATAAGTGGTTAAGGAAGATATGGAGACCTCTCCTACAAACTGTTTTCTGAATTCTTCCCTGATATATTCATTGCTATTCCTATTAATTTCTATTGTTGTTTATCTTATCTTGCTGAATTTTTTCTTGTACCTTATCACGCCTAATTATATTATATTCTCCCCATTTTTCTGCATTCTATTTTGGTTTACTTTCTCACAGCTGTTGAAGATCAGAAACAAAATCTTACTTTTTAAATGATTCATTATATAGTCACTATAACCAAATATTTCCTTATAATCTCTGGATTATATGGACCCCTACATAATTGGATAGCTGAGTTCCTGTCAAACAGACAACAAGTGGTCAAAATAGGGAGCGCCCTATAAAATCCTGCACCTGTTAACAGCAGTGTCATCCAAGGCAACATTCTAGGACCAACACTCTTTATACTTTACATAAATGACCTTTGCAATCATATTATAAGCAACTGTGTTCTCTTTGCCAATGATGTAAAACTATTTAACTCCACCGACAATGCTGTTCCCCTTCAAAAAGACCTTGACTTTGTGTCAGAATGGTCAAACAATTGACAACTCCAAATCTCAATCAACAAATGCTCTGTCTTACACATTGGCAAAAAGAATCAGAACACTGATCAAATATTCTGCCATGCAATGTAGGGAAAGCATATAAGTGGACATGACCTTGTAGATGACCCTCACTCTGTCAAGGGACCTTGGAGTATTCATATCTAATGATCTAAGTGCCAAAGCCCACTGTAACAACATCGCCAAAAAGGCATTAAGAGTTGTAAATCTAATCTTGCATAGCTTCTTCTCCGGTAATATTACACTTCCAACCAGAGCATACAAAACATTTGCTAGACCAATTCTCGAATAAGGCTCATCTGTCTGGAAGCATAGGTCATAAAATTATCTGTTACAATGTCCTACCTGTCAATGACTACTTCAGCTTCAACTACAACAATACATGAGCAGATACAAACTTAAAGTGAATCGCTCCAAACTTGATTGCAAAAAATATGACTTCAGAACAGAGTGGTCAATGTCTGGAATATCCGACTCTGTGGTTTCATCCCCAAACCCCCAAAACCTTAGACTGTCTACTGTTGACCTAACCCCATTCCTAAGAGGTCTGTAAGGGGCTTGCATAAGCGCACCAGCGTGCCTACCATCCCTGTCCTAATGAATCATTTTATTTTTATTCGTATTAATTTCATGTATTCAAATCATGTTAATACGGATATGTACTATCTAATACGTGTTTGGCAAAATAAATAAAATAAAATAAAATAAATAATCAAAAGACAATTGTATCTAAGTTTCAACCCAGAGGATTTGGTCATGTAATCTCTTAGCCCTACAAAGAATTAATGGATAGCTTACATATTTGATGCATTGTGGGGGCTGAAATGTTCTAAAGCTTGCACAAAAATAGAATATTGATTTAGATTGATTATGGCTAGTCTTACACATGATACAATATTGATATTACTGGAATCAAAATACATAAAATTACTTTCCTAATTTATCTCACTGAAAGCTTCCATGCCAGCACTGACCTTCTCTTTTTGGATAATTGCTTGAGGGGAATCATCTTTATGCTATGAACAAATAAGATGATCTGGTGGATTGGAAGCTCCTTTGTGGGAATGTCTGTTTATAGTTATCCCTATATGCAGACCACCACCAAGCAAAAGTAGGCATAGGTTTGTTTCTTCTGAGAAACAAAATAGGATAGCTGATATATGATTAAGTATGACCAGTTTAATTGTAGAGAAAATAATCACGCTAATAGGTATGAGAAAGATCATGAAATCCACTGGTCAAGAAAACAATTGCTACTGATATCTGTAGAAAACATTGCCAAGTGGATTTTCAGCAATGAAACATAATTCTTATTACATATATTCATAATAAAGTTTATAAAAGATCATTAACAAAAGATAATGGCTTTTCTCTCAATTGAATTGTTCATATACAATGCATTGGGCTGGTAAAACTATGTCTTCCGACAGATGTTAAATATTTTATCAGCTTTTTCCCAAGTACTTATATATTTTATTTATATTTACATCATCTGCACTATCATATATTATTACATGATCTTACTGGTATGTATGAGTCTCAAGATAATTATCATATAGATATATTCAAGAAAATGTTTTAATTTTCTGAAGTGCATTTTTTTTTTAAATAGACAAGATAGAAACAGTTAAGGAGCAGTGCAGATATGCAATTAGTTGATTCTTACACACCAGATGAAATACAGTGCAGAGTCACTTCAAGAATCTCTGCCTATATTTAAATTATCATTATCTGTGCAGAAGTTTGTTTTATCAAATATTTGCAAATATTTTGGGACTACATTTCTGATTTGAGTATTTTATAACTTTATATTCAATTCCAGAGGAATTCTTCAGATGTTCTGTAATTCAGACACAGGTATATTGTTAAAACAGCAAGAAATATTTTTCTACTTTTGTAGCAAAAAACAGCTGCATACAATTGCAGTCAAGGCAAGTGAATCAGAGCGGACATTCAATTACCCCAAGTTATCTTTTTAATCTAGCACTCAGGGGATTCTAAGCTAAAATTGCTTTAATCACCAAAGGGGAAGTGGCAAGTAATCCTACACACCAGTGATGGGATTCAATTTTTTTTACTACTGATTATGTGGGTATGGCTTGGTGGCCGTGGCTTGGTGGGCATGGCTTGGTGGGCATGGCAGGGGAAGGATATTACAAAATAAAACTCCAAGGCTGGAAGTTCCTCAAAGCTCCAATTTATTAGAGATGTCATGTTGGCACATCTGGGGAAACCCAAATCTGAAAGCTTCCAGGGTTTTCCCACCCAGTTGAAAGTTCACAACCTTGCCCCACACCCACAAGTTCATCACATGGTCCAACCAAATCTTCACATTCAACTGGATACAATCTCCAGGCAGTCCCAAGCAGGTGCAGGCAAATGTCCTTGAATAAGGAATGTTGTTATGACTAAGTTTCTACCACACCAACCAAAAAACCCCTCCCAATTTCCCAGGCTAAAATGTGTGGAAGTCAGGAAGCAAAAAGAAAAAATGGCTTCCAAAACTGTGTGCGCATGCGCAGGGGGCAGCATGGATGGTGTTGTGCGCTCGCGTGCCCACACCCATTCCCTCCCCCCCACGCATGCGCACACCACCCATGCTGCCCCCTGCGCATGCGCACACCCCCCCACCCCCGCGCAAAGGCCTTACGGAGCCTGGGACGACGAAACAGGCAAACCGGAAGTGCGGAAAAACGCACTTCCGGTTTGCCGGTGAGCTGTTTTTTGCACTCCGGAGGGTTCAGGGAAGCTCCCTGAAGCCCCGGAATGCAAAAAACTACAAAACGGACAAACCGGAAGTGCGGAAAAATGCACTTCCGGTTTGTCCGTTTTGTAGTTTTTTGCATTCTGGAGCTTCAGGGAGCTTCCCTGAACCCTCCGGAGTGCAAAAAACAGCTCACCGGCAAACCGGAAGTGCGTTTTTCCGCACTTCCGGTTTGCCGGTGGGCAACGCTCGCGTGCCGTCTGCTATGGCTCCGCGTGCCACCTGTGGCACGCATGCCATAGGTTCGCCACCACGGCCCTATACCATTTCAGACAAATGATTATCCAATCTCTTCTTAAAAACCTCCAATGTTGGAGCATTTACAACTTCTGGAGGCAAGTTGTTCCACTGATTAATTCTTCTAACTTTAAGGAAATTTCTCCTTAGTTTTAGGCTGTTTCTCTCCTTGATTAGTTTCCACCCATTGCTTCTTGTCCTATCCTCAGGTGCTTTGGAGAACAGCATGACTCCCTCTTCTTTGTGGCAGCCTCTGAGATATTGGAACACTGCTTTCATGTCACCCCTAGTTCTTCTTTTCATTAAAGTAGACATACCCAGTTCCAGCACATGTTCTTTATGTTTTAGCCTCCAGTCCCCTAATCATTTTTGTTGCTCTTCTCTGCACTCTTTCTAGAGTCTCAACATCTTTTTTACATCATGGCGACCAAAATTGGATGCAGTATTCCAAGTGTGGCCTTACTAAGGCACTATAGTGATATTAACACTTTACATATCATATGATCTTGATTCTATCCCTCTGTTTATGCAGCCTAGAACTGTGTTGGCTTTTTTGGCAGCTGCAGCACACTGCTGGCTCATATTTAAATGATTGTCCACTAGGACTTCAAGATCCCTCTCACAGTTACTATTATTGAGCAAAGTACCAGATATACTGTACCTGTGCATTTTGTTTTTCTTGCCTAAATGTAGAACCTTACTTTTTTCACCATTGAATTTCATTTTGTTAGATAGCGTCCAATGTTCAAGTCTATCAAGATCCTTCTGTATCTTAAGCCTATCTTCTGGAGTGTTGCCTATTCCTGCTAGCTTGGTGTTGTCTGCAAATTTGATGAGTTCCCCATCTATCTCCTCATCCAAATCATTGATGAAGACGTTGAAGAGTACTGGGCCTAAAATAGAGTCTTGGGGTACCCCACTGCATACTTCCCTCCATGTAGATACAGTTCCATTGAGGACTGTTGGTCAACCAGTTACAAATCCATCTGGTGATGATGCTCTCTAACCCACATTTTTCTATTTTATCAAGTAGTAGGTTATGGTCTACTTTATCAAATGCCTTAATGAAGCCCAAGTAAATTATATCGACAGCATTCCTCTGGTCATGTGAAAATCACATGAAATATTAATACCGCTTTATAAATCCTTAGTAATAGCACACCTAGACTACCGCATCCAGTTTTGGTCAGCACAAAAAAGACGTTGAGACTCTGGAAAGAGTGCAGAGAAGAGCAACTAGGATGATTAAAGGCCTGGAGACTAAAACATATGATGCACAATTGCAGGAATTGGGTATGGATAGTCTAGAGAAAAGAAGGATTAGGATGGGCATGATAGCAGTATTCCAGTATTTGAGGGGTTGTCATACAGAGGAGGGGGTCAACTTATTCCCAAAGCACCAGAAAAAAACAATGGTTGGAAAGTAATGAAGGAGAGAAGCAACCTGGAATTAAGGAGAAACTTCCTAACAGTGAAAATAATTAAGTAGTGGAACAGCTTGCCTTCAGAGGTTGTGGGTAGTTCATTACTGGAGGCTTTTAAGAAGAGACTGGACAGCCACTTGTCTGAAATGAAATAGTGTTTAAATCTCTATTTTATTAAAATGATCTAACAAAAGACCTTGGAGGTCTTCTAGTCCAATCCCCTGCTCAAGCAGGAGACCCTAGTCCAATCCCCTGCTCAAGCACGAGATCATTTCAGACAGGTGGCTGTCCAGTCTTTTCTTAAAAACTTCCAGTGATGAAGCACTTACAATTTCTGAAGGCAAGCTGTTCCACTGGTTAATTGTCCTCACTGTTAGGAAGTTTCTTCTTATTCCAAGTTGCTTCTCTCCTTGACTAGTTTCCATCCATTGTTTCTTATTTTGCCTTCTGGTGTTTTGGGGGAAAAATTGACTCTCTCTTCTTTGTGGCAGCCCCTCAAAGACTGGAATACTGGTATCATGTCACCCCTAGTTCTTCTTTTCTGTGGACTGGCCATATCCAATTCCTGCAATCATTCTTCATACGTTTTTGTTTCCAGGCCTTTAATCATCTTAGTTGCTCTTCTTTGCATTTTCCCCAAAGTTTCAACATCTTTTTTGTATTGTGACCAAAACTGGATGCAGTATTCCAGGTGTGGTCTTACTAAGGATTTATAAAGTGGTACTAATACTTCATATGATTCTGAATCTATGCCTCTGTTTATATAACCAAAGAGTGTATTGGCTTTTTTGGATGCTGCCTCACACTGCTGGGTCATGTTTAAGTGATTGTCCACTAGAACTACAAGGTCCCTCTCACAGTTGCTGTTTTTGGATCAGGTTTCACCTAAATTGTTCTCTTTCTTTCTTTCTTTCTTTCTTTCTTTCTTTCTTTCTTTCTTTCTTTCTTTCTTTCTTTCTTTCTTTCTTCAAGCGTGTATATGATTACAGACAAAGTATAAACATGATTGTGAATATACAAGAAGTACAAGCATGGTTATGCATACATATTTTACAAATACATGGGGACGTTAGGACAGGGACGGTAGGCACGCTGGTGAGCTTATGCACACCCCTTACACCCCTCTTAGGAATGGGGTGAGGTCAATGGTAGACAGTCTAAGGTTAAAGTTTTGGGGGTTTGGGGAAGAAACTACAGAGTCAGGTAATGTATTCCAGGCATTGACCACTCTGTTGCTGAAGTTGAATTTTTTGCAATCAAGTTTGAAGCAGTTTACATTAAGTTTCTATCTATTATTTATACCTTTGGTTTTTCCTGGCTAGATGTAAAACTTTGCTTTTCTCCACATTACATTTCATGTTGTTAGATAGGGCCCATTGTTCAACTCTGTCAAGATGTTTTCGGATCCTGAGCTTGTCTTCTGGAGTGTTGACTCTTCCTGCCAGCTTAGTGTCATATGCAATTTTGATGAGTTCCCCTTCTATTCCCTCATCTAAGTCATTTATGAAGATATTGAAGAGTAGTGGGCCCAAGACAGAACCTTGTGGTACCCCACTGCTTACTTCCCTCCATGTAGATGTAGTATTGTTAAGGACTACTTATTGAATATGGTTTCTCAACCATATTCAAATGGTTGAATATTTACAAATCCATCTTGTGGTGATACTGTCTATCTCACATTTTTCTAGTTTGTCAAGAAGTAGGTTGTGATCTACTTTGTTGAATGCCTTGCTGAAGTCTAAGTATACTATGTCCACAGCATTTTGCTGATCTACTAATTTAGTCACTTTATCAAAGAATGAAATAAGATTGGTTTGGCATGATTTGTTTTTAACAAACCTGTGCTAACCTTTAGTTATAACTTTATTTGTTTATATATGTTTGCAGAACTGTTTTTTAAAATTATCTTTTCCAGTATCTTCCCAGGTACTGATGTTAGGCTGATTGGTCTGTAATTTTCTGGATCTGTTTTCCCCACCCCCCTTTTTGAAGATGGGAACCACATTAGCTCTTTTCCAATCCTCAAGTAGTTCCCCATTGTTCCAGGATTTTTGAAAGGTATGTTACAATGGTTCTGAGATAACATCTGCCAGTTCCTTCAGAATTCAGTTCACCCAGTGAATAGTTAAATAACCTGAGGTAGACAGAATTTGCTGCTAATTTAGAAACACAAAAGGAGCACTGATTGCAAACAATTGGAATGTAGGTTAGCAAACAATTACCTTTCACCAAACCACAATATTTTATGATTTGGACCTCAGAACATGTTGATATTTGAGTGTACCTGTTTGTATGTTACATGAACCAATATTTTGATATAATAATCATTGAACAGGTTATCACCACTTGCTTAAAAATGCAAAAGACCCATTCTTTGTACTTTTGATTCAAAATATCTTCCTTGCTCTCTTCTGTATATATTTGTTGTAGAGTTCTGCAGCCAGGAGAAAATGCTCCATATTTTTTTATTCAGAGCCACTAGGGAATTATTGGTGAGATTTAGAGTCAAATCTGTACTCAGCCATAAAACTGAGATCATTCTCAGAATAATAACAGAGAGATGGAAATAAATTAAATAGAGACGTGACACAGATTGAGTTAATTATTGTAGATTTGATTTCTGTTTTGTAATTGCTAACCTTAAAATATCTTGATTCTTATAGGTATCCTCTGAAACACTTTCCAAATTAGCCATCTTATGTAAAATAGAGATAAAAATAAAAGGGGGGGGACGGGGGAAGGGGAGGGAGGGAGGGAGAGATGAAGGGAAGTATCTACAAAGTAAAATTTTATCCTCAATTTTCTTCAGTTTCAAGAAAACTTCTGTGCCTGAGATATACCAAATAAAAAATATTAACATCCTTCTAACTTCACCTCTGAATCTGACAAAAAATTCCCAAAGTAATCAAGATAATCCATTGCTACATTGGGATTCTATCTTGGCTTTGATCCTGCTGTTTATTTTAAGCACTTTATTAAGAGGTCACCATTGATTTTGTGTCATCTTTGGGTAAGTTTATTTCTTGGAATTTTATAAAAATTGCTGACTTGTCTTTTAGACTTTGCTGGAACTTTAAACAGAAATAAATCAGAGCTTACATTAATTTTGCTGTCAGTATGTGGATGCCTCTGTTCTGAATTACTCAGAAAATGTACAAACACTTCATAGGGCAGTGTTTAGTATTTTACAATTTATGACTGAAATGATTTCGAAGATTCCAACTCTATTGCAAGGACAAATTCCACACCTATTTTTTTCACTACTGTGAACTACAAAAACAATTTATTCTATTGCCTTTATTGCCCAATTTAACTTAATTTATTACTTGACTTAGCAAGGCATGAATTTTGGATACTGATTTTTATGAGGAACATTTTCAGCTGTTGCTTCAATAATGTGCATCTTGGTTTTGGGTTTAATGCCTTCTTAGTTACCTGTACATTCAACTGAATGTTCTCAGGATATCCTCCACACAAAGGTTTAGAAAATACTCCAGCTTTCAAATCCCTCTCCTAGGAGAGGATTATAATCGAAATGTATCTGTCAGATGCAGATTTTTGTGAAATTTCATGCAACGCTTGGCACCACCATACAAAGGATTCCATCTGTCTGTTTTTATTCCTTCCCAAATTACCCTTATTGCTACAGCATTTTTGCCAAAATAAAACACCTTTCATGTCATTTTACAGCCACTTATATGGCCCCTGGATGATTATCACTTTAGGTTGATTACAGAATGTAGAATGTAATAGATGAAACATTTACCGTATATACTCGAGTATAGGCCGACCCGAATATAAGCCGAGGCACCTAATTTTACCACAAAAAACTGGAAAAGTTATTGACTCGAGTATAAGCCTAGGGTGGGAAATGCAGCAGCTACCGGTAAATTTCAAAAATAAAAATAGATACCAATAATGTTTTTGAATATTTATTTCAAAGAAAAACAGTAAATATGTTCTTGTGTTTCTTCTTGTGCCTATAAAGTTTTGCATTTTCTTGACAATAAAGTGATCATCTGCCTGTATCTTTCAAAGATCTAGATATCCTCAAATATTTTTTCTGGAAATAATATTTTTTGGGTGATGTTCAATGACATTATACTTTCTTTGTTCTGATATCCTTATGTCCTTCATATCTTTCAATAATGAAATATCTATCTAGATTCTCAAACATGTACCTTCCTCCTCCTCCCTTAGATAACTAGGGTTATGTGTTTATTTGTGTGTTGTGCAGAAAAACAGCAAGGAAGATTTTTTCTAAAAACATCATTTTAAAAGTCTTTTCAGGTTTTTAATTTTCTGGTCTCTAATTGTTCGCCGCTGTTATTTGTGTGAAGCGATAGCCATTTTTCCGCTCCGCTTCACTTTTCTCCAAACTTTTTTTTTCAAAATTCTTCCTTAAAGGAGAACCGCTTTAAAAGTAGGGTTCTTTTTTTTTCTCATCCAGATGTTTCACTCCGCTGTTCCTCACTTCTTCAGCGTGGTTGTGTGTGTGTGTGTGTGTGTGTGTAGGCTTTCTCCTCGCAACCACTTTGCTTGTTCTCTTCGCTTTTTGCCCTGCCTTCCTCATAAGGAAATCTAAAGTTAACCCTTTATTTGCACAACTCTGAAGCCGCCCTCTCCTACCGCATCCCGGGGCACTCGCTCTAAGGAGGTCCCTCCATCCTCCTGCCTGGCCTGGGCACTCCAAGGAGAGCCAGCCAGCCAGTCAGCCCTACTGCAGCCATCCGTTCGCTGTTCTTTGTCCGGGATTCACTCGAGCACCTGGAAGCGCGGCTGGGCAGGATGCGCGTCGGGGCGGCGGTAGGCACGGCGCAGGGTGGCGAAGGTCTCGCGGAGCTGCCCATCGTGCAGGTGGGCATCGAAGCGCGCGGGCGCCTGGTTGCAGAGCCGGGCTCCGGCGTGCAGCAGGTAAAGCAAGGCGCGCTTCAGCAGGGCGGCGCAAGGCGCGGCGGGCGGGCGTTGCAGAGCCAGATCCAGCTGGATTGCGCGCAGCTGGTCGGCCACGAAGGCGCAGCGCTCGGCCGGGGAGACCTCGCTGGCTTCGGCCACCGACCGGCCCAGCAGGTGATGCACCGTGGCCAGCAGCACCGCCGGGCGGAGGTCGCAAGGCGGCGGGGGAGGGTCCGGCTGGCGATCCGGGTCCAGCTCCAGCCGGTGCAGCCGCTTCTGCCGCCGTCATGATGCCGTCATGACAATGTGAGTTTGACACCCCTGCTGTAGAGTTTGACTGCCATGGGCTAGTAATAAATGATGTCATAAACTTTGTACAATATACTGTAATACACTAAATTAAAATTGCTAATAAAGTACAATGTAAAACACTAGAAGAAGAACTCTGGGCTATATAAATACCTTGTGACCTTATTTTGTGGGATGATATGGAAGTTATCAAATTGATTTTAGCCAACCAGAACTTGTAAAATGGTTCATAGAAGTAGATACATTTACTCCCCTATTGAAGTTGCATGTGGAAAAGTTCTATTAACTGATACACAGTAAGTCTTAACTGGAATAACTAAAAGTAATAGCTACATTAAATATTATATGTAGTAAGTTTTATCTGCTAATTTTAAATATATCATATTTTAGAGTAGTCAGTAGAATATTATTTTGGCAGGACAGCTGTGCTACAAGCCAAGGAAACATTAATCTCTGAGGTTTATAATCAAGCTGAAAACTAATATGGCAATTTAAAACTTTATATCACATAAATTGTTTTAAATAAACAATCTTGGCCTACCAGTCTTTTTTCTCCTATATTACCAGAAATCTTCTATTTACTGTTGTAAATAAGGAGCCACATATTGCTGAGAATTAATTTTATTTCTAGTCAAGAACCACTTCCTGATTTGTATTTATGATTTTATTTTTGTTGGTGCTGCAAGATATAGAGTAATTTCAGGCAGCAACTTGTGTTCATTTGTTGCTTTTTGTGCTGTATTCAATAGCTCCCAAGAAGCCTATGCTTGAATAGGCTTCTTTCCATATTGTATTCAATAACTTTCCAGAATCCTATGCTTGAATATATATGTAACATTCTTTCTGGGGATTTAAATGTTTAATATTTATTTATTTATTTATTTATTTGAATGGATTTCTATGCCGCCCAACTCCCAGAGGACTCTGGGCGGCTCACAACATATTAGAAACCATTACAAAGTATAAAATACAGTGATTAAAAATAATACAAAAGTTAAAAAGAGAATCATATATTCATAATCAAGGGGGGAGACTCATATCTAATCTAGTTGGTCTCACTTTCACCCAGCCTGCCGGAAGAGCCAAGTTTTTATTGCTTTCCGGAAGGCCAGTAGGGTGGGGATGGTCCTGATCTCCGGGGGAAGCTGGTTCCACAGGGAGGGAGCTCCCACAGAGAAGGCCCTCCCCCTCGGCCCCGCCAGCCGACATTGTTTGGTCGACGGGACCTGGAGGAGGCCGACTCTGTGGGCCCTAACCGGTCGTAGGGAGGTATGCGGCAGGATGCGGTCCCGAAGGTAACCTGGCCCTGAGCCATGTAGGGCTTTAAAGGTAACGACCAACACCTTAAATTGGATCCGGAGACTAATGGGCAGCCAATGCAGCTGGCGGAGGATCGGTGTTACGTGGGTGCATCTAGGTACACCCACCACAGCTCGCGCAGCTGCATTTTGCACCAATTGCAGTCACCGGACACTCTTCAAGGGTAGCCCCATGTAGAGCGCGTTGCAGTAATCCAGCCGTGAGGTGATAAGGGCATGAGCGACTGTGATGACATATTTAATGGGAAAAATATGTTAGTAGTAATGATACTAACAATAATAAAATAATAAATACTAACAATAATAAAAACTAACAATAATACTAACAATAATAAAAACTAACAATAATAAAAAAAAACCTGTTGGAAACATTTGCTATGATATTGACCTGAAACTAATAGTTCTTACCACAATTGTCAATTATTTAGAATAAAGGATATTTATTTTATTTCATAGTTAATTATTTTATTGGTGTAATTGCCAACTCTTGCTCTAAACTGTAGACTTCAATTTCCAGAATCCCCTAGTCAACATGGGCATTGCTGAGCATTGAAATTCACAAATATGGAAGTTATCAAGATTGCGAAACACTTCTTTAAAGTAACTGTCTGTAGACTGACAAATTCTATTTCCAGAGCTGCAGTGAGAGCATGATATGCACTTACTGAATGTCACCTCATAATCTGAATGCTTCAATGCTCAGATCAATATAATTATTGTTTATGTCATTTACACCAAGGTTCACTCCATTGACTCAATCAATCACCATGCATGAAGTTATGAGAAACACTTCCACAGTGCCACAGCTTTATATAAAGGCTATCAACTTTGACACCTACTAATCTCATGGTTTATGTGTACCAGCTACATTCAGTGATTTTTACACATTTACAGTTGAGATAGGAGGGAATGAAGTTTCATGCTAGAAAAACCTGATCTTGAACTAAACCACTTTTAGTAGTACCAAAATCCAAAACTGAATGAAGAATATGAAAAAGAATCTAGTCTTTAAATGGAGCAAATCATGGACTCATTCATAGATCAGAAGGCACAGCACAAATATACTTATCTATTTAACTAGATAATTTATGAAGATATTGAGAGCACTAAGCCTGACAGAACCTTGGGATACCCCACTGCATGCTTTTTTCCATATTGATTTAATTCCATTAAGGACTACACAGTGAGTATGGTTGGTCCATCAGTTGCAAATCTATCTGGTGAAAGTATTGTCTATTTCATGTTGTTCCATCTTACCAAGAAATAGGCTGTGATCTACTTTGTCAAATGCTTTACTGAAGTTCAAGTAATCTATATCCACACCATTTCTCTGATTCAATCATTTAGTCACTTATTTTAAAAGAAGGCAATACGTTTTGTCTGGCATTATCTATTTTTAATAAACCCATGCTGGTTTCTGGTGATTGCTTTATTCCTTCCTAGTGCTCACAAATCTTCTGTTTGATTATCTTTTCTATGATTTTATCATGTATTGATATAAAGCTGATTGATCTATAGTTTCCTGGATCCACTTTTTTCCTTTTTTAAAAATCAGCTCAATCCTTCGGCAGTTCTCCCATGCTCCTGGAATTATATTATACCAGTATTATATTATACTATATTGTATTGTATTGTATTGTATTGTATTGTATTGTATTGTATTGTATTGTATTGTATTGTATTGTATTGTATTGTATTGTATTGTATTGTTGTGTTGTGCTGTGTTGTGCTGTGTTGTGTTGTGTTATGATGTTATGACATGATATGATATGATATGATATATGATATTATTATATTATACCAGTATTATATTATAACATTATTTATTGTATTATTAATTATTAATGTGTTAGTATTAGCCAAGGTGGCGCAGTGGTTAAATGCAGCTACTGCAGGCTACTCCAGCTGACTGCTAGTTTAGCAGTTCAGCTGTTCAAATCTCACCAGGCTCAAGGTTGACTCAGCCTTCCATCCTTCTGAGGTCGGTAAAATGAGAACCCAGATTGTTGGGGGCAATATGCTGAACTCTGTAAACAGCTTAGAGAGGGCTGTAAAGCACTATGAAGCGGTATATAAGTCTAAGTGCTATTGCTATTGCTACTTTAATACTTTACATTGCATTATGTTAGCTGTTTATCATCAGAATAATTCAGTGCATGTGCATGTGCATGTGCATACAAGTGTTATGTGTTCTTTTGTGTATCTTCCTATCGTACAAAAAGGAGTTTTATTTTATAAAATAATATATGTTTTATTAAAAAAATATAGGTGATATGTTACTATATGAATGGAAAGAAGAAAATGTTTATTGAACTGGGAAATGAGTTTTAATTTGCCATTATTTTCTTCAATCAGACCGAAGATGTTAAAAATAATACTCAAGCACACGTACTGAAAATCACTGAAGTGCCATTGACAATCAAACTGATTACATTACATTGGAGACTCAGCTCATAATGCTCTCAGCATTCTTTGGATTATCACCACCTGCTTTCTCTGACAGCAATGTAAGAGAAAGAAAGAACAGTGAAGTTATTTTTACCTTTTTCTGCACAATCAAATATAAAACAGTTTATGAATTTGTGTTGATTGTCAGAAAGAATAATTTGAATGAGGCAAAGCTGGTACTTTATAATGATTGCAAGGGGAAACTAGAATCGATCTGTACTTCTCTCTCTCTCTCTCTCTCTCTCTCTCTCTCTCTCTCTCTCTCTCTCTCTCTCTCTCTCTCTCTCTCTCTCTCTCTCTCTCTCTCTCTCTCTCTCTCTCTTCTTTCTTTCCTTGAAACATCAGATTCAAGTAAAATATTGTTATAAGATACAATATGGATTGGTCACTGGGACCAGAGGTTTAATTTTCCAAGCTTTCAGACTCATGCTGCAATCCATCCTCAGGGAACTTCTTTCTACCAGAATATGTACTTTGGGCTATTCTATGCACATATTCTGGTAAAGAGAAATTCCTTGAGGGTAGGGTCCAGCACAAATCGATAAGCTCAGGGGACTAAACCTCTGGTCCCAGTGACCAATCTAGATTGGATCTTGCAACATTATCCTGGGACACATATATTGGCTTTCATCCATAAAATATTGTTAACATGAAAATAAATTTTGACCAAGTACAATCATTTTTTAGTTTCTTTTGTTGTTCTGGCCTAATTAATACAAATATTTTATTTGCTCACATGCTCAAACATGTAGTATTTTGAGGAATAAACTTACTTATCCCAAAGCAGACATCTGCTGTAAATTGCTAGAAAAGAAACTGATTACTTTCATCTCCTCCTCCTCATAATTCTGTTTAGAATTATGCAGCAATCATGATTAGAAGGATGAGGAAATATTATAATTGGTTGATGTATCTCTCTGACAGCCTTTTGAAGATTTGGGCTGGGAACATATACCGGAAAGGATGATGGATCTCTATTGTGATATAGTTTAATAATACAATCTTGAAAATCTTTCCTATGTCCCTTTAACACCAACAAAATCAAGATGGGGTTATCCTGAGTTATTTTTTTCTCATTCCTTCTTTCTTCCCATGAAGTAGACTGAAGAAAGGGTTCAATTGATGCATACATAACATTTCTTGCATTCTTTCCTCAAGGTTATTCATAATCTTCTACATCATCTTCTTGTCTCTATAAATGATTACTCAACAGTAAGATAATTTTTACAGGTTTCTGGCCATAATTGCTAGAATATTCTACATATATGTGTGACTAATAAGATCTTCAGTAAATTCACAAATGAACTAAAATGAGCTCTTCAAAAGAATTGCTCCCAAAAACCACAGGTTTTTTTTTTTTTGTAAATATGTAATTCACCAAGGCTGTTTCTAACTGTTTCTCTTTGGAACCCTAGTATTCTGTTTGTCATTCTAACTCTTGTGCTGGAGATTATAAAATCTCCATTTAGGACTTCAGAGGTAATCTAAATCAAGTGAGTCTTGAACAATTGATAGAGTTTTAAACATAGGAATGTTTGAATGTTGAGAATTGGACTACCAGAATACATTTATTGAGCATACTTTTGTACTTGTTCAAATTTTGCCATAGAATATTTGGCTCAAAGAAGTACTGGTTTCTCATCCATCCTGGTTTCATCCAATAGGTGGTGTCATAAGACTTTATTTATTTATTATTTATTTATTTATTTATTTATTTATCTATCTATCTATCTATCTATCTATCTATCTATCTATCTATCTATCTATCTATCTATCTATCTATCTATCTATCTATCTATCTATCTATCTATCTATCTATCTATCTATCTATCTATCTATCTATCTATCTATCTATCTATCTATCTATCTATCTATCTATCTATCTATCTATCTATCTATCTATCTATCTATCTATTTATTTATTTATTTATTTATATTTGTATGCCGCCCAACTCCCAGGGGACTCTGGACGGCTAACAACAAATGGATAAAAACAGCAATAGAAATAAATTATTAAAATACAGTAAAAATTTAAAAAACAATTTCACTCATACTTATCATAAAAGGGGAGACCTTCTGAGTTTTTGTGTAATAAGATCAATTAACCCCAGGCCTGCCGGAATAGCCAGGTTTTTATGGCCTTCCAGAAGGCCAACAAGGTGGGGACGGTGCGGACCTCCAGGGACGTTGGTTCCAGAGAGCCGGCATTGCCACAGAGAAGGCTCTCTCGCGTGGGCCCGCCAGCCTGCATTGTCTAGCTGATGGGACCCACAGAAGACCAACTCTATGGGATCTCACCGGTCGTAGGGAAGTATGTGGTAGTAAGCAGTCCCGAAGATAGCCTGGTCCTGACCCATGTAGGGCTTTAAAGGTAATAACCAACACCTTGAATTGTGCCTGGAGACCGATAGGCAACCAGTGCAGCTGGTGGAGAATTGGTGTCATGTGGGTGTACCTCGGGGCACCCACCACAGCTCGCGCAGCTGCATTCTGGACCAGTTGAAGTCTCCGAACACTCTTCAAGGATAGCCCCATGTAGAGCACATTGCAATAGTCAAGCCTTTAGACATGTTTTACTGGAAGATAGAATTGTGACTACTTTTTTCAAACCTAATCAAATATTTTAATAATTTGCAGTACTTGAAAAAGCAAGATTTTCCAGGGCCATCTCTTCAAGTGATATTTAAGAGCTCTTTTGACTTTGCCATTGAGTTCACTAAAAACAGTGACTTTCTTGGGCACCAGTTGTTGTCTCAAGGACAGAGCCAAGTGGTCAGTCCTTATTCATCAAACATATTTTGTTATGCAGTTGTAGAAAGTTAGCACCCACCCCTCTCCTAGAAGAATGAAATATTTTGAGGAATATTAAAAAGACAGAATATTATATTTCCTGGATGAGAAATGGAGAAACATGCTCTTGGAAAACAGCCCCCACCTTTCTTAATAGCTCTCAGCAGATGTCAGCCCTTAAGAGCGATAAAGCTTTATTCATAAGCAAATACCCTCACCCAAGATCCAACAAAGGTAGGTTTAGCTCTCAGCCACAATAGGAATTGCCCAAAGCCCCTTCATTGCATCAACTCAGTTGCACTACCCCCAGCAGTTCAAATTTCAACCAAACTTAGCTCAGACAAACTCCTAGGATTTGTATATGGCCCCATGGGAGTCTGACAACAGCCAATAGAATACATGTTCTTGCATAGGAATAGGAAGTTCAAGTGCAAAGCCCAAGAGAAGGTATAAATACCCCTCACTCTCAACTCCATGTGGTCAGCTCCCCAGACCCATGTGGTTCTGCTTCATAATTAAACCATCTTTCCAATCAGCTTCCATGTTTCCAGTATATTTTTACCAGCTTGGAACTGAACCAGATGGATATTTATTCCAAAACAGTTGATATGTCAGATGTTATCTTTAAATAGTATGTACAAAAGGAAATGTGTTTTCAAACACTGGAGAAAGAAAAATATACCAAACAATTGAGAAATATCCCCACACTCCATTAGTAACAATTGTCCCTATTCCTATCCATAAATATTAGGCTGAAGTGTTGTACCCACTTATGTAAAAGTAAGTCTTACTAAATGTGGAATGGAACTGTGCCTGTCATTCCACAGATACGAATAATCAGAAAAACAAACTGGTGGCAATATGTCACACATCTAGAGTTTTAGCATTCTTTCATCACAGCTATTTTCAGGCAGTCTGTCTTCCCCCTTTATCAGTTTTGCAAGCTGAACAAAAAAAAAGATGGATGGATTTTCAGTAGACTACATTGTTTTCATTAAGAAAGTATAACTGTATTTTATTTTTCTCTCTTCCTTCTTCCTGCTGTACTAACTGAAAGTGAGGGAAAAATAGATGAATGTTACTTCTATGGGCTTCTTTGTGCTCTGTAAACATAATGATCTTCTAATAGTAACAATTAATTTTAAATTGTTTAATTTGCTCCCTATGGTAATTTGGCCCCTAGAATTAGATTTGCTGCAATCAAAGACATGGGTTAAACACTTTGGTGTGTCTGATTGGCTGATATCTACAGTTCTGACATTTTCTATGGTTCTATACATACTACTGCAAGAATATAAGTATGCCTACATGTGACACCAATCAAAAGACAAACATCTGAATTTGAGCAGAAACAATTATTTTTATAATGTCACAAATATTATTCAGCTCACAAAATAATAAACAATCCCAATTTTAACCTATCTTCTTCTGTTGGCCTATTTTGATTTATTTGTGAAATCCCCAAGGAAAAGAAGTTATACAAACACTTGTAATCTGAGATAGGTAGAAATACCATTATGTATTATAGGACAGTATTCTCAAACAGTAAACAAAAAGGGGTTTAGGACAAGAATGAACATTGAATGAAAGACAAATAATTCGCTCCTGCTTTTTCATTATATAACCATGTATAATCACTCTTGCTGATGAGTGCAGTCTATTGCACATAGTACAATGCATATTATACCCTCCCACAATGTATATTAAAAATGTATTAAAAGGATCTACTGTAAGATATTTTCCTTTCTACCATTTCTGGATGTGAAAGAGACAGAAGAAAAATGCAATAATATATCCAATTTTTATCGAACATTTTTAGTCCTGAAATGATTTACCACAAAAAAGGAAGTAAAACATGTAATCAATGTTTTCTTAGTAAAACAAGAGGACATTCTTTAAAAACTCTCTGCTACTAGGATTCTGAAATTGAAAATAACACTATTTTAAAGTTTATGCTAAATGAATTAACTCATCTGTTTTTGATTAGGTAAATTTCACAAATCTGTATATCCTTCAGATTGATTTAAATGTTTTCTACATTTGTTTAGGTGATAGTTCTGTACTTTGGGCTGACACAGTAGCGGGTATTATACCCATTTTAAGATGAGAGAGGAAAGATGGACAATATATTGCAATGTGGTATTCTGAAAATGGAATTATGCTGGTTTTGCACACCAAATTTAACAATTAAAGACAGCCCCTTACCCCCTTCAGTACAGCACATAGATGTTCAACTTTTTCCAGGTTAAGGGCAGATCTGGCTTTTGAGAGTGTGCTGATGGTTATACATTTTCCAGCAATTTTTAGAATAGTTCCCAAAGCACAATTATCCACCCTTGACAAAAAAGATGACATAATTCTTCACCAGGCTGAAAGGGACGTTGTTACTTACCTGATACGTCCTTTCTCATAGGGTGGAGCCAGCCTCCAAGAATGGGTTAAACCTGCCTTCTAGCCAATCAGGACCGAGTTTTCAAAAGTATAAATAGAACCCTCTTGCCTTGGCACCCCCTCTTTTTTACAAGGGAAGAAGGTCAAACTCAAACGTGCTTACCAATTAAACCAACGTTTTTAATAAGGAAGAGCAAACAGAGGAAAAATGACACCAGATTGCATGAACATATTTACAGAATGAAAGATGGTTGAATACGGGCAGTCCAGCCAATCCCATGAACAGGGAGGGACTTGGAGGCTGGCTCCACCCTATGAGAAAGGACGTATCAGGTAAGTAACAACGTCCCTTCTCCATAGTGGGTGGAGCCAGCCTCCAAGAATGGGACATACCAAAGTACCTTGTCCCTAGGGCGGGCCACCTGAAGCAGGCTGAGACTGACCTATTCCTTCCACACCTTGGTGTAACACCCTCCGGCCAAAGTCTGCCTCCTCTGAGGCATAGGCATCTAGTTTATAGTGCCGGACAAAAGGTGTCGGGGAGGCCCATGTGGCCGCACGGCAAACCTCCACAATGGAGGCCCGGGCGTTCCAAGCCGCAGTGGTGGCTGTGCTGCGCGTGGAGTGCGCTGTAAATCCGGGGGGCCGGGGCAAAGACATTTGTTCATAAGCCAAGGAGATGGTCGCGCGAAGCCAACGGCCCACCGTGGAGGATGATGCTTTGGAGCCCATGGAAGAAGGGCGAAAGGACACAAAGAGAGCCTCAGTTCATCGGAAGCTAGAGGTGCATTGCAAATAGATGTCCAGGGCACGCCTGACGTCCAGCAGGTGCCACACACGCTCAGTGTCATTGAGTGAAGTTTGGTAGAAACTGGGGAGAATGATCTCCTGCGCCTTGTGAAAGTACGTGTTTACCTTCGGGACGAAGGTGGGGTCCAGTCACAGGACCACCCTGTCGGAGTGAAAGACGCACAGGTCCCCCCTCACAGACAGAGGGGCCAGTTCTGAGATCCTGCGTGCGGAAGTCACTGCCACAAGAAAGACTCCTTTGTATGTTAAGTGGGCCAGAGAGGCCGTAGAGAGAGGCTCAAATGGGCCCTCAGTGAGAGTAGTTAATACCTTAGATAGGTCCCAGGTTGGGAACCTATGGACTACGGGAGGGCACAGGTTGGTAGCCCCCTTCAGGAACTGTCTCAGGAGCATGTGACTGGATAGGGAGTCCAAGTTTTGGCAGGAGAGTACAGTGAATAGCTCCACCACTTGGCAGCGGAGCGTATTAGGGGAAAGACCCTTGGCAAGTCCCTGGCGCAGGAATTGAATGACATTGATTATTGACAGTTCTACAGGCGAATATCCCACCTGCACACACCAGCGACAGAAGGCCTTCCACGTGGCCGAATAAATACGTTCAGTAAACGGCCTCCTAGAGGCCAACATGATTTGAGCAATATTGTCCGGAACCAGGCGGTGCTTCAGAGTGAGCAGCTCAAGTGCCAGGCGGTCAGTTGTAGCCAATGCAGCTCTGGATGGTGGACTGACCCCTGGGCAAGAGACCACTCTGTCGGCGGGATCCGCCAAGGAGGTGACACGGACAGGGACATAAGGTCCGCGAACCAGGCCCATCTGGGCCAGTGGGAAGCTAGAAGGAGCACCTCCACCCTCAGCTGCAGGACCCTCTGGATGACCTTGGGGATCAAGGGGAGGGGAGGGAATGCATATAGTAGCCCTTGCGGCCAGTCGCATTGAAGAGTGTCTGTGTCCGCTGCCCCCTGTGTCCAGAACCTGGTGACGAACCTGGGCAACCTGGCATTCTCCGGGGTGGCGAAGAGGTCCATGACTGGCAGACCGAACCGACCGACCAGCTGCTGGAAAATGTCCGGATGAAGATACCACTCCACTGGGTCAGATTAACAGAGTTGGAAGGGACCTCACAGGTCATCTAGTCCAACCCCCTGCCCAAGCAGGAGACTCTACATCTGCCTCTACCTAGGACTGAATTCACAACCTCCTGATTGTGAGGCAAGAGCTCTACCTCTAGGCTGATGGAGTTCCGGCTGAGCCAGTCTGCGGTTGTGTTGCTCACCCCAGAGATGTGTTCTGCTGCGATGGACTGCAGATGCCGCTCTGCCCAGAGCCCCAGTGTCATTGCCTCAGCCATGAGGACCTTGGACATGGTCCCGCCCTGGCAATTGATATGGGCCTTCGTTGTTACATTGTCTGTCAAGACAAGCATGTGACTGCCCGACAGACGGCCCTGGAAGTGAGCTAGGGCCAACCTGACTGCCCTCAGTTCTAACAGGTTGATGGGGAGGCTCTGCTCGGCACTGGACCAAGTGGCTCGGCACCTGGGACTCGATGTGGGCCCCTCAACCTGTGGTGCTGGCATCCGTGGTCAGAGTCAGCCTCCGTGGTTCCAGGATGCCGGTGCCTTTGGTGAGAGTGGCTGAAGACCACCATCTGAGGGATTTCTGGACCCCTGTCGGGAGGTGGACCCTGGCTGGGGAATCGCTGCGACCGGATCTCTGGAAAGGGAGAACAAACTATTGGAGGTCTCTGGAATGCAGGTGAGCCCATGGAGTGATGTGAATGGCTGATATCACCTTCCCCAGGAGGGAGGACAGCTGGTTCAGGGGAACCCTTGTTTGGGCCAGAACATGCTGGACTAAATCCGATAGGCTATCTCTCCGCTCCTGAGATAGGTACACCCTGCACTCCAGAGAGTCAATGATGGCCCCCAAGTGAGTCATCCTGGTAGAAGGTGACAATTGGCTTTTTTCCATGTTGACTAGGAACCCGTGGTGCCCAAGGGAGTTAAGGACTACCTGGGTGTCCTGTTCTGCCTGGGACAGAGAGGAAGACTGGATGAGAATGTCATCCAGGTAGCACTGGACACGCACGGGGATAGCCCGCAGGTGGGCGGTCAAGGCGGCCAATACCATGGTAAACACCCTAGGTGCTGAAGACAGGCCGAAGGGCAACGCCAGATATTCGTAATGCACCCCTGCATGGCAAAACCGGAGGTATTGGCGGTGAGATGAATTGATTGGAATGTGGAGGTAAGCCTCCGAAAGTCAAGTGAGGCAAGAAAGTCGCCTTGCCTAATGACCGCCAGAATTGATTGCAGGGTATGCATCTTGAATTTCTTGTAGATGACATATTTATGGAGGCGTTTTAAATCAAGAATGGCTCTCCACCCGCCCGAAGGTAGATCGGGAAAGGGTAAGGCAAATCACATAAGCCACGTCCCACAGAAGACCCTAATGGGGAGTCAGCCCCTGGCACACTGACTGAGGCAAGGGACAGGTCACCACTGACCAGAAACTCTCCTCCTCCCCCCAAGACTGCTAGGGTCTCAGAGGGGCACAAGGCTGCTGAGGGACACAAGTCCTTCTTCAGGGCAAAAACCTTAGGCAGCTCCAAGGCAGCTCCACCTAGCAAGCGTCCATCTGGAGGTGGACCCCATTGACCTGGCTTAGACAGCCGCTTGAGCTGATGATGATTGAGCAGCAGGTTGATTTTGGCTTGTGAATGGAGCTGTCTGGTTCCAAATGCCAGAATGGGCTAATGAGAATTCCCTGGCATCCAGGGAACTCCCGTCCACTAGGTCCCCCTCCCTGGGGGATGCTAGGTAGGAATGAGTAGGGTAGAGTACTCTGGATAGGGTAATTTCCTTTGTAAAAGGCATCATTTTTAAAAATTAACTCCAATTTACAAATCCTGTTGTCTTTGTCTTAAAGTTCAGTTCATAAGAGACTGATATTTTCAAATACAGAAAAAAAATTGATAGTTTGTATATAGTTCCAGTTATGCTGGGCTCATAGACTCCAGAAAAAGGCTTGGTTTTAAACTGTTACTGGAATGAGTGCTCACTAGGCTCATTTGTTCCTTTTATGTGAGATCTGTAACTTACTACTTCTAAATTCTGCTGAAAGCCCTTGTTCAAGCCATTTTTAAAATATAGATAGAATCTTCATTCTAAGTTGATATGTTTAGCTTGTTATTGTCATATATGAATACCTGAACATGCTTTAACAGGTACTCCTGAGGCAGACCTACAGACAGCTAGTCTGAATTTTTGTCAGCTCAATTCAAATAACAGTATCCATATTTATTTAAGGCCTCTGCCAACAAGGCAGGCCTCAGAAAGGCCTGGGTAAATTAGTAGGTCCAAACAGTCACTAAAAATGGCCAACGCCCTTAAATGAGGCCAACAAGATGGCAGTTGCCCTTAGTTGGTCTTTCAAAATGGCCACTGCCCATATTAGGCCTTAAAAATGGCCACCGGCAAGAAAGGGCATCCAAAATGGCCATGTGGCTTCAAAATGGTCTCTGCCCACTTTTGGTATTTGAAACAAAATGGCCACGCCCTTAGTGCCTTCAATTCTGAGGGCAATCAAAATGGCTGCCACCCTGTGGGAGGCTTCAAGATGGCCACTGGCACTCTCAAAGGCTGCCTACACACTTACCTGGCTGAAGACAAGCAGAGCAATGCAGAGCAGCTCAAATGGAAGCATACGGCCCAGGCACTAGAGACAGGTACAGACAGGGCCTTGGATCAAAGGAGCCTTGCCAGATTGCTGGCTCTTGTCACCCATTGCACAGAAGGCAAGTTAAATAAAGGAGGCCTCAAAAGAAAAAAGAATTTTTTTTTAAGTGGGCGGTCCTGTGTAATTCAAAATGGTGGCCACCCATGAGGCACTCCTAAACTTGCTGTCTCCTGAGGAGAAAGGAGTCTGCTAAGGCCTAGCCACTAACTGTCAGTTTTTTGGGTCTCCTGGAGCAGACTGACTGATTTCTGAAGTTCCAAACAAAAAGAGGGAACAAGCCCTCAGGAAGCAGCACCCAGATTGCCAGCTTCTCAGGCACAAGACGGAGCAAAAAAACAGCTGTGCTGGATGACTTGGAGCGTTCAGAAGGGGAGGATGGGCGTAGAAGTGACCTGTCCCTGTCCCTGGCAGGGCTCATAGTTTCTAATCCCCCCCTGGCAAATGTCCTCAGCAGGAGTGACCCTGGGGGTCTTCTGCTTTGCCTTCCCCTGCTTATGGCCTTTGTCAGCCATTCTGGCTGAACTATGGAGCAGCAGGGGTCAAAGGCAGGCTCTGAGGCAAGGAAGCAGCCGATCTGAGCGAAGATGATTTGAAGTCTGCCTGTCAGTTTGCCTTGCCGAGGCCTTCTCTCCCGATGCAAGGCAAGGTGTGAAATTTCTAGCGCCCTTTTCCGACGCCGCTCGATCGATTGCGGCCGATGTCGGCTCCAAAAGTCAATTAAAGACGCTAGTTTGGCTTATAGGAGACAAACTCAAGCTGATTGGAGGGGAACGCTAGTTTGGCTTATAGGAGACAAACTCAAGCCGACTGCAGGCCACCCAAGCTCAGGGCTTCTGTGGCTGAAGATCACGATCTGGAGTACCTCCCTTCCTGACAGGCAAGACAAGGCTGCAATTATTTGACTGGTTGATTAAGGTGAGAAAACCCCAGTACACAACAGATGTGCAACTGTTAAGGGTAATCTCCTCCCTGGGGAGTCCCAACCCCCAGCTAGGGACAAGGCCCAATGGGGCAATGCCCAGTAAGCTGACACGATTGAAGAGTCTCTGAGTGACAGCTGTCAAGTAAGAATCAATGAAGCAATAACTCACAGGAAGTAGTAGAAATTCAGTAGTTGGTGGAGAAATCGAAGAATGGGTTTAAGCACTGTCCTTTTTGGCTAAGGACCGAGAAAAAAAGAGGGGGTGCCAAGGCAAGAGGGTTCTATTTATACTTTTGAAAACTCGGTCCTGATTGGCTAGAGGGCAGGTTTAACCCATTCTTGGAGGCTGGCTCCACCCACTATGGAGAAAGGCAGGTACTGAAAATTTCAGACACATTTTCTCATTCCCAGTGTTTATCATGAATGCTGCTCTTCAGAATATGGACATTATGTCTTCCTCTTAACCCATGTAATGTTTACATTTCTGCATACCTGTGACTAAGTGACTAAACAAACACTAATGAATGTCTGAATGGAAGAAGTGTCTGAATGGAAGATGTGTAATTAGAATGCCTGTTTTTTCTGTTCAGGTTTTTTCATGCTCACTGTTTCATGTTCAAATATCCTGCATCATAAATTGACATATTTCATGCAACTGTATAAGTAGATCTGACTTCAAAGCTTATTTTGGATATTATTTAAACTTTTTGCAAAAGTGAACAGTTTTTTCTAACAGTAGCAATAACATTCCATCTTTAGCTTATCCCTGGAGTGGTCTCATGGCTAAGTAAGAAAAATTGTATAAGGGCAGCAATAGCTTTCTACTTTTAGCCTACCTGGGGTGTTCAGCAGCCTTGACAATTTACAGACATAGGAGATGAACTGTTCACAATACTCGGCACTACCAGTGATGGCTGAGATTTGATCCATGGTGGCACTGTAATTAAGCTGTAGCACAGCATGCTTCTCTGGTCTGTTGCTTACCACTGGAAAACGCTCTTGTAAGTCATGATTCACAGTAGTCCATACTTTGTCCTCTGCATGAAAAATGGATAAAAACATATTCAACAATTGAAGTTCTTGCTATCCCTTATTCAGAGACACATATTCAGAGACACATATTCAGAGACACATATTATCTGCTACAACATCCTTCCTGTCAACAACTACTTCAGCTTCAACCACAACAATACACGAGCACACAACAGATACAAACTCAAAGTGAACCGCTCCAAACTTGACTGTAGAAAATACGACTTTAGCAACAGAGTGGTTAATGCCTGGAACTCACTACCTGACTCTGTGATTTCATCACCAAACCCCCAAAACTTTACCCTTAGACTGTCTACTGTTGACCTCACCCGATTCCTAAGAGGTCAGTAAGGGGCGTGCATAAGTGCACCAGCGTGCCTATCGTCCCTGTCCTAATGTTCCCTCTTATCAGTACCCATCTTATGTATATAAACAATGTTATATCTATGTAGATTACCAATATGTATTTGACTAAATAAATAAATAAATAAATAATGAAATAAATCCTAGTAACTTTACTTGAACAACTTTCATTGACACTGCCATCATGAATAACTTGGTAACCAAAGCTGAGGAAAGGCAAATCTAATTTCCATTAAAAAAAAGAGCCTAAAAAGCAAGCATGAAAGATTGAATATGTGTTTTCCCTCAAACATCATTTATTGGTTCTAAATCTCTATCTCCAACTTTCTTCCATAAAACATAGAGATTCAATTAAATATAATACAACAACAAATATGCAGGATTGGATCTCCCATTAGATCAAGAGGGAGAGCTGCCTCAGGCTGTAGAAAGGAAGGGAATAAAAAACAGAGGTTTATTTAATTTGGCATTTTCTGCAACCCAAAACTAGTCTACTTCACTCAGATTAAAGATGTTACCCCATCACAGAATTAAAGTAAAATTCAACTACTGGACTGATTGGCTTATGTGTGTTGTTTTGATATCTTCTCCTCAGGCAGTGAACTCTCTTGTGTAAAATGGGACAAAACTCACTTAACATAGCAACATAAATTCTAGGCTTAATTGTGGTCATAAGTCGAAGACTACCTGTACTTCACTTTTTTTTGTATTGCACTGGAAAAAGAAAAAAAATCAGCAAACTATTGATTGCTATTGCCATACAGTGAAAGCTTCTAAACCCGTGATGGCGAACCTATGGCATGCGTGCCACAGGTGGCATGTGGAACCATATCGGAGGGCACACAAGGTGTTGCCCTATGTCAGCTCCACCGCACATGTGTGCACTGGACAGCTGGTTTTCAGTCTTCGGGAAGGCCATTTTCGCCCTCCGGAGGCTTCAGGAGGCTTCCCTGAAGCCTCCAGAGTGCGAAAAACGGCCCAATGGGCAAACCGGAAGTTCAGAAAAATGGACTTGAGTTTGCCCGTTGGGCCATTTTTTGCACCCCGGAAGCTTCAGGGAAGTCTCCTGAAGCCTGGGGGTGGCGAAAAACAGCCCAATGGGCAAACTCAAAGTTCGCAAAAATGAACTTCTGGGTTTGCCCGTTGGGCCATTTTTCGCACTCTGGAGGCTTCAGGGAGGCTTGAGGAAAGCCTCCTGAAGCCTGGGGATGGCAAAAAATGGCCCAACGGGCTTCCGAACTTCTGGTTGGCCCATTTGGCCATTTTTCGCCATCCCCAGGCTTCAGGAGTCTGGAGGCTTCAGTGAGGCCTGTGTGCATGCGCAGGGGTAGTGCGGGGAGTTGTGCGCATGCACAGCGGTTGTGTGTGCATGCGCAGGGAGAGGGCATGAGTGTGGGCACGTGCACGTGCGCTAGCGCTTGCACATCTTTTTGTCACGCGAGCCAAAAAAGGTTCCCCATCACTGTTCTAAACTCTTAACCTGAAAATGACTGTTTCCTAATCTTCAGTCAAGATATTCTTTTTTAAAAAAAACATTAAAAGTATTAATTACAATAGCAAAAGGAAACAGTCGTTAAAAATAAAAAGAGAGAATAAAAAGTATCAGAAAACAAAAAAGAAATAAAAAATAGAAATAAAAAAGTGGTTTTCCACCCTCACCATAAGAAATATAAACAATGTCATTATATTTTCACTTTGTCTTAATTATGTTTTACAAAATTCTTCATCCCATAACTCAACTCTTCACTATGGCAAATCTAATTTGTAAATCTTCCAGCCAAGACATTCTTTAAATTCCAAATTATCTACTATATAAATTGTACTTTATCAAAAAGATAAATCTTTTTCAAATGGTTCTGTCAAAATTACTTAAAATAAAATTGCTATCAAGGTGACACATCATGTTAAAACAACTTAAAAGAAATGAGCCAGGTTCCATTATAGGCAGAACAATGGTGCGCTTTTGCAAGCCATTTTAAAAATACATTTCCGGATGCTCTTCTCTGATAAACTTCCAACAGTTAATAAGAAACAAAAGTAAGATTGCATGTCAACCTCTTCTGCTGCTTCTGTCTGGTCTGTATCAAGTCTCTAATGAGGCCATATGGCATTTTGCATGAGTGTTGGATTCACCTAGCAAAGCAGATGTGCCATACAGTAGCTGAGGATATTAAGCAAATAGAAGTTCATGTATATTACACTTTTGATCTATTTTCTATTAACTTCCACCTCAATTAATGGAAAGCATAGTGGGGGGGGGGCAAAATTATTGAAATACTATATTGGCACTCCTATTATTATTACTCTCAGTGTAGAAACACATGTATGTTATATTTGTAAAACATATTGGTTAAAGAATGGGGCTGCCCTTAACATCTATTACAGAAGTAATCCTCTGGAACAGGCTTTGTATCCTCATATCTAAAAAAGATGAGCATTTCAGAGCTGGAAGCAAAAGAACTGTTAGAGTGACTTAAATGTCAAAGGAGGAACCCAGGATTGGTCCATTATAGGAAGAAAAAGATTGGGCAGGCATTGAGCAAACTTCTGGAAGCAGGTCAAAGGTACTGAAGAATCAGAAGTGCTGATAGAAGAGCCCAGCATCAGAACAAAATCTCCAAGTGCAGTACCAGTAGAAAGCCAGTTTGTTTATGTATCTGACTGTTCCAGACAGTGAACATCTATCCTGGGCAAAGATAGCAAAGCAGGCTTTATAACTTTAGTGGAAAGAAGATTTGCTGAAGAAAATATAGGAATAAGCAAAGACTAGCATCCAATTATAGGCAACTGCATCTTACAAGGAGAGGAGTCAGTAAATAATGTGTATGCTGGGAACAAATGCAGAATTATGACTCCAATATTAGCAATCTAATGGATGAAGAGCAGGAATAACAGACATAGAGAAGACAAAAAATAAATCCTTAAATCCTAATATGGTCAATGGGTTGTGAGGTGTCAGTGTCTCTGAAATCCCACTGTCAATAAACACATTGCTCAATAGATAGATGTGGGATCTGTGTTCTTCTGTATTGTTAACTAGTGTGGCAGGGATGTGCCTCACTGAGGCATTCCCCGCCCCCATAGATTCCTCCAGAGCTAATGGAACAGGAGTGGGCTTCTTGCATGGAGGCAGAACTGTGCCTTCATAGAGAAATAAATCAACAGAGAAATAGTATCTCAGGCAGAATGCTAGCAATTACATACTTGTGTTTCCTGTAAAGTCACAGCTGAAGCACAACAGTCCCCAAGACTGATTCAGTGATTGGTCTTTTAGATGATAAGCAGGCAAAAACCAATGAACTGAATTTAATTACAATAAGTAGTACTTTTGCTTATGTGTTATGCAAAAAAACATGCTTAATACTGGACTTGATTTATTCAGCTAATTGTCAAGTGAGAGCCCAGAACTGGCTACCTAATCTTTTTCAGCAATGTTGGGATCAAAATAAACCTGCTCCTCATTTGTTGCTGCTGTTCTGTAAGATACTTCAGAGTATTTAAGTAGTGGATCTGATGATAGTTGGACACTTTTTCTAAGATTAGTGTTGGTTTTGTACATAATTATCAGCAGTACAGTGTATTCAGGTATGTATATATGTATGTATGTGTATTGCAAGATGGATGGCTCCTGCAACTCATTTTGTTGCTGACTAATTCCTTTCCAAAATAGCATCTGTCAGAGAAAACAAGAGGAGGCAAGGAGTCCTGAATTTTTCATACAAACAGTTGCAGAGCTGTAAACTTGCTTGTATTTCTAGATAAATTAATATAGAGAATTAATGATTAAAGTAGTCTTATCCCCAGAGATTAATTAGAGATGCACAGGGGACTGAACTCTTCCTTTTATCTCCTCTCTTAAACATACTTGCCTTTTACTATGGTTCTCATTAAGAATCTCACAAATATATGAATGTAACTAACATACTATTTCAAAATCAGTAATTTAAATTTATTATAGCCACTTACTCCTGTAGATTCTGGGTAGCTTACAAATACAAAACAAAAACAATTTAAAAAACTTCCCCACAAGTTGTGAATGAACGAAAAACAGAAATATTGTAAATAACCCATTCCTTTTAATATACAGTAAACCCTTTCTGAGTTTGTAATTTGGGAAAACTAAGCATTATTTAAAAAAGAGAAATAGAGAGAAGGCAATACAAGCATTAATGTGCTATTGGAAAAACCTCTTTAATATATATATTTCCACATATGTTGGATGATTTAATTTTTAGCACCACTAGCTGTCAATTTGACAAATTGTATTCTTAGCAAGAAGCAACCAGGTTTGATGTGACATGTCCAGGAGTTATTGTTTAAAATGTTTACTTCATAAGGGCAACAGAGCCTTGAAGAAGAGTAAGTAAAGAGACATCTTGTAATTCAGGAGGACCAGTTAGAGGGAATACTTTCTACTAGCCATACTGTGACAGGTACATCTTTTCATGCAAAGAAATTTTGAACATTATGATCCATAAACCAATAAAGCACAATCTGTTTTGAAAAAACAGAGATGAAGGGGAAAATCTTTATAGCAACAAAATAGAAAGTAAATGGCTAATACAATCTCCACATGCATTTATTACACAGTGAAACACTTTCAGGCCTAAATAAGTCCATAAAACAAGCTGTTCTGTTTCAAAGCTATAAAATGAAAGCGAAAACATTATAGTAAATAAAGTCTTAATGTAGACTATCAGTTTGACTTCTACTAATGAATACCAATTCAAATGAATGTAGAAGAAAAAACAGTAATAGCAACCTTAATTCAGAAATTAAATGTATATGTTACTTTACTTCACATAGTTTATAGACCTAATCCAAACTCTTGCCCTTTAGCAAAGAATAAAGAGAAAATTCCATTATTTTAGTTCCTGGTGAATACATATATAATCCTTGCGAAACCCAGAAGTTATTGCCTTACTCTAGTCTAAAATACAATCCAAGAATTTTCCAATGTTCATTCATTCAAATTTGTATATACTATTACTACTAAAACTGTTGTGTAAGTTTAATTATGTGTAACTGTCAATTGAACCAAATAGTGCATCACAGGACAACAATTTTCGAATCCATGTACTTCAGATGGGCTAATTTACAGAATGTGTCCAAAATCTGAGACCCATTACCCTTGTGGGATTGAAATTTGGCAAAGTTGTGGCCACTTCAATGCTGCCATGCTGCTGCTCCATTTCTCTGCTGCACTCAGTCGCAATCATGTCCTTTCAAATATTCCCTGCAAACTTCCTACAAGGAGAAGCCATCAGGAAGACAGATGTTGCTCCCAGTCCCATTGCTTTTTTTATCCAGCCATGGTTTTTCTATTTCTTCTATCTATTCCCTTAACAGACCATAACAGAAAATTCACTTGGTATATCTCATGATATCATTGGGGCACATACATTGGAAGCTAAAATTTCCTAGAGCAGGAATATAAAAATTATTATGAGCAATTTATACCTCCCAATAGAATATAACAGCAGATTTCTACAAAGTTATCAAAATGGTACAGGTAAAAGCACCTAAATTAAAGCAAAGAAGTATATATTGGGGACAACAATTTTACTCTCAAAAGATAATCAATATTTATAAATAGCTACACTTATGGTGTTATAATAACCATTTGTTACAAGCCATGTCATGTTAACTTTGTTCATCCCAATGTGCATAGCTAAAGATCTATGGAGATTCTCAGTCATCCAGGTCATAGTTGTCCCAAAGGAACTTTTTTGGGAGGCATGGTTGCAGATGACTGAGAATCTCCATAGACTTTTAGCTATGCACTTTGGAATGAACACCCTTCAAAGGATATGGGAGTATGAACAGATTTCCAGAAACATTGCTGACTACAAGAACCATTTGTACCTCAGTTTGAAATGCAGACAACACAGACTCATCCCCAACAGCCTGCACCTGTCTTTAACAGTGAAGGGACACAGGCAACAGTGAAATCTACTTACCTTCCCTATCAGTTCGGAAGCGCGCACTTTGTGCGTGCGCACGCCACCTTTGTGCATGCACTTTTTCACCCTCTGTGCATGCGCAGAAGGCTTTGCGTATGCGTAGAGGGTGAAAAACAAGAAAATGGTGACATCTGGGCTGGTGGGAGGAGCCTTGCTCTGCCGCCACTACCGGTTCTCTGAACCACTGGCGGCCACCGCTACCGGTACGCCCAAACTGGGGTGTACCAGTAGGATTTCACCACTGGACACAGGGCAGAAAACATCCTGCAGCCAAGAAGGCTCCACACCCATTTGGACTACTCAGGTGACCCTGAGGACACACACAAACCCCAATGGCCTTAATGATTCTCTAAAAGAATGCAAATGACCAGCTCTCTGCAAGGAATATAAATGCTTCCATTCCCAACCATCCAGTCAGAGCTGAAGAAGATGAGAAACAAAATGTATTCAAAGGAAAACAAGAAAGCCCAGTTGCCTGGATGACTGAGAATCTCCATAGACTTATACCATCTCAATATATGACTATCCAGACTCTGACTGAAAACTGCCATGAAGGGGAAGAAACTATTCCATGCAGTATCCTATTCCACTGATGGATAGCTCTTACTGACAAGAACATATTCTTAATGTCTAATCTGTATCTACATCTTTGATGTTTCATCCCATTACTTCTAGGCTTATCCACTGGAGCAAGTGATAATAAATATGAACCCCCTACAATGTGACAGCCCTTCAGAGATTTTTAAAACAGTATAATGTCCTCCCTCAACCCTCTTTTCTATGAGCTAACCATACTTAGATCTTTTAAATGTTCCTGATAAGACTTGGTTTCAGTCCTTTCAATGTTTTGCTAGATCTTCTGTGGACTCTTCTTCCAATTTATTATTCTTAATTACTTAGCCAAACTGGGAAGAAAACATTAAGGGTTCATCCTTGTTCATGCTATGCAGTTTATGACTAATTTTACAGAAGAAGGATATAAAACTGGATACAGAACTTTCCTTCTCTGAGTAAACCATCTCTAGTTTGGATAACAGAAAAAAATATAATTTAAAAAATATCTGTGCTCTTTCTAACATTTTCACATTCACATTTTTGCTAGAGATTCATATTCAGCAATCTATCTACTTGTATCAAGCAGAGGATAAGCTAAGGAACTGCCGTTTTCTATCACTACTACTATCCTTAAAATATCATTTAGTAAAAACTTATTTAAAGATGAATATAGATTGCAGTTCTTGAAAACTTAAAAACAAAAAATAGCTTTAAACTGCAGATGAAACTTGATGTATACACATTTCTTCTCATATACTTTTATGTGCATTTTTATGTAATATATAATTCTGTACATAATGTATATCCAGCAGCTATTTTCTCTGATAATGTATTGTATCTTTATTTTTGCAATATGATATGTTGCAAAATCATTATCATCAGGCATTCAGTTGTGTCCGACCTTTGGCCACTCTATGAAACAGCACTTTTCATGCTCCTCTATCTTGCACCACCTCCTTCAGATCTTCCGTGGTCATCTGGATATCTATCTTTATAGCCAATGGGTACTAGAATGGCCCTTCTCCTTTTTCCACTGATCACTTCCAGCATGATTGATTTTTTTTGAAGGAGTTAGCTCACATGACATGGCCATACCCAAAAATATGATAGCTTTTGTTTTGCAATCTTGACTTCAAGTGACATTTTTGGTTATGCTCGGCCTAAGATTTCTTTATTTGTGATTTTTGCAGTTCATGGGATGCATAATAGTTATCTTTCCACCACTACCATCATGGTGAGGTATGATTGGACTTTGTGTGGGGAGTTGCAAAAATCATATCAGCGTAAAATAATTATGTTTCAGTTTAGGTGTGAATGAATTTCCATCCTTTAGTTATTAATGAGCAAGTCCTAGTAAGTTTAATGGGATAGACTTTTGAGGCAATATTTCTGTATTGCAGAAATATCAAATTTAGTAAAAGAAATAAATTCCACCCAAGATGCCAATTATAGACAATATGACTAACAGAAAAGAACAATTTTCTCTTTCTATATTTGATTGATTAAGTGAAGCAAGGATACCAAATAAAACAATAAGTAAAACATTTTAGTCCTGATCAAAAGACTATAGAGTACTTCGCAGAGCCAAAGCAAAACCCCTCTGAGACATGTTACATGCAAGACAGCACAAGCACTGTGATATCATGTCAGAGGACAAAGAAACCTAGTACCTTTGAAAACTACATAATTATTGCTGTCAGGTTTAAGACATAATGCAACTTAGTCTAACGTCGTTTACACTGCTATTTTACTATTGTATTGCTGAGCAGAGAAAAACCATCATTTCTCAGATGGCTTGATCTGAAAAAGGAATATAAACTACTCTGCTTACATGTTTGGCTTGCAGCACTTGGCTAAAAATCTGAGTGCCATAATAATTAGAACATAGAACAAATGTGATTTGAAGTCTTGCTCATCCATGTTAATATTTGATCCAGCCAAAGGAATAATTTCTGATTCATTTTTTCTATCTATAGATGCTTGGCTGGGGTTGGCTACAGATCTGATTCTTGGCCACAGATTTGATTTTGCTGTGAGAGATGAAATATATAGCATTTGTTCTAATAGAAAAATCCTGGGTTGTTTCTTTTTAGGAAACATTACCTAGGATGGTCTTTTTTTTTTGTCTCATAATAATTTTATGAAGAAAGAAAGTGACTGTAGTGTTTTACATTCTGTATTACATTTACAATATAAAATAAAGAATCTAATCTGTTAGAAACATTAAAAAAAAGTTCCATTACAGAGTACAGTTACCTGTCATATCACAGTAAACTTTCAAAGGTCCCAGTGCACCACTGCCATCTGGATCTATCCAGTAAGAACCTGTTGTTTTGCCCAAATGTTTATATGCTTCACAAGAGAGTTCATAAAGAGCTGAAACAAACAAAAACAGTAATTCAAGTAAGTAATCTACTCAGAGTTTCAGGAAAAGTACATATTTAGAAAAAGTCATAACTCTGTAAGGAAAGCTGTGAAAGAAGCACTGTAAAACCCCATTGCTTGCACTAGAAAATCGACATCAGGCGCTTCTTATTAAGTAGCATCTGAGCAGGAAATATTGCTTCAATTGCTAAATAGAGATGGTTTGATGGGATCAGAAGATATGGAGCTGGTTCAGGAAAAAAGCAAATATTATGTGTTCACATACTTATAACTGCATACTTGTTTCATAACTGCAATAGTTATTCATTTGTCTGTTCCATTTTTATTTATGTATTTATTAATATATTTATTTGTTTGTTAAATTTATTTGCTGCCCATCTTGCCAGGGGCTACTCTGGATGGCTTACAACAGTAAAATGGGAAAAATAAAAAATGTAAACATAATAAATAAGCATAACAATATCAAAGCAATAAAATAATAAAAAATAAACAAAGAAAGTACCATAATATGGATGGAGGTAGAGCAGAATTACAAGTGGGAGGTAGGGTCAACTGATTAATCAAATAGCCACCTCCTATTGGGGCCCCAGGCCAACAGCAGAGCCAGGCCTCCAACTTTGTAAAAGGATAGGGGGGCAAACCTCACCCCAGAGGGCAGCATGTTCCAGAGAGTGAGTGCTGCAACAGCGAAGCTATTCTCCTGGATCCCACCAGCCAGGTTTCCTCTTAACTGAAAAGCTCCACAGCATTTGTCAGCTGTGGAGTTTAGGCTTGTATTAGCAGGATGGGATGGTATATCAAGTCACTCACTCAAGTCTCACACACACACACACACACAGGCATGAGAGGTCCCTTCTCCTGATCACAGCTGGATCTTGCTCCCTCTGTGCATTTCCTAATCACAGAAAGACCAACAGTTTGGAGAGAAGGGGGATTTGCCAGAGCACAGGACCTTCTGTTAGGGAAAGGAGAGAGTGAGTGGAAATGGAATAGAATAGTGAATGAGAGATTTAAACTCTAGACAACCAGCAGGGAAGTCACTGAGCAAAAGCCCTGTGAGAGGAAGGGGCCCTTACCTCTGGAAGCAAGCATTGTTATAACTGGTCTATCTGTTTAATAACTGCAGTACTGGGTTTTTTTCTTCCTCAAACCCTGCCTGCAAGCTATCTACCCACCCCCACCTCTATCTCTCTATCTCTCCATCTCTTACCCTCTTACAATGCCTTACAATGCCTTTCCTGGAAGGATTACCCACAAAGGGGGGAGAGGGCCTTGTTCTCATGTGTTTCAGTCATGCACAGATGACTCTGAAACCTGTAGAAACAGATCATGCTGATCCAGATGCTACCTCCAGAGGAGACATTCCATCCATTTGAGCCAGAAATTGGGTTTGGGTCCAGTCATCCACCTGAAAGTCATCACAGCAACCAGAGTGGAGCAGACCTTCCGAAGCCTGACTGACCACCCTTACCACCAAGCCAAGCCTAATGCCACCCAGCAGACATGAAAGAAAGGACTTTGAGATGGACACGTAAAGACTGAAAGACTCTTTTCAATCCCTAGAAGACAGCTGGAAAGACTATGGGGGAGGGTGGAAATTAATTGTAAAGTTTTCTTTCTTGTCTCATTTATGTTGTATTCAGTTAAATGGAATCATATAGGGATTGTATTTGGGAGAGGTTGCCACAGCAAGTTCTGAACACCTTGGACTTTTGTCTGGTGGGATGGAAATTTGTCCAGCATGTTTGTATTGCCTGTATTGTAAATGTAGCTGCATACAAATGCGCACGCACACAGAGACATCCATTCACCTACCTCCACACAAAACTTCTCCTTTTTGCTCTGTGGCACTAAGGCTGAAGCAGTCATATCTCCCTGCTAATTCCTTGGGGGAGGGGCATCCCCCTCAGGCAATTCCCTCAGTTGAAGAGACAACAGAAAAGAGATCTCCAAAACCCAAGCCCTGACTGTGACTCACAAATAATGCTGCCCAGTTGCCCAGTAAAGCAGAATATGTTGCATTGGTGGTCTCATGAGTAGGAGTCCCAGGGCTCATTGTGTGTAATTTTAAAAATACTTAATAGCCTGGATTGCACACTAGCTAACCTCAATTTGGCCTCACAAATCCTGGAAACTAAGAGCTAGGGCAGATTTAGTAACTAACCCTTGGAAATTGGCAGGCTGTAGTTATTTAAAGGAAAACCATGGCTGTGAAGAATTTTGGGACTTGTGCTTGCTTGAACCCTGACTGGAAGCTCACAGAAACTGATATCTAACCTCTAAAAATAATTGGCATGGAAAATTGGATACTGTAAATTTCTTTCCAGAACTTTTGCCCTGGCTGCTAGACCTTCATGGTTGAAAGCTCTCTTTTGGGAGCCACTGAAGGAATCCTTTTCTGTTGCCTCTATCAATGCATTCCCCTTTGCACCCATCAAGTCTCCCTGATCTGATCATTTGTTTTTTATCTTTTGCCAATAACATGTGTGTTCCACCCACATATTTTGGCAAAAAGGGGGAATTGTAGAAAGTTAGCATCCACCCTTATCCTAGAAGAATGAAATATTCTAGGAAATATTAAAATATTAAAAAGGCAGAATATTATATTTCCCTGGATGAGAAATGGAGAAACATGTTTTTTTTAATGCAAAAAGCAGACTCACTCTTAATATCCCCCACCCTCCTCAATTGCCCACAGCAGATGTCCGCACTTAAGAGATAAAGAGATGGCTAGGTCTATTCAGAAGCAAATACCCTCCCCAAGATCCAACAGGTAGGATTAGCCCTCAGCCATAATAGGAATTGCCCCAAACCCTCTTCATTACATCATCATCCAGCAAGTTTCAACCAAACCTGGGTCTCAAGACAACCTACAAAGTTACTCCTGCATGGCCCCATGGGAGTCTGACAACCAATCAGAATACATTTCTTACACAGGAACAGGAAGCGGGGCCCAAGAGAGGGTATAAATCTCTCTCTCTCTCACCCATGTGCTCCTGTCCACCATTAAACCATCTTTCCAAAGAGCCTCCATGTTTCCAGTGTCTTTCTTCTCACTTGGAACTGAACCCAGATGGACATTTCTTCCAACACATCATAGCATCACAATGCTATGATGAAACAATGATACGCAACATCAGCAGCAGCCAACATACACAAACCATTACCCCCGACGACATCATCGAAGTCTCCAGAGATGGCCCTGAGCACCTAAATAACGACGGCTCGGTGGCCCCCCGATTCTGCAGAGTGGTTTGTAAAAACGAGCCCAGCAAATGGAAATTTATCCACACTATAAACTTCATTGCCAGAAACAATACAAATCACAGCAAACTTAGATCTAGACCAGATCTATCACTATTACAACGTATCCGCTCCCATGAACTCCGTGCTGATCTCAAAAGACGGCTAGATCTAGGTGAAACAAACCTATACATAGATTACCGTGCCGACTGCATCAAAAACAAGACCCGTAATCCATCCCACAGCATCCAACCAACCATCCCCCAACAACAAAACAACATCCTACACACCACCAACCAAGACTAGGTAAGCGCGCCCCTTACTTCCTCAATCCAATCCAATTCTAATCTCAAATGCAAACTAATCAATGCAAGAAGTGTAGTTAACAAAATGCCTGAATTCCTCTTACTACTAAACACTGACACCTTCGACATTATCTTTGTCTGCGAAACATGGCTAAACGCATCCCTCCCTGACTCCATCATCACAGCAAGAAACTACCTTGTCTTCAGGTCCGACCGCGAAACCCGCAGAGGAGGCGGAGTAGCTATATTCTACAAAAAGACATTAAACCTAAAAAATATCCAAGTTGCACATGATCTCACCCTTCCTGAAACCATCGTCTGTGATCTGTCCCTAAATACCACACTTCGTTTCATACTTTGTTACAGAGCCCCAGACTACGACATCACACATGCGAACAAATTAACATCACTGCTAACGTGGGCAACCTCCTGCCCGTACCCCCTAATCTTTCTTGGAGACCTCAACCTACCTCTCATTAACTGGACCTTAAATGAATGCACAACTGAACCCATCCATTCAACCCTATACAATGCTGTTACCAATCTGGGACTCGACCAACTAGTAACGAACAATACTAGACTCAACAACTGCCTCGACCTCATTTTCTGCAATAGCAAAAGCGCAATTTATGGACTTCAAATAAAAGAACCCTTCTCCAACAGCGACCACAGCATGATAGACTTTAGCCTCAATCTACACCATTGCAAGAATCACCTTAATAATGGGACACCCAAGTATAATTTAAAAAAAGCCAACTATGAACTCATAAACGCCGACCTCTCAACTCTTGACTGGCAAACTCTATTCTCTAACTGTAACACTGCCGATGACCTCTATAACATCTTCTTGCTCGAAGTCAAAAGAACTATCAGATTACACGTACCACTAATAACCATCATAACAAAGAAAAACAAACTACCCATATCAATAAGGAAGCTTCAATCAAAAAAAAAATCCCTCTGGCGAAAAAACAAAACAGGCTATGTAGCTAACTTCAAAAACCGCTACAAAAATATATGCCACCAAATAAAGATGGAATGCTCCAACTACCACAGCAAAAAAGAGGAAAACCTTCTGCGCACCAAATCTAACCGCGCCTTCTACAACTTCATAAATAACAAACTCAAGGACTCGAGACCTCTCCCACCACTAAAAGGACCCAACAACAAAGAATGCTATGATGAAACAGTCAAAGCAAACCTCTTCAACAGATTCTTTGGCTCAGTCTTTGTAAACAGCAACGGCTCATGTCCAAAATTCCCTAGTCGTACCACAAATACTCACAACAATTTAACACAAATAGACTTCACTGAATACAACATTGAAAAAGCACTACGTGACCTAAAACCTTCTCTATCAATCGGACCAGATGGACTATGTGCACACTTCCTAAAAAAGATCTCCACAGCCATTGCCGAGCCACTACGCATAATCTTTGAAAAATCCTACAGGACCAGTTCCCTACCAAACCTATGGTCATTAGCCACGGTCATCCCCTTCTTCAAAAAGGGAGATCCCAGTCTAGTAGAAAACTACCGACCAATCTCTCTATGCTGCGTCACATGCAGAGTCATGGAAACAATCATAAACCAATCCATTACCCTCCACCTAGAAACTAACAACCTACTTTCAAACAAACAATTCGGTTTCAGGAAAAAACTATCCTGCAATCTACAACTACTACACTGCAAAAACATATGGACCACAAAACTGGACCAGGGCAAAACAATAGACGCAGTTTACATAGACTTCTGTAAAGCCTTCGACTCAGTGGTTCACGATAAACTACTTCTGAAACTGAAATCCTACGGCATCTCTGGACCCCTACATGACTGGTTAACTGCATTCCTGTCAAACAGACAACAAATGGTCAAAATAGGGAGCGCCCTATCAAACCCCGTTCCTGTTAACAGCGGTGTACCCCAAGGCAGCGTACTAGGACCCACACTCTTCATACTCTATATAAATGACCTTTGCGATCACATTACAAGCGACTGCGTTCTCTTCGCTGATGATGTAAAACTCTTCAACACCACCGACAACACTACTATCCTCCAAAAAGACCTAGACTTTGTGACAGAATGGTCTAACATCTGGCAACTCCAAATCTCAACCAACAAATGCTCTGTCCTACACATTGGCAAAAAAAATCAGAACATTAAATACAAGCTGAAAAATCAAGACCTTACAGACGACCCTCACTCTGTCAAAGACCTTGGAATACTCATATCAAATGACCTAAGTGCCAAAGCCCACTGCAACAACATCGCCAAAAAGGCTTCAAGAGTTGTTAACCTAATCTTACGTAGCTTCTTCTCCGGTAATATCACACTACTAACCAGAGCATACAAAACATTCGCCAGACCAATCCTTGAATACAGCTCATCTGTCTGGAACCCACACCGCATATCAGACATAAATACATTAGAAAGTGTCCAGAGATACTTTACAAGAAGAGTCCTCCACTCCTCTACTCGCAACAGAATACCTTACGCAACCAGACTTGAAATCCTGGGCTTAGAAAGCTTAGAACTACGTCGCCTTCGGCACGACCTAAGCATAACTCATAAAATTATCTGCTACAATGTCCTTCCTGTCAATGACTACTTCAGCTTCAACCACAACAATACACGAGCACATAACAGATACAAACTCAAAGTGAACCGCTCCAAACTTGACTGTAGAAAATACGACTTTAGCAACAGAGTGGTAAATGCCTGGAACTCACTACCTGACTCTGTGGTTTCGTCACCAAACCCCCAAAACTTTACCCTTAGACTGTCCACTGTTGACCTCACCCGATTCCTAAGAGGTCAGTAAGGGGCGTGCATAAGTGCACCAGTGTGCCTACCGTCCCTGTCCTAATGTTCCCGCTTATCAGTACCCATCTTATGTATACAAACAATGTTTTATCTATGTATATTACCAACATGTACTTGACAAAATTAATAAACAAACAAACACTTGTTAATGTCCTTAAAGAAAAAAATCCCAGACTTGTCTTTTTAAAAGTTGCAGATTTTCTTGAAGCTCTTCTTTCAGTTGTGTTGAGAGATTTATATTTAAACCATCATAATAAGTGTTGGTGTCAGGTTTATATTCCAAAATTGCAGTTGACTCCTCTGGATTTTCAGCTACTTGTGACGATGCCTCAATAGTTTGGTAATTTTCTACATGTGTTTGCATCTCTAAAGTAAGTGTGAGAAGTTTTTTTTATCATCCTTAGAGCACAGCTGATCTATAAACTGGTGGATTTTATTTAGAAAATTTTCAAATACATCTCTAATAATTTGCTCCTCTAGCTTGACTCCCTCTTTGGTCAAAGAATAGCTTTTTTGTAAGTTACTTAGAGATTGCTAGTCATTCAGAAACCATAAAAATCAGAAAGTTTTAGCCATCCACAGCAAAGCATTTATGTCTTTATGTTTCTCCATCAGCTTTGGGTTTTTCCCCCCTCCACACTTCCTTAGCAGCCTTTTTTCTTGTTGTTTAACACTGAAGAAACCACCAAAATGGCTCAGGTCTTCAAAAAGGAGTAGCAAGCTGTGACTAAAGAGAGCCTCTTTTAACTTAGTAAAGATTAATAGTCCTTAAAGGTGATTAAGAAATGAAAGGCACAACTTACTGTCCGTTTGAAAAGTAAATTTCAAAACGGCTTCTTCTTCAAAGATGAACAGATTTCAGCCGCTCTCCCCAGCATTCATCATGCAGTTGTCAGACTGAAGCCATTTTAATTGGGGTCTTTTGCCTGCCACACTTTATGCTATTTTAAAATGTATTCTTAGCTGTGGGAATTTGGGAGGGGCAGTTGCATGAGGGATGTCTGCATGTAGTCATAACAAATTCCTTCTAGATGGTCAAGGTCATCCTTTGTCTTCGCACTTCTGCACCTGCACGGAAGGAGATGGGAGTTGCTGCCTAGTTGGCAGATGAAGATTGGTCAATGTGATGGGCTTGGGGGAGTGGGGACAAGGGCTTGAACTTTCAACTGGGTGGAGAAACCCCTGGGACTTCAGATTCGGGTTTCTCCCAGATGTGCCAATATGGCTCTGCTAATAAATTGGAACTTTGAGGAATATTTTGCCTCGGACTCTGAAGCTCCTGAAGTTACTTGCAGACCTCAGCTGTATCAAAGGATCTTGAGAGGTAATTCTAAGAATTTCCCTAACCCAGGAGAGGTATATAAACTGAAGGAATGCCAGTTCCTTCCATTAGTAGCTGAAGACCTACAGCCCAGGAAAAAACCCTTCAGGGATCTCTCCCTGGGCATGTCTTCAGTTCGCCATCTTCACTGGACATCTGTGATAGTTTGAAGTCTAGGTTTAGTCTATGCAAACAATTTTTTTCTGGAAGCATGATAAATATATCCAAATACTATTTTTAGTCATAAAATAAATAATAAAGAAAAGATGCATGCATTCATATTCCATCCATATAAAACATTGGATATATTATTTAATAATCATTCTTTCTCCTGAGTCATGTTTAATGTTTGCTGAGATGAAGTGACCCATAATATTGTTAGGTAATTTAATGATTACCTTCAATAACAGAAAATGTTTATCAGAGAAATGGGTTAGGTATGATTCTTCTTGGTAGGTTTATGATGGCTATCATTGAAATTTTAGCAATACCAAAATGACCATACAGAATAAAGGAAGGCATTTTTATTAATGTCTAAAGGGAAATTATGCACAGAGAAAGAGCCATAACTATTATCAAAGGACATTTTCAAAGCATTATTCCAGTATTTGAGGGGCTGCCACAAAGAAGAGAGAGTCAACTTATTTTCTAGACCTTCTTGACCAGAAGACAAGACAAGAAACAATGGATGGAAACTAATCAAGGAGAGAAGCAACTTGGAATTAAGGAGAAACTTTCTATCAGTGAGAGCAATTAACCAGTAGAATAGCTTGCCTTCAGAACTTATAGGTGCTTCATCACTGGAGGTTTTTAAGAAAAGACTGGGCAGACACCTGTTTAAAATGGTATAGAGCCATGATGGCGAACATTTGGCAACCCAAAGTGGCACACGAAGCCATATCACCAGGCACACGCACCCTTGCCCGTTTGTCTTCCAGGTTTCTGGCATGCATGCCCGTATGATGATCAGCTGTCCTATGCATGTGAGGCAGTGCCAAAAACCAGTGTGTGTATGTGCGCCGGCCAGCTGATTGTCGGGTGTGCATGTGCGCCAGAACCCAGAAGTTTGGCTTTTCTGGAGCGTGATCCCTTTGTGCGTGCGGCAATGCCGAAAACCTGTGTGTGTATGCGCACCGGCCAGCTGATTGTTGGGCGTGTATGCATGCTAGAACCCGGAAGTTCAGCTCTTCTGGAGCATGATCTCTTCCCATGTGCGGCAGTGCCGAAAACCAGTGTGTGCATGCGTGCCGGCCAGCTGATTGTCAGGTGCTCATGCATGCTAGAACCCAGAAGTTTGGCTTTTCCGGAGCGCGGCCCTGATGAGCATGTGTGCAATGTTTCTGCGTGACCTTTTTGGCACTTGGTGCCAAAAAGGTTCGCCATCACTGGTATAGAGTCTCCCGCTTGACCAAGGGGTTGAACTAGAAGACCTCCAAGGTCCTTTCCAGCTCTATTCTGATTGATTGATTTCTCTTATGTAGGAAGATTCCACACTGAAAAGGGAAATGATTGCACAGTAATATTCACAGAAACTAATATGGTTTAATTCTATATTTCACCTATCTTCAGTGTTTGATATCTGGATTATTTCCAGCTTCTCTTATTATATTCACACTTTGTCATTAAATCAGATTCAACTTTTCTTCACTTTGTTCTTTGTTGTCTCTAAACTCCTAATTTGTGCCATTAATATTACATTAATTTACCCATTATCCATCCTAACTTCCTAATTTTCTCACTTTAAGACTATTTTGTTTGGTTTTATTTATTTTATTTTTATCCTGTCTATATTACTTTATAAGTAACTCAAGACAGCAAACATACATAATATTCTTTCCTCCTATTTTCCCCATAACAATAATTCTGTGAATTTGGTTGGGCTGAAAGAGAGTGACTGGCACAAGGTCACCTAGCTGGCTTTCATTAATGGGGTGATGAATTTTAATGCTATGTTTTGGTGTTTCCTAATTTTGTGCATGTTTTTCTCTCCCTTCCCCCCATACCCAATCTTTGACTTCAAACATTTGTCCCATATGACAGCTTGATTTCACCATCTATCTTTTCTTGGGTCTCTTGTCCTTGATTGTCTTCTGATTAAGATCAGAAGCCGACTGGCAGAAATTTATTTATGGTTTTAATTGGTGGGAAAAGCATTATTTATGTACTAAGCACATAGTAAATTATAAATTGTAACCATGGCATATTCTTTACTCTGCTTATACCATTTATCTGTCTGCTTAATTGTTCTTGAAGTTTTATTGTAATATAATAACAGGAACTATATTAAGCAGTTTGTTTGCAGAGTTATAATGCCAGAAGGCATTAGACGATAAGTGTAATAAATTTGTCATATCTTAAGATGTTAGATTCATGTTAGAATCACATTATATAAAACAGCTAGAAATGTACATTTTCAGGGATGTAATACTTTATATGTTAGATTATTAATAGCATCCTAGTTCACATGCTGAACAAACTGATAGAGCATTTAGCTTTGCTTGGCTGAAAAGGACAAAGCATGCTGTTACGACACTGATATTTTACCTCACAGAACAAATTGGAATTGTAAGAACTATTTTATTCAAAAAAGTAATTGAGAGGAAAGGTTTGAATTTCATGTGTATACATGAACAAATAACCTATCCTAAGTAATTATATACTTAATATCGAGCTTTAATATCTTTTTTCCAAAATAAAAAATACAAGAATTCAATGAATGATTTATCTTTAGGTAGCTAATCTAGACTAGGGAGAATCAGTTTCAAATTCAGCATCAGCCCTGGAAGCTTGGTGTTAAATTTAGGCCAGTTCCTTCCTTTCCAGCCCTACTGACTATAAAAATTATTGTGGTGAGGAAATATTATAAGAATTGTTTATATTAATTGTTACATACTCTGTTGTTCTGTTGCTCTGCTCTGAGGTGCTCTGTTCATTAATTCAATCTCTTGGAGTAAATGCACAATGTAAGTAAGTAAAACAAACAAAATTTTGAGTAGTTTGGAGAACTGGCTAATACCACCTCTGGCTGGCCCCAGAGTGGGGTGGGAATGGAGATTTTGCAGTATCCTTCCCCTGCCATGCCCACCAAGCCACGCCCACAGAACCGGTAGGGAAACATTTTGAATTTCACCCCTGCTAAAACAGTAAAGACTTTCATATATTTCTAGGGCCAACAATGCAGATATAATTTCCCACTGCTATCTTCTAGGATTTTTTTATTTTATTTCCCAAGCTACTGTCCTAATTGTTTATGATTCAAATAATCCATAAAATCTCAACATGAACTCTTTTTTGTAGTGTGTGGAAAGTGTGTGTGTGTGTGTGTGTGTGTGTGTGTGTGTGTTTCTGAAGGCCAAGTTCAGGAAATAACATTAAATAAATGAAAATAATAAATGACATTGACAGATTCAAACTAATAGTTTTCTATTCAAGAATGAATAGAATGAATGCATGAATGAATTGAATGAATGAATGAATACAATGAATGAATGAATGAATGAATGAATATATCATCTGCTATAAACAGTGAAAGAATAAAAATTAATATATTTTATTGAAGCAGTATATTTTTATTGAAATAGTAATTCTAGATAAGTGGTGATTAGTTCATATAATGACTTAACTACATAACTAGCTTTAGACTGAGGCTGAGTATGCATTAGTCCAGAAAGCTAAACTTAATGGAAGCCAACATTGTCTCTCTTTCTGAATCATTCTATAAATTCAAATAAGGGCACCATAAAACTGAGCTGGCACTGCCATATCAGTGATGGGCTGTCTGCTAAAATGAAGCAAGGCTGTAGCATGCACTTGAAGGAAAAGCCATATGACAAATGACAGAATGGCTCTAGCTATTGTATTGGCATCCAAAGGAAGTGTGTGCATGTTAATTGGACAACAATGCTGTGTTTATATTCTGGACAAATCAGATGAATTCCAAGACCAAGCTGAACACATAGCAAAGATAGCTGCAATCTCTCCCCCCCCCTCCCGCACATGAAAGAATGGGAAGGTTGGTGGCATTGGCTGACAGGTTAGCTGCCTGATTTCAACTGGTTAAGAACCCTAATGATGACCATGGCAGATATAGTCATTATTCTCTTAGTCACCTGTTGTGGATTACAATGCCTTCCACTTTGCCTTTCCACCTGTAAGCAAACAGTAAGGGTCTCTCCATACACAGATACTGGTGTTCCTGGAATCTTGGAAAATTAAATCATTTTCAGATTCAAAGAGGGGGAATGATGGGCTGTCTACTAAAACGAAGCAAGGTTATGGCATGCACTTGAAAGAAAACTGTGATGCCTGTAATTGTGGAGTCTGTCTGGCAAGGACAAAGAATGTTTATTCACAAAGAATATGCATGCGTAACACTTAAATCAATTCTAGGTGGTTAGAGTAATAAATAGGTGATAACAGTAACAAAGAGTTAGACATCTTGCATACCTCAGCTAGAAGGTAGGAATAGTGATGGCCTGGAACAAATAAAATGTGTATTAGATAACTCCTGGAGCATTCATTAGCCAAAGTTTAGGAATAGAGATGACTAGGACAATTGTTAGATCATTATGAAAATGTTTATTAGATTATTTGTTTTATACACCTAGAATACTGCATCCAGTTTTGGTCACCACACTATAAAAAAAGATGTTGAGACTCTAAAAAAAGTGCAGAGAAGAGCAACCAAGATGATTAGGAGACTGGAGGCTAACACATACAATGAATGGTTGCAAGTACTCGGCATGGCCAGTCTAGTGAAGAGAAGGACCAGGGGAGACATGATAGCAGTGTTCCAATATTTGAGGGCCTCCCACTGAAAGCTTTCAAGAAGAGACTGGACTGCCATTTGTCAAAAATGGTGTAGTGTCTCCTGCTTGGGTGGTGGGGTTGGACTACATGACCTACAAGATCCCTTCCAACTCTGTTAATCTGTTAATATACCGTATTTTTCGGACTATAAGACACACCGGAGTATAAGACGCACCTTAGTTTTGGGGGAGGAAAACAAGGAAAAAAGGCCTCTGCCTCCCAGCAATTTGCCAAACAGCAAACAGCAAACAGTACAGATGATATACACTGTTTGCTGTGTATTTCTGTGCATGTGTGCCTGACCCATAGAAATGGCAAAGAATTGGAGAAATGTACATTTATGGCAGTATATTAATCCCAGAAAGTTTTCTTAAATGTAATCACACTAACTCCTCCCAATTATTTAAATAGATCTACTCCAAACATGACTAAGTCAGGGTTTCTTAGCTGCCTTCTTTTAATACTAATACTTAATACTAATACTTAATACTAAAACAGGACATTTCAGATTATACTTTTACAGATCTTTAAAATTGATGTGGCTTTCTGGAAGTATTCTCTGCTATTTAAAAGAAGATACAATAGCACTGGGCATCTTCAGAGCAAGCATTTATTTTAAAAAGCTTCTTCATTTTGTTAAGTTATCTAGAACAATAATAAAGCAGTCTTTAAAAAATAAGTCTAATAATTTGAACACTCTACAAACATTTAACAAAATAACATATTAACAGAATCTGCCTCTACCTAGGATAGAACTCACAACCTCCTGATTGTGAGGCAAGAGCTCTAGCTCTGAGCCATAGCAGCTATAGCTTGCCTCCTTTTGATTTCAGCAGTCTAATATTGCCAGCAGTTTATCTCCCAGCAATTTGTCACATTACAGCCACCATAGTTAGTTTCATTTTACCACGTGGCTTGCAAGCCTCCGTCAGCTGTAGGTCGGGAGGCAGTTTATCTCTTCTTGTGCTCTTCTTGTGCTTTGCCCTGTTTGCTGCAAAGAGGTAAATTGCTGGCAGGCAGAGGCCAAAGGGTGGGGGTGGCTGGGTGGGGCTGCATTCGGTGTATAAGATGCACCCAGGTTTTCACCCTCTTTTTGAGGATAAAAAGGTGCGTCTTATACTCCGAAAAATACGGTATTCCGCCTTCTGCTTTAATGAAAATGTATAAAGCTTTCTTAATTCTATTGTTTGAGGTTCTTTGGCATTTTCTAACCAATATCTCTTTTCTTGGAGCACTTCAATAAAAGGAAACAACACCTCATGTCTGGTGTTCTTCATCGGCTTTTGGCACCAGGCTCAGACACGAACTGGGGACAACATCGGTGTGAAATCCATTGGTTTAAATGGGTCCACTCTATGTATGACAAAGTCAATTTTTAATAGGAAAATTTTATAGATATACCATTTTTGAAAAGTCTTAAAGGATTTCATTTAATTCCTTTCAAAGCAAATACAATCTTTTTTTAAAACAACAAACCCAATCTCCAAATATCGTCCACCACAAAAACATTTTCCTAAACATTAGTGTTGAAGAAATTAGACATGAAAGTATGACGACAAGAGCCTCAAGCTTTTTTTGGGGTGGGGGGGTGGAGGTGGAGGTCAGATATATATTTTTATTAGTGTTATGGTGTTCATCACCTATTTTCATTCTGACTGTTTATTTGGTGAAGTAAGTTCTCCTATTATTTTCATTATGGTTTTCCATAATAATTTTAAAATAACCAAAAATTATCCCCCATTCCCATCATTAGATTAAGTGGCAGATAGCATTAAGTGAGGACTCAACTAATTTTGTATCCCTAAGAGAATTAAGAGACATGCAAGTGTGATGGGCAATATAGAAATTTGATAAAATAAATTAAATACATTAATAAATATAAATAGTTATTTTGATTTCCCACTATTCCTTATGGAGAAGCATTCAAACTCTTCCTACCTGTATGCTGCTTCTAAATGTAACGTAATCAAAAGTTCAAAACTGGCCTTTTAGTTCTGAGTCTGGAAATCCAACATCTATTATTGTACGATAGTGTGTGGGTCAATGCATCACATCTGCAGTGAATAATTATTGTGGTTTCCTCTGAATTCTCTAAATCAGAGGTTGGAGAGGCAGAACAGCTACCCCCCCCCCGAGATCCGCATTATTCCCACCCTGCCAGCCTTCAGAAAAGCAGTAAAAACATGGCTTTGTCAACAGGCTTGGGGCCAATGATTTTAATACAACACCGATCACTCTTGGCCCCATGAATGATTTATTGTATGGGTTTTTAAATTGTGGTTTTTAATGTTTTTAAATGTTTTAATATCTATTGTTTTTAATGCTTTTTATATTTGTTGTTGCATGTGAATTTTTACTGTTGTGAGCCGCCCAGAGTCTCTGTGGAATGGGCGGCATACAAATGCAACTAATAAATAATAAATGTAGATACCTACTGCCACTCCAAGAGATAATGAGTCTGAACAGATGAAAACCAATTCAGGTACTGATTCTGGCAGGGTGCTGAATCCAAGAACACAATAACAGCTATAAAGGGCTAAGCAAAGGCAATCAGCATGACTCCTTGAAAAAGACAGGACAGTAATGCCCTAATCAAGCCAAGACAGCACTGAGAGGATTGGGGACAATATGAGAGCAGCTACTAGACGCTTGCCCTTTACTCCCTCTCTTGAAAACCTGACCTGGGTGCACTTCTCTTACTCCTTGCCCTATACTCAGACATTTGGGGCAAGTCATACAATTCTCTCTTATCAAAAGTTTAGATTGTCACAGAAAACACATCTCTACCTTTCTCCTGTTGATGACTCACATTTCAAGGCAAGCTCTAAGTTCAATAAAAGCTTTCAAATGTATATTTGTAGCCTTTTTTGTTTTGTTTTGCATGGCACAAGATAATAAAATTGGTAGGTGTCATTTTTGTGTGGTTTGAACACAATAAAATCCATATTTTCACATTGCCCAGTCTCAATGCTAAACAAACTGTATTTCCAACTCCATATTAAAGTTGTTAAATGCACTCTAAAATATGCATCGGCTATGGATACACAAAATGATTAATAACAGTAATAATGGCATAAATTAGAAAAGATACTTTTAATTGCTCTTTAGGTCCAAATGAAGCAATTAGTACTTTTCCTATCATTATCCTTGGTAGGAAGCGCAATTGTCTATTTAAGCACTTCTTTTGGCAGCAGATTGTATGAATTCTCATTTCCAGCTCTTTGCAATCAATGAAACATATGCTTTGGAAGACAAATGCTGCACAAAACAGCAATTCTCCACCAGTTGATAAACAGAGATTTATTTAGATCTATTTAATTTATTTAATTATAATTATCTTAATGTATTAATATTATCACTATGATTTTCACCAGTACTTCCAAGCATGTTAATTCCACCTTTCTAATCTTATAGAGCATGAACATAATTTTGATATGGTCCTTGTTTCTTTTTTTTTTCATACCTAGAAAGCTAATCTCCACTAAATCAGGACTTTGGTTTATTTAACTCAGAACTGATGAGCAACAGATGAACTGCGGTGGTGCAGTGGTTAGAGTGTAGTATTGGAGGCAAACTCTGTCCACTGCCAGGAGTTCAATCCTCACCGCTCAAGATTGATTCAGCCTTTCATCCTTCTGAGGTTGGTAAAATGAGGACCCAGATTATTGGGAGCAATATGCTGACTCTCTTAGAGAGTGCTGTAAAGCACTATGAAACAGTATAAAAGTCTAAGTAATATTGCTATTGCTATTTTCAAGTTTCAGACAGAGGCTTTTCTAGTTAGAGATATTAATCTTTCAGATATGAAACTGGAACTAATGATAGATATGGGATAATCTTCCTGTATATATTCTTGTAAGCTAGGAATGAATTATTTGCCAAATGGTATATAGAAAAAGTCCATATCCCTTATTTTCTAGAGTTCAAAGTTAATTCAAAAATTTTGAGAACGATAAGACAATCTTCCCTGTGTATATATAATCTCCCAGTTATCATTCTCTCCTTTCTGTTCTGTGTTACAAGCTCATAAAACATTCCAATTCTTGATGCAATATTCAGTGTGCCCTGTGGAAACATACACCAAATTAAAAAGCAAGCATGAAATATTAAAAAAAAGGAAGACGGGCAGATGCCAAAGCACCTTTGAAATGACTTTGGACTTAATCATGTTGTTGAGAAACAAGGCCATTACTTTTGTGATGATGAAGACAAGGATAGGGAAAGCTGTCATCAAAATGATAAAGATGAATGTGTCTTTGATATGGCAGATGGTAAAGAGGATGATTGACAAGTGGAGATGAAATTATAATTGAGCTACCACAAAATATTTCAGACTGGCAGCTCAATTTGAGTATGGAAGCCAAACAGCTTTATTGAAAGTCAAAAGGTTTTATTTCATAACAATTTTAACTTTTGTAGTTTGGAATAAAAAGGTATGAATATTGGTAGAAAATATGATTTAAACAACTACAGACTAAATAAGAAAAAAAAATAACAGCTAGCTCCATAACTTTTTCAATGAAAATTATGACTGAATTTTCACATGCCACTAAACTAGAATTTGTTTAATAAATAACCTACAACTGGTTAGAGTTTTGTAGCCAAGGTTTAGTAGCCTTTTATTTATGGAGATTTTTGAATTCTGATAGAGCATATTGAATCTGCTTGTTCCATATTATTCAAGAAAATAAATCCTTCCTTAATTGCTTCAATTCATTCTGGCTTCACTCTTCATCTGAATCAAAGCATAGTTGTGTGAGAAATCAGCTATCCTTTAGATTCTAAAGTGATTTTTTTTGGGAGGGCAGCTTTTTGAGGGGCTACTAAGTTCAAATATATTTCTCTTAATTTGGATGCAGATGAGGCAGTACCTTAGGACTCAATGACAAGCCCAACGCAATCATGAAAAAACAGAATCACACTGACAGGCTTAGCCAGGCCCCATGTCCAAGCGAACAGCCAGATCTTTAAATACTTATGAAATGCAAGCAGACTCAGACTGTACTGTTTAATATACTGTTTAATAGATGGGGTCCACCAACATGCCTATCATAAAGAACTGCAGAAAGGATCAGTGACGGGCAGTCCTGCAAACAGCCTAGCTCATTGCAATGAAGGGCTTTATTGGTAACCAACAGCACCTCAAATTGTACCTGGAATTTACTGGAAGTCAGTGTAGCTCAGTGCAATGATATAACATGGGTGTGTCAAGATTTGTTCATAACTACTTGCACCACTGCATTCTGGATCAGCTTCTGAGTAACAATAGCAATAGCACTTAGACTTATATACTGCTTCAAAGTGCTTTTACAGCCCTCTCTAAGTGGTTTACAGAGTCAACATATTGCCCCCAATAATCTGGGTCCTCATTTTACCCACCTTGGAAGGATGGAAGGCTGAGTCAACTTTGAGCCGGTGAGATTTGAACTGCCAAACTGTATCTAGCAGTCAGCCGAAGTAGCCTGTAGTACTGCACTCTAACCACTGTGCCACCTTGGCTCAATAGCTTTCTACATCTAATCCCATGTAAAGCATATTTATTTATATTTATTTATTTATTTATTTTGTCAAGCATATATAAGATTACAGAAAAAGTATAAACATGATTGTGAATACATAAAATGTATAAACATGGTTATGAATACATGAGATGGTTACGAATACATGGGGATATTAGGAGAGGGACGTTAGGCACGCTGGTGCACTTATGCACGCTCCTTACAGACCTCTTAGGAATGGGGTGAGGTCAACGGTAGACAGTCTAAGGTTAAAGTTTTGGGGGTTTGGGGAAGAAAACACAGAGTCCGGTAGTGCATTCCAGTCATTGACCAGTAGATTGTTTGGCTCTAAGTGGAGGGTAATGGATTGGTTAATGATTGATTCCATGACTTTGCAAGTGACAAAACATAAAGAGATAGGTCTGTAATTTTCAACTAGGCTGGGGTCACCCTTTTTGAAGATAGGGATGACCATGGCTAATGACCATAGGTTGACCATATTGTAATAATATATTCAGAAGATGACCAAGGCATGAGAGGAAAAGGTGCTCAAACCAATAGAGATTTTCTTGTGGAGACATAGCATTGGAAAATTTATCTTGTATTTGCTTTTAGCAATTTTTCAGCAAATTAAACAATCTGAAACAATATCTCCCCTCAGCAATTCAAATATTACTTCTACAAATAGCAGGGCCTAGATAAAAAGCAGAACTGTTGCTGCCAGGCTCCTCCTCAGAAAACACCAGGAAAGACAATGTAGATTGGACAAGAAATATTCAAAATAGGAAAATAACAAGCAAAACTGAAGCCCTGCTTAATTTATAATGAAGTTCCCCAGGCAGAAGGCACCCTAGTCAGGAGTTCTTCTAGCTCCATTTTCATAGTGGGATCTCTGTGAGATTGGCTTTGAAGCAGACTGAAATGAGCTAGAAACTTAAAATTTAGAAATTTAAAATAGTCCTTCAAAACTTCTCACAGCTCTGCTACTGAATGTGTTTCTGTGAACATCTACTTGATGTTGCCATGCTGCTTTTCAGTATGTATTTTTGTGACAACTATTTTTAAACATTTTAAATATTTAAATATTTTTTAAAAAATTTGACAGATTGCATGTACTGTTCTAGGAGGAGGAAGAGAAAGAGCCAGAGCTGCATAAATAATCTCAAAAGTCTAGACCAGTGGTGCCATAGCTGAGCATGGCTCTTGGTATAACATCCTCTGTGGTCCTTGACAATCTAACTCTGTATTCTGATATCAACACTGGGAAATAGTCTGAATAACCCAATCTTCCTTTTGAAAGGTGATCCCAGTTTCATCAGTATCATGTGTAGTCATTTCACTTCACTTTTTCCTAGGGAAACAAGAGTGGCTGTGCATAAATCTCTGTGAAGAGACAGAGGGAACAACATCTGAAGCAACAGTGCAAAATTTGCCAAAAGCAATACTGTTTTAAATAATAAAAGAGGTGATCTATGAATGCTCCCATGTACTGAAAACCTCTCTTTTAAATATCTGGCTCAATCCTACTAAATAATTACCTTATGAAATTCTGTCTAAGTGAATGTATTGCTGCCTAGTAACAGCAATTAAAAGAAATTATGGAGCTATTATTAGATACACAGCATTGTAAAATAATAGCTGCCATTTTTTTAGCTAGCATTGGCATTTATTTCCATTGGTTCTTCCCAAGAATCTAGGATGTCATAATGCACGGGCTTAATATATAAGCAAATCCAAGCAGCATGGCTTTTTGTAACTGATAGATGGAAATTTTGTCAATACATACATTGTGTAAGGTTTTCTAAGACAATATTTTATTATCTAAATAATAATTTGCATTTATTATTGCTGTGAAAAATATTGGAAGTTATTTCTTTATTTCTTTATTTCTTTTTTCTATTTTTCTTCATTTTTTTCTTGCACATTTTGTTTTTTCTTTTTTCCTCCTCATTTTATATTAGTTTGTGCAGTTTTTATATTTTCATTTAAAAGTTTTAATTACCGATATATGCGTGCGGGCACACACACACACACACAAGCAGAATAGCAAATTTCTTCAAATTAACTTCTTAGAATTGCCCTTCCTTCCTTCCTTCCTTCCTTCCTTCCTTCCTTCCTTCCTTCCTTCCTTCCTTCCTTCCTTCCTTCCTTCCTTCCTTCCTTCCTTCCTTCCTTCCTTCCTTCCCATCAACACATCTAAGACAAAGTGACCAGATTTTTTTTTTAAGCGGGACGGGGGGGGGGCCCCGCCTCGGCACCATTTGAATTTTGCCCTCTGCGCATGTGCAGAACGCTGCGCATGCGCAGAGGGCAAAACAACGCAAATGTCAGCATGGGGGGGGGGGAGGCGGGAGGCCTTTCCTCGCCTCCCGCCTCCCCTTCGGGAGCCGGCAGTGGCTTGGGCTGGCTGGCTGGCTGGTTAGATGCGGAGTCTCATGGTCCGGGTGAAGATCGCTCACTACGTGCTGGGGGACACGCTGGGGGTCGGCACCTCCGGCAAAGTCAAGAGCTACGGGGCATGGGGCGGGGCAGGCAGGACGGGGCGCCGGGTTGCAGGCCGGCAGCGGCGGAGGGTCGCTTGAACTCGCTTCCCGCCGCAGACCGCGTTCACGCGCGGCGGCGGCGACAGCAGCAAGCCGGGAGCGCTCGCCCGGAATTGGAGTCAGCGAGCAGCTGGGCATCGGGGCTCTTCCCCCGCCTTCTCCATCCTCCAGGGTCGCCACTGCGGGGGTTCCGTCTCTCCGGTGGTGCCTGCGTTGGAAGGGAAGGGGGGAAAGGCAGCCTGCGGGGCTTGGCACGGCTGGGAGTTGCGAGGCGGCGTAGCAACCGGGCTGTTCCTCCGGGTGTGCTAAAGTGCTTGAGTTTTTTCTCTCTCACACACACATGCACAACCTTCCAACGACCGAGTCGGACTGGATCTCCCAGCACGACTTCCCGGTCGTTGGAAGGTTGTGCATGTGTGTGTGAGAGAGAAAAAACTCGAGCACTTTAGCACACCTGGAGGAACAGCCCGGTTGCTACGCCGCCTTGCAACTCCCAGCCGTGCCAAGCCCCGCAGGCTGCCTTTCCCCCCCTTCCCTTCCAACGCAGGCACCACCGGAGAGACGGAACCCCCGCAGTGGTGACCCTGGAGGATGGAGAAGGCGGGGGAAGAGCCCCGATGCCCAGCTGCTCGCTGACTCCAATTCCGGGCGAGCGCTCCCGGCTTGCTGCTGTCACCGCCGCCGCTCACCTTTCAACAGCCAATCAGCGTGGGGCGCCGACAGCAGCGACGTCATCTCTCCGCGCCCGCCTTGCAGAGAGAAAGGCATGGGTGGGTGTTTTAAGGTGACCAGACGTCCCGATTTTGAGAGGGCCTGCTGCTGCTGCTGCTGCTGCCCCTGCGGCTGGGCCCAACCTGGCCGTCCTCGAGTGCCTGCAGGCCAATTTTTGGAAAGAATGCCCTAGTCGTGCATTCTTTTAAAAAATTGGGACTTTTTAGAGGACGGGCGGGACGCGGGACAAAGCATTAAAAAGCGGGTCTGTCCCGCCAAAATCGGGACGTCTGGTCACCTTAATCTAAGAGGTGCCAAGACTGAGAAACACTGGCAAAGAAAATCCTCCGTGTCAAGCGCAGGGGGAGTAAACAGGAGCTGCATGGCTTGCAAGGAAGGCTGCCAGGCCCCTGCCACAGCCCCCAATGGCCCCACCCACCGCCACTCAGGTGCAGCACAGGGGGAGTAAAGAGGAGCTGTGAGGATTGCTGCCTGATTGGCTGGTGGCTTCTTGTCCCGTGGAGCCAAAAGCCAGGGTCCAACTGTGCCTTGGGCAATGGGACAGGACAAAGAGGTGGGGGGCAGAGCTAGGGGGCAGTAGAGAATCACTGGGAGAGGGGCTATGGATGAGGAAAGCTGCCTGGTAATCAGCTGAGGCAGGTGGCTGGGGGCAAAGAGGGCACGACGAATGGTAGGTACCTAAATGTCCTGAACCCCACATCTCAACTGTCCTTTCCCAAATAACTGTTGTGCAAAATCATATTTTTTACCATTTTGTACATGATCTAGTCATTTTCTAGTCATTTGTGTCTGATTGTGAAGATATTTTGGCTTCTGGCTGCAAATAAAAATAATTGATTGTACATTTAAAAGACACCTTAGTCCTTCATATAATGGAATGCCTTCTTCTTTTTTCTCCACTCTGTCCCCCACTTTTAATTGTGATTTACCAGATCAGTGGTCTATTCTCTCCCTTCCCCAGGGATCTAGGTAGTATTGGGAAATAATTTTCCTAGAACTTTTGACCTATAATGTCTTTCTCCAGACATTCATGTTTTGCAAGCATCAATTCCCTGCATGGATAATTCCCTGCATGGAGAAATAGCAGATATCTAATAACTAATGTCCTGTTTCTGTTTGTTTTAAGTTCTATTAGATGTAGAGCTGTCAGTTGAAAGGAGACGGATAGGAGAGGGTTACTTAGGCTGATGCAAAAGATTTGATAAAACCATTGCCAGTTTATGATTGCAATTGAAATTTATACCTCTTATCTTTCTCACAATATGTACCAAAGTTCAAAATCAATCTTTTGCTCTCACAAAGGGTGATAGAATTAAGGCTCCTGTGCCCTCTACATCAGTTATCATCCAATCCAATCCAATCAAATTACTTCCATGCCACAATAGACTAGAGTGCCTCAGTATTAGAAATCCTGTATATATAGCCTGACAGCACAAACAAAGTGTACAGTCCACATGGGCCTTTCTGGCCTAACTTCATTTATACACTTCCACGTATCTTTTCTTATCAGCAGCATCTTCGTCTTGAATTTCCAAGACTGCTGGTTTTGGTTTGTCAGATTTGCAGATGAAATCTTCGTTGCAACTGTGTTGCTGGCCATTTTCTTTTATTTTGTTGCAGTCTTCTTTCTGATGCTGTACCTTGCATTTATTTGCTGTAGCTGGCTATCACTGGGCCCATAACCTGTTAGAAATTCTGTATATATCCCTAGTCATCTGTGCCATGTATGAATGTTTTGTAGGTCTATATATAAAGGACTTCTAACACTCAGAAAGAATTGTCTTTAAATATTCATTGGAAAAACTCCTGTTTTGTACAGTGTTTCCAAATTTGTATTACAGTAAAGAAGAAACCAAAGCAATGTCAGAAAACAACTTTACACTTATTGATTCTACTTAACAGCACTGATTAGAATAGCTTTTATTTTAATCAAGCTAATTATTGCAAAGTGCACATATTTCCATTGCTGTTTAAGCCTTACAAAGCAAAAGTAAGTGCTACATAGGAACCAGCTACCTCCGGAGATCCGGACTGCCCCCACCCTATTGGCCTTCCGAAAAGCAGTAAAGACCTGGCTTTTCCGGCAGGCCTGGGGCCGTTGATCTCGCGGTTGTAATCGGCGAGATCCGGCCATGAAATGATATGCATGGGTTTTAAATTGTTTTAATTGTTTTAATGTTTAATGATGTTTTTAATATTTATTATGTTGTTAAGCCGCCTAGAGTCCTTTGGAGTTGGGCAGCATATAAATTTAATAAAATAAATAAATAAATAAATATTGCTCATACCCAGGAGTACAAAATCAGCAGACCTAAGACAGTTTTATATTCTCTATAGACTGACTGTGGACTATTATTTAGTTAGAATCCAAGGACAAAATTTGTATAGAAATCACAGAAAGTAGAAGATATACATTTGTTAGCGGAACTCAGCGGTTCCCAACATTTCTGGCCCAGCTGGGTGGGGATGGGATAGTTCCCTATGAGTGACATGCATGCATATGCGAGCATGTGTAGCTCCCTTCGCACATGTAGTGGGTGTGCACACCCACTGCTTGTGAGAAGGGAGCTTTGCATCTGAGCGTAACCAGCCACCACTCACACAAGAGGAGCTTCACACGCAAGTGCAAGTGGCTGCCACTCTCACAAGGGGAGTTTCATGTGCACACATGCACTCGCCTACCACTTGCGTGGCTTTGCTCCAAACAGGTCACAGCCTGGTTGGGGTCCAGGAGCTGAGGGCCCCTGTGTTAAATGATCTGAATTTCAGTTGAAAAAAAAAAGACTTTTCCTACATTATTTTAGATTACATTATTGAAAAACTCAATAATCAGAGCATCAACTCACTGCTGTTTTTGGGCTGCCGATAGTATTATTTTGAGAAATTATGTATAATTTGATCAAATGTCATCTTGCATCGTGAGATGAGAGGCATATAAATTTGATAAATAAATAATTGCTAATAAAATAATGACTAATGCATGTAAATCAGATGTTTGTGTTCAATGATTATTAATAAATAGTAACCAGTCTGATTAATCAACCCAAGCCTACAGTGGAAGTATTGTTAGGAACAGCCAGTAAGAAGTACATAAATATTATATAATGGCTATTAACTAACTAACTAACTAACTAACTAACTAACTAACTAACTAACTAACTAACTAACTAACTAACTAACTAACTAATTATAATTAATATATTGTAAATATTGTATTTTGGAAGGTAATTCAAATGAACTTGTAGTCACATAGCTTCAGTATGGAATGGGACATATTGGCACTGCTATTTTGGTGCTACCATCTTGTCATGGCCATCTTGGCTCAGGAAAAATCACCATAGGAAACTTGCTATGGGACAAATCAACTCTCTTCACAGGAGGCAGCCGTCGACCACAGCATCACAACAGGCTATGTCTCTGCATCCAGGTCTCCATATTTGCCTGCCAGCGAGGCCATGTGCCCAGGCTGCATTCATTTTCTTTTCCCCCCTTGCAGGAGGGAGGCATCCATGTGGCATCCATCCTTCAGGGTGCTGTGCTGGGTCCTGACGGCTCATGTGTAGGAGAGGGGCAAGCAGACACAGTTGTCTTCTGACTGTCAATGACTCCTGCTTAGTCCGCCTTTTATGGGGAGGGTTCATCTCCCTTCTCTTAAGGCTTCCTCAATCTGCTTTCTAGCACACACACACACCAAATGGGGAAAAGGGAATGGCCAAACATGGCCCAGATAGAAGGTCTCCCTGTCGGGTAGGCAGCAGATGGGATGTGCCTGTTGTGCATGGGCAGCAATGACACTGCAGAAAGCTTCACAGAGTGAACGTGATCTGATCCAACTCACCAGCTGCACCCAGAATTGATTGCACTTATTATGTCTGCCAGGCTTAATCTAGCCCCCCTTGACCTATTGGCAGCTTTCATCCATGAAGGCCAGACATGGATTCAGAGATATGGCCCATTGTGACACTGGTTACAATCCAAGTTACAATCCAAGAAAAAATCTCTGGCTTAAAGTAGCCAACTTTAAGAACCGCCACAAAGCCTTATGCCACCAGATAAAGGCCGAATGTACCAATCAACATTACAAACAGGAGGAAGAGCTGCTAAACTCGAACTCCTCCCGACCCTTCTATAATTTCATAAATGCCAGACTTAAAGACTCAAAAACTATCCCATCCCTAAAAGGGCCTAATGGGGAAGACTGTAATGATGAAGCTGCTAAAGCCAACCTCTTCAATATGTTCTTCAGTTAAGTCTTTGTTGACAGCAATGGCTGCTGCCCCCCATTTCCTAGTCGTACCACAACAAATTGTAACGATTTACTACATATTGATTTTACAGTAGAAAACGTTGAAATGGCACTACGTAACCTAAAGCCATCTCTATCTATTGGCCCTGATGGATTATGTGCTACTTTTTGAAAAAGCTTGCCACTGCCCTAGCTGAACCTCCATGCACAATCTATGAGGTATCCTTCAGAACCAGCTCCTTGCCAAACCTATGGTCATTAGCCACGGTTATACCTATCTTTAAAAAGGGAGACCCTAGTCTAGTAGAAAATTACAGACCAATCTCATTGTGTTGCATCATCTGTAAAGTTATGGAATCAATTATAAACTAATCCATCACCTTCCACTTAGAGACAAACAACCTGCTATCTAAAAAGCAGTTTGGTTTTAGAAAAAATGTGTCTGCAATTCCTACACTGTAGAAATATTTGGACCACACATCTTGACCAGGATAAAGCAATAGATGTAATTTACATAGACTTCTGTAAAGCCTTTGACTCAGTAGTGAATGACAAACTATTATTGAAACTAAGTTCCTACGGCATCTCCGGATCACTGCACAACTGGATAGCCATGTTCCTGTCCAACAGGCAACAAGTAGTCAAAATAGGGAGGGCCAATCAAATCTGGCACCTGTTAACAGCGGTGTTCCCCAAGGCAGCGTTTTAGGACCCACTCTCTTTCTGCTTTACATCAATGATCTATGTGACCATATTAAAAGCAGCTGTGTCCTCTTCGCTGATGATGTAAAATTATTTAACACCACTGACAATGCTGCTGCCCTACAAAGCGACCTTGACTATGTGTCTGAATGGTCACGTAATTGGCAACTCCAAATTTCAACTAATAAATGCTCTGTCCTACACATTGGCAAAAAAAAAAAAAATCAGAACACCAAATACAACCTGGGTGGAAATGATCTCGTAGATGACCCTCACTATGTCAAGGACCTAGGAGTACTCATCTCAAATGATCTAAGCCCCAGAGCTCACTGTAACAGCATTTTCAAAAAGGCATTAAGAATTGTTAACCTAATCTTGCAAAACTTCTTCTCTGGTAACATTGTATTGCTAACTAGGGCATACAAAACCTTTGCCAGACCAATTCTTGAATACAGCTCAACTGCCTGGAATCCACACTGTATATCGGACATTAACACTATTGAGCAGATCCAGAGGTATTTCATGAGAAGAGTACTCCACTCCTCTACTTACAATAGAATCCCTTATGCCACCAGACTTGAAATTCTGGGCTTGGACAATCTGGAACTGCGCTGCCTGCGGTCCGATCTAAGCATAGTACACAAAATTGTCTGCTACAATGTCTTACCTGTCAATGACTTCTTCAGCTTCAACCACAATAATATACGGGCAAACAATCGATACAAACTCAAGGTAAACCACTCCAAACTCGATTGCAGAATATATGACTTCAGCAACAGAGTGGTTAATATCTGGAATGCTCTACCCAACGTTAATGTTACAGCCTCAAACCCTCACCGCTTCAACCTAAAACTGTCTACCGTGGACCTCACCCCATTCCTAAGAGGTCCATAAAGGGGGTGTGCATAAGCGCACCAGCGTGTCTACTGTCCCTGTCTTACTGTTCCCATTTATCTGTACTTACTTCCTTTGTTTTATGTTTATGTTTATACCTATACCTGCTATCTTGTACATGTTTGACAAACAAACAAACAAACAAACAAACAAATAAATAAATATCTGCCTCCTGCGAAGGGAGATGCTACGTCAAGTTTCCCATAGCAATTTGTTCCACACCAAGATGGCGACACTGAGATGGCTGCACCAAGATGGCTGAGGGAACATGGCTGTGGCAAGGTGGCCACTCCGAGGTGTCATAGACCCATCTTAGTAATACCCAATCCTTGAAGTGAATTAGATTAACAGATGCTACATTGTTAATTTTCTAAAAGAAGGCATCAGAGATATTCTGAGGTACATTAAGCCTGCTTGTTGAAAATAGCTTCTATAGACAGAAAGATTGGCTTAGGATATTTAGGTTGCACACTTCACTTTACTTTAAATCCAGTAATAAAGGGGGAAGCAAAGCAGGTGCTCCTGCTTTCCTTCATATCTTTTCATCCATACTTCTGGCATTGCTATCGTGAGGCAGCCTTTAAACTTATTATAGCTCAGAAGAGGCAGAACAGATGACACAATGAGAGACAAATGAAAAATGAGCCTGAAGTGGACATCAGAGGATTTAAACATAGAGGGAGAATTATCTAATATGAAAAAATCATAAATAAATAAAAGGGTAAAGTAAGATCTGAGTAAACATATTAGCAAACTAGACATCTTGATTAAGTACAATATTGTACGGATGATTTTTTTAAATGAAGCTATTGCTGGGAAGTCAAATATGAGAATATTATTTTTCTCATTCTTGTCCAGGTGTTGTCAAATATCACTTTTCCAAAGACACTATTTTTTTCCTGTGGTTAGGAAGTAGAAATCTTCATTTTTCTTATAATATGCTTAACTGTTTTCTTTGCTCATTGATAGCTTTGCTACTGTATTTTAATTGTAGACACTGATGTCCTCTTTCGAATGTACTTGGATTGGAGCATATTAGAACATGGATTTTTACAATTTTTCAGGCTATGGAATCTATTCATTTGAGGAAAAAAACAGCTTCTGAATATCAAATGAGGGAACCCACCCCTTCTATTGTTATCTTAGAAAAAATGTTATGCAACACCTAAGTGAGAGTGGATGGCTGAGTTTTTTGGAATTTTTTTTCCTTGGTTCATATGAACCTTTATGCAAAGTGTCACTCTAGAGAAAGCTAATCTACTTAATTTTATTTAGTAAAGATTTAAAATTCATCACATAGTTTCTATTTCCTCAAATAATAGTTTCAGTAAATATAAAAGAGTAGGACCACAGTAATTAAAAGCTAACCAAATGCATCTGCAGGAGTCAAAGTACCCATAGCATGCAAATTACGTATTATGTTATTTATACATTTTTGGTTTTCTTAGTAAATCTGGAAATATTTTTTCAAGTATAATAATTAGCCTATTATCCACACTAATGATAATGTGTGATGAAAAGAAGATGTGACTCAAATTCTTTTTTCCTAAAAGTACTTTTTGATGTTATAAGCTCATTATAAAAACAACCCAGAATATTTTTAATAGCAAAAAAATTGCAATTTAGGGGAAAAAATAATCAAAGCTCATTAAGCTTCTAGGGCACTAAATGGAGCTGACATTTAGAAGAGTGAATCAATGCATTCTATTCTCATTTGTTTTTTAATCACATTCAAAAACAAAGCGTGAAATGTTTGTTCAAATCATATTTAGAACAAAATTGGGAAATGCATTGTATGATCTCATTTCATCTTCTAAAAGAAATTCTTGTTAAGAACAATCATATAAAGTTGTAATTTATGAATTAAATACATTTAACATTTGCAATGTGAATCTATTTATCTCTATCATCTATCTGTCTGTCTGCCCATCCACATATCCATGCATGCATCCATCCATTAATCCATCCATCAATTTATCACCTATATTTTTATTCTGACCTACAAATATAGGTATCAGCCTTATTTACTTAAGGAAAAACAACAAAAATCACTATGATTTGTCATGATTTCTCTAATTTCCTCCTTAGCACTCAAATGTGTTCTGTTGATGGAAATTTTATCAACAGCAGAAGAAACTATCAGGAAATGGACTAATTCAATCTGTTCTGGTATTTGCTATCCTTGTGGATGATATGATTGAAGAAGAAGAATTAACAGATTAACAGAGTTGGAAGGGACCTTGTAGGTCGTCTAGTCCAACCCCCCGCTCAAGCATGAGACCCTACACCATTTCTGACAAATGGCAGTCCAATCTCTTCTTGAAAGTCTCGAGTGATGAAGCTCCCACAACTTCCGAAGGCAAGCTGTTCCATTGGTTGTTTGTTCTCACTGTCAGAAAGTTCCTCCTTATTTCTAGGTTGAATCTCTCCTTGATCAGTTTCCATCCAATATCCCTTGTCTGGCCTTCAGGTGCTTTGGAAAATAGCTTGAACCCCTCCTCTCTGTGGCAGCCCCTCAAATATTGGAACACTGCTATCATGTCTCCCCTGGTTCTTCTTTTCACTAGACTACCCATGCCCAGTTCCTGTAACCGTTCTTCATATGTTTTAGTCTCCAGGCCCCTAATCATCCTGGTTGCTGTCCTCTGCACTTTTTCTAGAGTCTCAACATCTTTTTTATAGTGTGGTGACCAAAACTGGATGCAGTACTCTAGGTGTGGTCTAACTAAGACTTTATAGAGTGGTATTAGTACCTCACTTGATCTAGATTGCATCCCTCTGATAATGCAATTTAGGATTGCATTGGCTTTTTTGGCTGCCACTACACACTGCTGGCTCATGTTTAGCTGGTTGTCCACTAGGACTCCAAGATCCCTCTCACAGTCACTGCTATTAAGCCTGGTTTCATCCAGTTTATATGTATACTTTTGGTTTTTTTTACCTAAGTGTAGGACTTAACTTTTCTCTACATTGAATTTCATTTTGTTAGATAGGGCCCAGCGCTCAAGTCTGTCAAGATCCATCTGGATCTTGAGCCTATCTTCTACGGCAGGGGTTGGCAATCTTAAAAACTCAAAGAGCCATTTTGACCCATTTCCCAAAGAAAACAAAACACCCGGAGCCACAAAACCTGGGTGGGCTTGGTCAACTCAATGTCACTCCCACTGAGTCATGTGACCCCCATCCCCAGCTACTTCTCTCCTGTCCTAAGGATCTGGCCATCACCTTGCCGTGCCCTCCCCACCCTGCATGAGAGGAAAAGGAGGGGGAGGGTCGCCTGAGCAAAGGCAGCCTTTGCTTCCTGCCACTTTAGGCTGGAGCTCACATCCTCCCCGCTCGGCCAAAAACGGGATGGGATGGGACATGGCAAAGCAATGGCCGGATCCTTAGGGCAGGACAGAAGCCGCATCCAAAGATCCTCCTTAAGCGAGAAACCGCCCGCCCTCTGCGGCTTCTGGCTTCCAGAAGGAAGGTTCTTGCTTCTCTGTGGCTTCCAGAAGGAGGGTCTCCCCGTGCATGCGCACCCTCCTGGCCCCACCACAGCCAGTCAGGGAGTTGCGAGAGGGGGAGGAACATCGCCTGAAGGGAAGTCTCCGTCAGGGGTGGCTATGTTCCTCAACCAGAGCCAGAGAATCAGCCCCGACTGCTTCTCCATTCCTGCCATCGCCCTTACCCTCTCAGGCCAGATGAGGGAGGGCCAGCCAGTGATGGGACAGGGAGCCACAGCAGAGGGCCCAAAGAGCCGCATGTGGCTTGCGAGCCACGGTTTGCCAACCCCTGTTCTAGGGTGTTAGCTATTCCTGCCAGCTTAGTGTCATCTGCAAATTTGGTAAGTTCCCCTTCTATTCCCTCATCTAAGTCATTTATGAAGATATTGAAGAGTACTGAGCCTAAGACGGAGCCTTGTGGTACCCCACTGCTTACTTCTCTCCATGTGGACTTAGACCCATTAAGGACTACTCATTGAGTACGGTTTGCCAGCCAGTTGTGGATCCATCTGGTGGTGAGGTTGTCTATCCCACTTTTCTCTAGCTTACGAAGAATTAGGTTATGGTCTACTTTGTCGAATGTCTTGCTGAAGTCTAGGTATATTATGTCCACAGTGTTTCGCTGGTCTACTAATTTAGTCATGGTGCTGAAGAATGAAATGAGATTGGTTTGGCATGATCTGTTTTTAACAAACCCGTGCTGGCTGCTAGTTATTATTTTACTCATTTCTAGGTGTTGACATATCTATTTTTTTATTATCTTTTCCAGTATCTTCCTGGCTATTGATGTTAGGCTGATTGGTCTGTAGTTTCCTGAGTCGTTCCCCCCCCTTTTTTTGAAGATGGGAACCACATCAGCTCTTTTCCAGTCCTCTGGTAGTTCCACGGTGTTCCAGGATTTTTGAAAGATGTGGTGCAGTGGTTCTGAGATGACATCTGCCAGCTCCTTTAATACTCTGGAGTGTAATCCATCCGGTCCTAGTGATTTGTATTCATCAAGTTCAGACAGGTGTTCTCTTGCTGTTTTTTTTTGCTTATTTTAACTTTAGTTTCCAGTCTGTTTTTTGCAGTTTTATTTCTGGTAGGTTGGGCTATAGTTTCTTTTTGTGTGAAGACTGATGCAAAGAATGAGTTAAGCAGCTCTGCTTTCTCTCTGTTGCCTGATACTTCCTTGCCATCTTCTCTCTTTAGTGGACCAACTGTTTCCTTGATTATTTTCTTGTTATTTATATGTTGGAAGAAACTTTTTCATATTATCTTTGACTTTTGTTGCAAGTCTTTGTTCATTCTGGGCCTTTGCTTTCCTTACTTCGTCATTACAGATTCTGGCTATCTGCTGATATTCTGCCTTAGTTATGTGTACCTCTTTCCATTTTTTGTACTTCTCCTTTTTTCATTCAATTTGTCAGATCAGATCCAACCTAATTATTTATCTAATAGCAGCCTTTCATGCCAGAACTAGTAGATTAGGATAGTTGGAGAGGAAATCAGAATGAGGTGAGGTAGTCAAAGAAAAATAATGGAGATTCATACTAAGGCATTCACAATCAGAAACAGATAAGTTGGGGAATGCAGAGACACTTCTGGTGAAATGGGACTTACACATGGATGAAGATCAGGCTGTTACTAGCAAATACCAGATCTGGTAAGTGTCAGTAAATATGCATTACTAGCCTGAACAGCATCAGTGATGCTGTCCTTTTAGATATATGCCCTGCTTGGTTTCTGATCCTGAAGCAGTCATGGTGCCAAGATCAAGGAAGAAAGGATCCTGCAATTGTATATGAATCCTCTTAGATTCATAGCTAACAAAGGTAGGGGGCAGCTTAGCTCCATCTGGTGTGTCATTTACATCCCTGTTTGGATCAGAAGTCTCTTCAGTCATCTCATGGCTCAGTTAATGCAATACACTGTATATGGGCTGCCCTTGAAAATCACTTGGAAGTTTTAACTAGTCCTCAATATAAAAGACAGTGATGTTTCAATATGCTTACATGGCACTTCTGCTTTGTTACTTACACTGCCTGTTTTCCAAAGCACCAGAAGGCAAGACAAGAAGCAATGGATGGAAACTACCATATGTATCGGCGTATAAGACGACTTTTTACCCCTTGAAAATCTTTTCAAAAGTCGGGGGTCATCTTATACGCCGGGTACTGAAACTTCGGAGCCGGGGGGGGAGCTCAAAAACGGCCACGGCTGCATCCCTGCCATTCTCCAGCCAAGCGACCGAAGGAGCCCCAGAGCCCTGACGCTGCCCTGCGTCTCGGTCTCCTGCCGCCACCGCCAGCTGCAGCCTTCCCAGCAGGTGGGCGCGCACGAAGGGATCGCGGAGCAGAGGCACCCGGCGGTTTAAGGCAAGAGGCGGGCGGGAGATGCGGGCAGGAGCCTGCTGCTGCCGATGCCACTTCTGGCATCTCTGCGCCTCTCGCACTGCTTGCCGGGTGCCTCTGCTCCACGATCCCTTCGCGCGCGCCCACCTGCTGGGAAGGCTGCAGCTGGCGGTGGCGGCAGGAGACCGAGATGGAGGGCAGCATCGGGGCTCCGGGGCTCCTTCGGCCGCTTGGCTGAAGAATGGCAGGGATGCAGCCGCAGCCGTTTTTGAGCTCCCCCCGGCTCGGAAGTTTCAGCGGTGGCGGTAGCGCGCTCTCCTTCCCTCCCATGCACATTAACCCTGCCGGCGCCACGGTCGGGGACTCAGTCGGGTGGCTGGAGTCCCGCGGGAGACGGCGACAAAGGCTCCTTTTTCCTCCGAGGGGAGGAGAGGGGAGCAACCCACCCACCTACCTTGCTTCCACTTGGCGTCTTGGAAGAGGGCTGGGCGAGGGAGAAAGGAGCCACGGTGGTTATTGGTTTGCAGGGAGAAAGAAAGAAAGAAAGAAAGAAAGAAAGAAAGAAAGAAAGAAAGAAAGAAAGAAAGAAAGAAAGAAAGAAGGAAGGAAGGAAGGAAGGAAGGAAGGAAGGAAGGAAGGAAGGAAGGAAGGAAGACAGACAGACAGACAGACAGACAGACAGACAGACAGACAGACAGACAGACAGAAAGAAAGAAAGAAAGAAAGAAAGAAAGAAAGAAAGAAGTTAGGAAGGAAGAAAGACAGAAAGAAAAAGAAAGATGGTAGGAGGGGTAGTCTTATACGGCAAGTATATCCCAAATTCTATATTTTAAATGGAAAAGTTGGGGGTCGTCTTATACGCCCAGTCGTCTTATACGCCGGCACATACGGTAATCAAGGAGAGATGCAATCTGGAACTCGGGAGAAATTTCTTGACAGTGAGAACAATTAACCAGTGGAACTGTTTGCTTTCAGAAGTTGTGGGTGTTCCATCACTGGAGGCTTTTAGGAAGATAATGGACAGCCATTTGTCTAAAATGTATAGGATCTCCTGCTTGAGCAGTGGGTTGGACTAGAAGGTCTCCAAAGTACCTTCCAAATCTGGACATCTAGATTCATTTCATGTAGGATTCAGGCCCAGCCATGAGATAGAAATAACATTGGACACTCTGGTCAATAACCTTCATGAGAACTTGGATGATTCCATTCAGTAGCAACTGAGCCCATGGATTCTTCAATGTGAAATTTCACAAAACTTGTTATTTTCCTCCAAATTATTTACATCTATATAAGATGATTGTGACAGGTCACCCACTGATTTGATGCAAGATATCATCAGTAGACTGCACACCCACAGATACATAAGGCCACAATCTGAGGAAAAAGCACTCATACACATAGACGTAACATGAATACATAAGCACTCAAGAAAATGTACAGTATATCACATAGATCTTATGGTCACTGCTGCTAAAGGATAGATTTCTAGAGGTCATGCTCTGAAGGCTTTCCTTATCTTATTTGAGGTACCATAGTATTAGAATTAGAATATTGCTATATTGAATTGAAATATGAAATCCTGACTTTTCCCCCCTGGGAGGTTTCTTAATCTGTTTTGGAAAAACATTTCTGGATTTTACACTTATAACATAACATGGCCTGATAAGTTTCCTCAGGCTTAAAGGCTCAGAAGGAAGAGGCTAAAGTAAGATTCTGTTTATCAAAATGCTGCTATTTAATTGAAGCATTTCATGAAATCTCACTTTAGAAGGAATTGGGTCTCTGAACAGCAAAAATATATATTAAGACTTATCGTAAAAATGATTCAATTCTTTAGCAGCATACACATAGACATATCTGAAATTTCAGAGAGTGTGTGAAAGCAAAGCTCGCTGTTGTTACAGATTCTCACATGACACCATCATCTCTAAGCCTTTATAATAACAGTGGTTGAAAAACATGGCAATAGCTTTAAATTCCTGTTCTAGTACTATACAAGTCAAGAAGTACCAATTCCAGTTTTTAATGTATTTATTGTATTTGCAGAAGACAGTGTATTATGTTATCCAGAAGTACTGCACCTGACAATTCTTTTCCCTTGGGTAAAACATTTAATTTCAGAGAAGTGATGTTTTCCCAAGATCAATCCTAATTGGTAAACATTTAAAAACTGTCTAATTTCCAAATAATGTATAGTATGCTTAAATTGACTAATTTAACATCACTATTTAAATCTAATTCAAATAAAATTAAATTTAGATTTGTATTTATGGAAAGGTTTGTAAAGAACCACTTTCACAATTTTGGATTTTTACTCTTGTATCTATATATATCCAGTATTAATATTATGTGTTTTTCCTTTGATTTTGATAAGTGCAAAATTGTAAATTTACATAAACAGTGATCCAATCTATTTGCAGGTGCTGTCAGCATAAATAGTTGTGCTTGGGAGAGGAGTGTTCTCAGTTTTCTTATATCAGCCTTTGAATATGTGTCTGGCTAAGAAGACTGATAGAGATGGACCTGTGGTGATGCCTAACCATGTCAGCAATTGCCCAGAGTCTCTGGGAGTCAGGCAGCAATATAAATTTAATAATAAAAATAACTTCTCTATGGATACCACTTGTCATGGTAGAAGGACTTGTGATGCTTGATGAGATTGAGAGCTACACTGGCAGTAGTGTATTCTACCAGAAGGATAACCCATGCCACACAGGTCTCTGGGTGTAACCATTTTCTATAGTAAAAACACGGAAAAAGGATCCTATACTGTATTCATCATTACCCAGGTCAATATGGACCATGTCAGGTCTTAGAGTCCCAGTACATCAGTCGCAAGTGGACAATAAGACTCAGGAACAATGGCTTCCATAAAAGCATGCATTGGCTAATTACGTGCAAGACAGCCAAGAACAAACATTGATACAAGTTAAAAATGATAACTATACAAGACACAAAACTTGAATATTGAAATAATTTTATAATTTTGAACAGAATGCTGACAAGTAAAAGCATTACAAGATGTATTTCTATAAAATATCAAGAAGGAAGTGGATAAAGATTTAACCTGGCAATGACTTACAACTGGAATGTTATAAACAGAAACTGTAGGCTTGATTTTGGCTACTCAAGAAACAGCTATTCAAACCAATGCAATCAAGGTCAGAATTGAGAAAAAAATCATCAACAGATTAAAAGTGCAAAGAAGCAGAAGAAACAGTAAGTCTAATTAGAAGTAATGCATTAAACATACATAATAAAATGTTCCAATGTAATTTTAAAAACATGCATGGTTCATTTCTGAATCAGGATTCAGTTTTGGGAAGTAGAAAACAAATTTCCAGTTCTGCACATGATTATGCAATTCAATTTTTTTCCAGAAAAGATTTCTGTTCAAATTAAAAAGTTGTTTTTTCTTTTTTTAAAAAAAATAGTTTTCATTAAGTTATTTTAAAATATACAAAAAGACATAATACAAAAAGAAAACATACAAAAAAGACATACTATATATATATATATATATATATATATATATATATATATATATATATATATATATATATATATATATATATATATATACATATATATATACAAATCAAACTTATATATCAATATATGATTTCATAATCAATATAATCTAGGTTGTATAAGGTATATATATACATGAAAAAAGGAAAAGAAAAAAAAGAAAAAGGATTGCATACATTAAAATAAGAAATAGTAGTTATACATATATATTACAGCTTTTGCGTATTATCATTTCGATATCTAATTTGTTACTTTCCTAATTTATCATCAATCTATTTTAATTTATTTATTCTATTCATCATCCTTAACATATTAAATTTGTTTATTTTGTTTGTTTGTGTGTTCAGAAATTAAGAAATATTGGAAAAAAATACAAAATTGGATTGAGGAGATAACAAAACAAACTATAGAATTCAAACCGGAAATCTTCTTATTAGGAATAGTGAAAACAAAAATAAGCAAACCGGTCCATTATCTCATACTTCACATAATTACAGCAGCTAGAATCCTGTATGCACAACACTGGAAAACTGACATAATACCTACCAACACAATGTTAATAACCAAGATATTAGACTGTGCAGAAATGTGTAAACTAACAATGAAACTACAGGATAAAGAAGATTCAGAATATTATAAAATTTGGGAAAACTGGTACAAATGGATGGAAAACAAAGTTGTTTTTTCATGCTAGTGATAACAAATGTATTCCAAGAAAATATTAGAAAAAATATTATTTCTTAAAAGTACTTGAAAGCATTCTTTTTTCCTTTTTAAATGAACAATGTGAATGGACTATTCCTTGTAAATTCAGTTCCTTATTACTTAAAGATAGATTTAATTCTGCCTTTTTAGTTCATGCCCCTGTTTCCTTATTGTTCATCATAATCAATATTATTAATTCAATTAACAAAGATCATTATGGGAAGCAACATGAAGGCTCAAGTCCCACTTACAGTTATGGCATGTGGCTCCACTATATCCAGTTCCATCACAGGTGCAACTGAAGCTATCCCATGTTTGCGTACACTTCCCTCCATGCTCACAGTGATTGGGCACACACCTGTTGAGATATGAAGCAGTGACAAATAAGCAAGGTTGAATAAATGCCTGCATTCTGAGATTGCCAAGCAGCAAAACCTCCTGTGCCAATCCACTGTACTACTGCAATTAATCTTTGTTAGCGTTACGTGAATTAATATAATTCATGATAGAACATGGCAGGTGCATAAAAAGTTGATGTATTGTGCAAGAATGCCCCATTCACAACTAACAATGGGTCAATGACAGAGAAGGAGACTGAAGAGATAATGATGGATTATGGATTTTTTGAACCTTTACATTTTTAAAGGTCACAAACACACCTATTTTTTTAAAGAGGCAATTAGATATAGTATGCAGGTAATGTTAACTTTCAATAGAAAGTGTACTGCAGTATGCATTTAAATCTTTTTTAAAAAATATGTAAAGTAATAAAGCTCATTTTACCTTATCAGCCTAAGAATCTAAAAGGAAACAATAATTGATACCATTAAAAGCAGCGGGAATGGTTAGATTGCCCTAGCTTAAATAATTGAAAGGCATGTTTTGAAGGACCATGAACAAGTTAGCCTCCTTTAATTGTGTATCAATAAACCCTAGTATCACAAACTTCTCTTTTTCTCTTAGTAGTTGGAAGGCAAACTGTTTGTCTGCCATTTTGACAAAGCCAAATTGATCTTCAAGTTTTGTGGTGCTTCTTTATCATCATAGTATGTTGGTGGCATACTACCATAAAAGTACATGCGTTTGTGAATTAAGTTATAAAGCATGCAGAAGAGTTAACAGAATAACAGAATTGGAAGGGAACGTGGAGGTCATCAAGTCCAACCCCACTCTAGGAGGAGATGCTATATCATTCCAGACAAGTGGCTGTCAAGTTTCTTAAAAGTTCTGCTATAATTTCTAGTGTGCACTTTACTTGAGTATTTTTTATCTCATGACTTTTATTGTTTTATCAATGTATAAAATGTAAATAAAAATAGGAAATTAAGGGAAGAAAAAAGAGAGGGGGAAAGAAAATATGAGGTACAAGTGAAGAAAGAAAAAAATGTTGACTTCTGACTCCTTTTAGCACAGTACAAGATAACAATATTACAGCTCAACTTTTTTACTTTTACACATTTGTATATAACTATCCATTTCTATAACAACAAATCTATCTAATTGGCAAAACCAAAGTCAATGTTTCATATATTTTTTTCATCACAAGCACAAATTCCAGAAGTGATATCCAAATAAAAAACATAATTAAATATATTCTCCTCTTTGAATAAAACAATCTAACCATTTCTGCTTTATCTTTCCTGCTGTGGAAATACTATATATTTCTACTTGCACTTAATAATCTTTATAAACTATCACCATTTACATTAACAAAATTCACTGTTATTTTTTCAAATTCTTTAACCTTAAACGGAATAATATTTTTTCCATCCATTTTAAAACACTAAACTTTTCTTTAAAAATATTTCTAAAATCAGAACATTATAATGCATGTTTTTAAACTTCCTATTAACATACATACTTTAGAGTTTACTTTCAGACCAATAAAATTCCAAAAAACTCCAATTAATTCATTAAACTCCCTCCAAGTTACCCTCATAGAATAACTTTTTCTTCTTGTATATATCCTTTTTAAAACTCTAAACTTTTCTTTAACCTAATACATATTTTCTCTTAACAAAGATACTTTCAAATACATTTTAAATAATATTTTACAAACTTTAGGAATTACTTAAGCATTATATATAAAAGGAAAAATACATTTTCAAACTTTAGATTAAGACTTTCTTTCAATTACAAATATCACATTGATAAAAATCCATCCTAATTCTAATTGATTCATTAAGTTTAAGTCACTCCTTCCAGCTTGTCTTCATGGAATAAAATCTTTTTCTCTCCAGAATGTTTGTCAAATAGTTATAAGCTTCTCTTTTTCTCAAAGATTTCTCAACCCTGTTAATGTCCACAAAGAAAACATCTCAAACTTGTCCTTTTAAAAGTTGTAGATTTTCTTGGAGATTTTCTTTCAATTGTATTGGGAGATTTATATTTAAATCATAACTGACTCCTCTGCATTGTCAGCTACTTGTGAAATTGCTTTGGTGGTTTGGTAACTTTCTACAATATTGCATCTTTGAAGTAGTTTGAGAAGTTTTTTTTAAACATCCTTTGAGTATAGCTTATCTATGAACTGATGGATTTTATTTAAAGTTTTTTCAAATACATCTCTAATAATTTGCTCCTCCATCTTTTTAACTCCCTCTTTAGTCAAAGAATAGCTTTTTTGTAAGTCGCTTAAGAATTGCTGGCCAGAAATAATAAAAATCCACAGCGAAGCTGACCAAACTACAAATTACTAAAAATAATAAACTAGAACCACGACTTTCTACCCTTATATTTCTCCATCAATCTTTTTTATAAAAAAAAGATACTCCACACTTCCTTATTTTAGCGTTCCTTCAGCAGTCTTTTCCTTGTTGTTTAACAATGAAGAAATCCCCCAAATGGTGCAGATTTTCAAAAAGGAATAAGAGGCTGTGGCTAAAGAGAGCTTCTTTTAGCTTAAAAACGATTAAGAAATAAAAGTTGCAACTTACTGTCCATTTGAAAAATAAATTCCACAATGGCTGCTTCTTCAACAATGAACTGATTGCAGGTCCCCACCCCCAGGTTTTTGGCATGATGTCCAGAGGTGGGTTCCTCCCGGTTCGGACCGGTTCCCCTGAATTGGTAGCAAGCCGCTGGTGATGTCACGATGATGTCACGGAACCGGTTCTGTCGGTGTCGGTGCTGGTCCATGGACACCACCATCTTTTTTTGGGAATTCTTTTGGGAAAAATGTTTTGGAATTTTTTGGGGGGGAATTTTTGTTTTTGTTTTTTTTTCCTTCTGCGCATGCACAGAAGCTGAGTTTCCGGCACTGCTCATGCGTCACCATCTTGTTTTTGGATTTTTTGGGGAATTTTTTTGAATTTTTCAGCACTGCGCATATGCATGCATGCAAAGTGTGTGCGCGGCCATGAGGCGCGGCCACGTGGCATGGGAGGAAGTGAACTGGCAGCGAGGCAAGTTAGAACCCACCCTTAATGCAGTCTGCTTCAAAACATAGCTTCTTTGCTGTATCGGAGGATCTTGTGGGATAATTCTAGGACTTTCCCTAACCCAGAAGAGTCATATAAACTAAAGAAATGCCAGTTCCTTCCATTGGTAGGTTGCAAAAGCTACAGTCCAGGGAAAAAGCCTTCAGGGATCATTCCTGTCAATTGGGTATCTTTTCACTAGAAGTCTGTATTTTATTTGAATCTTGATGCATTTGAAATTTGAAGTTGGAGAAGACTCCTGAAACTACTATGACAACCAAGAAAGTATACCAATGGATTATTGAGCAAATCAACCCCGGGTTCCCAAGGCTTAAATGGTCAGGTTCAAATTAGCCTATTTTAGACACATTATGCAAAGACTCAGGTCTTGCTGGATAAAATAAGATAATACCTTTAAGTGTGATTACTCTATCTTCCCAATGTCACAAGTGCCAGTTGCTTTACTTTGGGCATCAGCATGAGTTGGAATAACCTTTTAACAAGGTTAAAAGTAAGCAGATATGGATTAGTAGTATGCTTATTTTTGTTTACAGCCATTTCTCTTTTGAGGAAATTTTATTTATTCGGGGAAAGTTGTTTCATCAAATTAATAGTATACTATACATGAAAGCTTTTGGGAGGGCAGTATAACTTAGAAGTATAGTAAGAATAGCAAGATTAAGGTGGTGTGAATACTGATGCAGTATTTGAGGAGAATGTGACAAATTATCTGTGAGTATTAGTTACATTTCTACAAATGTTTAAACATGGATCTCTTCATTTTGTTAGAGTTTCCAGTTCCAGATTATGGCTAGAAGTATGTTTAAAATGCTTACTAAGTACAGTGAAGGGAAGGACTGCATCCAGCCATTCTTTTAATTCCCAACTTGAGCACAGTGCACAAATAACAATATATGGCTTAAGGATGAGACTTGGAGATCTGCATTTGGCCCTTGGACCATGTCATGTTTTTGAGCCCTACTTTATTTGTTTATTATAGAATATGGAGTATTCGTATACCTGTCCTATCTGTTATTTACTATAGTTCGAAGAAATTCGTTGTATTTCTTTTACCAAAGTATAAAGGAACTAACTGAATGTTCATTGGAAATAAATGGTTCTTACTGAGGTATTGCTCTCTAACACAATTGCTGCATGGAAGACTGCAGTTATTTTATGAGTATCTCAGCAAAGATATCAATGAAAACAGCTTGTTTATTGGGAAGTAAATTGATCATACACAAATATTGATCTCTAAATAACTATTGCTTGGAAGATTGTAATTGTTTTATGGCTATTTCTGCAAAAATGACAATGAAAGCCTTTTGCTAATTTATTTCTTTTATAAGCAAAAATGATTTTTTATGTTACATTTATGCTTTCCACAATTTCAGCAACATAGTATAACCGAGAAATATGCTACTAAAAATTGAAAGACACATAAAATATCCATAGAACTATATATCTATAAAAATTAATTTTGTCAGTTACTTAATTTATATGATATAATATGAGAATAAAACATTATTTTTTTTATTTTACTATACTATAGTATATTATTCCATACCATACCATACCACACCACACCACACCATACCATACCATACTACAGTTTGGTCTAGTGATTAAGGTACCAAGCTAGAAACCAGGAGATTCTAGTCCCATCTAATGCATGAAAACCAGTTTGGTAACCTTGGCCAGTCATACCCTGTCAGTGTAACTCATCTCACAGGGTTGTTGTTGTGGGGAAAATAGGATAAGGGAGACAGATATGTTAATCACTTTGAGTTATTTGTAAAAATAATAAAGGCGGGGTACGAATAAATAAATAAACAAATTTAAAAGTTTAAAAATACATGTTAAGATGGGAGAAACTACAACTATCATTATTGGGGAGAATAAATGTGTCTATTAGAAAGTAAGAAATTAGATTATTCCTTATTAGGAAAGTGACATGAAAATTCTAGAAAAAGAATAACAGACTAGTTATTTACATAAAGAATGGCTTTACACCCCTTGCAAACAGCTGACCATACTCAATATAGGTTTTGCCATATGTACTACATAAAACTTTTGAACTTTAAATAATGGCACCTAGAGTTGGAGGCATCTGAACAAATTAAGGCAAGAAATTCATGGCACAGCGGTTAGAGAGCAGTACTGCTGACTGTGATCATTTGAGTTCAGCTGTTCAAATCTCACCGGCTCAGGGTTGATTCAGCCTTCCATCCTTCCAAGGTAGGTAAAATGAGGACCCAGATTGTTGGGGGCAATGTAAATATATACATTGCTTAATGGTGTAAACAGCTTAGAGAGTGCTTGCACTATGAAGCGGTATATAAATCTCACAAATAAATAAATAAATAAATAAATAAATAAATAAATAAATAAACAAATAAATAAATAAATAAACAAACAAACAAACAAACAAACAAAAAACAAACAAACAAACAAACAAACAAACAAACAAACAAACTGCCTATCTTATTGGGATACACTAGGGAATTATTTCCCCCAAATTTTCTTTTTGTTTTTATTTTTTTCTCCGCAGCCTTTAGCTTGATCCAACCACATTTTCAAATTTGATTTTTTTAATGGTTTCTTTCATCACATATATTTGGTTATATTCTGGTTTGCTTTCTAATAGTTATCTTTCTAAGTCTATGTATGTAATGTCTTTCCAATATTCCACTAGGTTGAGTGTTTGAGTGTATGTGGCATAAACACAATTCATGTAAAAAGAGGAGATAATTTGGAAGAAAAATGGAATATCTGCTGCAGCCAATGTAGAATTTGCAGATATTCATCTCTTGTTTTTAGTGATGGCATGTTAGGGCAAACATCTAACTCCTGTAAAAAATGTAGTTCTGTACACCCTCTCTGTAGTAATTAAAGAAAGTGTGTGGCGGGGGAGAGGAGACCTTTATTATGCTATGAGTTTGCTTGCATATATTGCTATGGCTCTCTTTTGTGCATTTGAAAGAAAGTCTAGGATGATATTGATAATTCTTAAGGAATTTTTGATAAATCTGGCTGTGGCCTCAAACTAACACACTCCCCACACTTGTTTACCATCCCAGAGAGCTTGGGCTATGCCTCCCTCCGACCCGGCCGCCTTCCTCACCGGCGTTGCTCCTGAGTGAACTCTTCTGTCCTCGGCTGTTGCGAAGAAGTGGCAGCTCTGGTTGCGCCATGCCTGCTTCGTTTTCTCTGAGAGCCGCTTTGCACCTTGTTTGTAAAGCAGCTCTTAAAGAGAACGAAACAGGCGTGGCGCACCCAGAGCTGCCACTTCTTTGCAACAGCCAAGGACCTGTTCCGCTTGGAGTTCCAAGCTGTGGGGAGGGGGGATGGCTGCAATGCTGGCAGCTTCGGGGGCTCCTTCCCTCAGTGGTTCATTTTCTTACCTCTAGGTGGCTATGCCAACTTTTTCAATAGCAATAGCACTTTACTTATATACCGCTTCATAGTGCTTTACAGCCCTCTCTAAGCGGTTTACAGAGTTCAGCATATTGCCCCCAACAATCTGGGTCCTCATTTTACCCACCTCGGAAGGATGGAAGGCTGAGTCAACCTTGAGCCTGGTGAGATTTGAACAGCTGAACTACTGAACTAGCAGTCAGCCTGCAGTCGCAGCATTTAACCACTGCACCACTCCAGCTCTTTGTCCTTAAAGGCTTTTGATCTTTCTCGGGCGTGGAGAAAAGCGACGCTGTTTTGGGAATTGGGGAGGGGATCGCAGAGCTGCCTCCCGAAAACACTTCCCTTCCCTTCTCCAAACGACCCAGGCGGAGGGCGGATGGCTTTTGCTCCTGGCCCGGAAGTAGTTTTTGCGCAGTGCAACCCCCCCAATTTTTTTTTAAAAAAACACCCAAAACAAAATGGCGATGCATGTGCAGTGCCAAAAATTTGGTTTCTGTGCATGCGCAGAAAAAAAAGAAACCCCCCCCAAAAATTGAAAAGTATTTTTTAAAAATTAAAAAAAGATGGCGGCACCCACGGACCGGCACCAACCAAACCGGGTCAGTGATGTCATCGTGACATCACCAGTGGGTCGCTACCAGTACCGGCGAACTGGTACAAACCGAGAGGAACCCATCCCTGTATTTAATCCTATGTATATATGCCATATGTGTACATACGTATTACACACAGGCACACAAAAATAAACATTATCTACTATATATACTGTATGTGTATGTGTACACACACACACACACACACACACACACACACACACACACACACACACACACACACACCTCTTCTAAAACTATACACATTCAACCTCACTTACTGCATTTGGAAAAACACACCCAGAGTCCATTTTCTGCCACATATTTAACCATAACTTCTGTACATTAGAACATTACACATGCCTTCAGATGTTCTTCCCTAGCTTGCACATGACTGTTAGAGCCAGGAGATGTCATGGATTGAGTAAAATGTGGTGAAACTCACTTAACAACGCTCTTGCTTAGGGACCAAAATTTTGGGCTCAATTGTGGTCATAAGTCAAGGACTATCTCTGCCTTCCTCTGCATGGCAGCCTTGTCCTAGTAAACTCCTTCTCCTTTCTGGCAATTTTCCTCTCTGTTAGAGGCACCAAAATAATCCAGACAATGTAAGGTTTCCTGCTGCAGCACGGGGTTGGACTAGATGACCTCCAAGATATCTTCCAGCCCTAAATTGCTGTGCTGTTTCAAAGTGTCTTCTAAAGCTATGTCTAGTGCAGGGGCGGGTTCCTAATTTTTTTACTACCACTCTGTGGGCGTGGCTTATTTTGTGGGTGTGGCTTGCCAGCCATGTGACTGGGTGGGCATGGGCCTCGGGAGCTTGGCAGCAGCCGGAGAAGCAGGGGGACATTGCCCACCCGCAATGCAGCGCCCCGCAGCAGGAGCAGCAAGACCGCGGCAGCGGTTCTTCTAGGAGGCTCCGTCTGGCCTGAATGCTTCTCCCCATTCAATGATCCTAGGCTCCTGCCGCCCATTCCCCCTCCCCTCAGCAGCTCGAGAAGCCTCGAACGTGCGAAAATGCCTGGGATCATCACTGCGCGTTCATGGCTTCTCGGACTGCTGAAGGGAGGGGAACTGAGATAGGTCCTGCCGCCCATTCCCTCTCCCCTCAGCAGCTCGAGAAGCCTCAAACGTGCGAAAATGCCTAGGATCATCACCACGCGTTCGTGGCTTCTCGGACTGCTGAAGGGAGGGGAACTGAGATAGGTCCTGCCGCCCGTTCTTTCAGCGTCTCACACGCTCCCTCAGCCATCCTCCCCTGCTTGGACTCACTGTGGGGTAGGAAGGCAGCGCATGCGCAGTGCCAGAAGCTCGGCTTCTGGGCATGCGCAGAAGAAACTTTTTTAAAAAAATGGTGGCACCAAGGCACCGGCAGCCGACCGCACCGGTACTGTGATGTCACCAGCGGGCCGCTACCGGTGCTATAGAGTGGACGCACTGGTAGGAACCCACCACTGGTCTAGTGCCAGGGTTTGTGGTGCTTCCTTCCTCTTCTTTCTCTCTGTCTCTCTCTCCCTCTCCCTCTCCCTCTCCCTCTCTCTCTTCTCTCTCTTCCTTCTTTTCTTTTTCTTTCTCTTTCGTTCTCTCTCTCTCTTTCTCTCTCTCTTTGTGTCCTTGTCTCTTTCTTTCTTTCTTTCTTTCTTTCTTTCTTTCTTTCTTTCTTTCTTTCTTTCTTTCTTTCTTTCTTTCTTTCTTTCTTTCTTTCTTTCTTTCTTCCTTCCTTCCTTCCTTCCTTCCTTCCTTCCTTCCTTTCTTGTCTCTCTCTCTCCCTCTCCCTTCCTCCCTTCCTTTCTCTTCTTTCCTTTCTCTCTTTCTCTTTCTTTCTTTCTTTCTTTCTCCCTTCCTTCCTTCCTTCCTTCCTTCCTTCCTTCCTTCCTTCCTTCCTTCCTTCCTGTCTGTCTGTCTGTCTGTCTGTCTGTCTGTCTGTCTGTCTGTCTCTCTCTCTCTCTCTCTCTCTCTCTCTCTCTCTCTCTCTCTCTCTCTCACACACACACACACACACACACACACACACACACACACACACACACACACACACCTACCTGGTCTGGGAACAAAGCATCTGTTGTTACAGAAGTTTTCATTTCTCTCTATAATACACCTGATACTAATCAATACCCTATCTCTCAACTACGTAAAGCCTATGCATATTTACTTGGCAGTAAGGCTACTCTTTTTCAGTGGGATTTACTCCTAATAGATATACATGATTGCAGGCAGGCAGCTAGCTCCGTTGTTTAATAGGCTCTAAGTAAAATTTCTACATTAACAAAATTTATACCTAAACAACAGAATATAGGAGCAAAAAATCATAGCAACAGTCTGAGCTATGCTTTTCTTCTTTAAATGGAAGTACTACCCATTTTAACCAGACATTAAGACTCATTAGTTTGGAATACTAGTATGGCTTGCACTGAACCTTGACAGTACTTGTTTTCCTTACAAACTAGCTCAACTTTGTTCCCTTTAAATCTTGCTTTCGTTTCATACCAATTGCTTCCGACCAAGAGCTCCATTTTTAGGGAAAGAGAGTGGAGTGCTGGGGGGGGGGCTTTGGAAGTAAAAGCACCGCAAGAGAGAAGGGGAAAGGCATGCTCTGGATTCCAAACTCCGAGCCTTCCCTGAGCCGGGAAGCCCTCCTCATTCTCATTCTTCCCAATCCCTTCCCTTCCCACTCCCGGATCCTTCTTCTCCCTTCCCCCCCACTTCCTTTTGCTTTCAGGGTGGGAGGGAAAACCAAATAAAAATGGGAAGGAGGCAAGGACAGAAAATGGTGCATGGCTACAAAACAGGAGAAGGGCATTTTTCAGCCGCTTTCTGGGACTGAAAAGTTGAGGGGACCCAAGCAGGGGTGGGTTCTAACTTACCTTGCTGCCGGTCCACTTCCTCAAGATGGTGACCGCATGCACAGTGCCGGAAACTCGGCTTCTGCACATGCTCAGAAGAAAAATAAAATAAAAAATAAATTCAAAAATATTTAAAAAAGAAAGTAAGTCAAAAACAAGATGGTGACCACATCCACAGTGCCAGAAACTCAGCTTCTGCACATGCTCAGAAGAAAAAAATTCCAAAAAAATAAAAAATAAAATAAAAAAGATGGCGGCGCCTATGGACTGGCACTGACCGATCCGATTCAGTGACATCATCGTGACATCACCAGTGGGTCACTACCGGTTCGGGCGAACCAGCCTCAACTGGGAGGAACCCAACCCTGAACTAATACCCTGGAAGTTCTCAGAATAGTTGAACTTGCTATGCAAATATTAGCAATGTGAGACATCTGCTAAACTTTGCAACCCAAGCTGATTCACTATCTTTTGCATTCTAGCTGTGAGACCATCCCAAAGTCTTCTAATAAAATTTAAAATCATGTTACTTTTTAAACTCAGCAGAATAAACCCAGCATAAGTTCTCATTTAATATGCATTTATATTAACATATGTATAAAGTATATCCATATGTATTAAATATCTCTTAATACAAGGACACATGTGTTTAATCTACATATCACACTTCTTATATTATAAGCCACAAGTCAAGGTAAATTGTTAAACAAGAAATGCTATGCAATGTTCCTGGATTTGTTTACAGTAAGACCTTTATATTTAAAAGTTGACACTGGGACCTGATTTTTTTGTAAAATAACAAATCAGAGTCTTGTGCTTGAGCTGTCTTTATTTCTATTAATGTTTCTTTTTCCCATATTTGTTAAATGTCACAACAAAAAGTCTGGCAAATGTGTTTCAAAAAAAGCCAAAAAATATCACCAATCAGGCATTTTCATTGCTGTCAATCATTTGGACATAGGAGCTTGATAACCTTTTAAAAAGTTGTTTCATACATGCTGATTATGACCATTCTGCACTAAGGTCTTTTAAAGAGGTTTTTTCTTTTCTTTTAAAACTGATCTATAACCATGAAGGTATTAAATCTGCTCTTTATTTTCTAGTGAATATGATATAGGCAGATGTCAGTCCCTTCATTATTATCATGTTATGTTCTTTAGAATGTCAAGAGGGAGCAACAATCATAGACAATATGCTTTCTATGAAGTGAAGTTATAGAGACACATTTTGCAAAAGAATTTACCAATCCTGTCAACATTCTCACATCACAGGAACTGTCAAATACATTTTGTTACACTTATTTGTTAGCTTTAAAAAGACTGAACAATAAGCCCTGGATGTTGCACTATTCCTGAAGTTGTCATGTGTAGGATGGGATATGTTAGCAAATCTCATGTTAGCTACTTTACTAGATATGAATGAGGAATTTGTTAGATTCCAAAGTGAATCAGCCTGATCTGCATTTTTGGGTGGATGGGGAGTTCACATTTTGGAATGTGTTTTGACATCTGAATTTCATCGATTTCTGAATCCAGTGCTTACAATATAACAAGGTTATCTCCCCAACTTGTTGACAATGGGGAAAGTTAAAAATTTAAAAAACCCCAAACACCGAAAACAAAATGGCGACGCATGGGCAGTGCCTGGAACTCAACTTCTACGCATGCGCAGAAGAAATTTTTTTTAAAAATTCAGAAAAAAAATTCAAAAAAAAGATGGCGGCGGCCACGGACCAGCACCAACAGATCTGGTTCGGTGACATCATTGTGACATCACCAGCGGGTCACTATCGGTTCACAAACCAGTCTGAACCGGGAGGAACCCACCTCTGGTGATGTATGAAGGAGGGTAAAGTAGAAGAATCCAATCAAAAGGATTGGTTAAGGAACCAATGTGTGATTGTTGGGTGTTAACTTCCTTAATCATAACTGTATAAAATTTGTGCTTGTGCATTGTTTGAAGTCTTTGCTCCTTTAACTGCTGAGACCTTTTTGCTGGATTACCCCAATAAAAGAAGCTGGAAAAAGCAATTTCTCATGTGGTCTGTATTGGCAGAAAATACACTGAGATCACCATGGCCCTTTCAAAGCACCCTTCAGTTAAAAAGCAAGAGTAGAAAACAAAATTACCACTAAAGAAGCTCCATAGTAAATGCTCCCTAGTTATTGTAGATTGCAGTGTGACTATGATGTATTCACTACTGTTCTACAGAAAGAGAAAGAAATAGGTTTTTCAGTATATGTTATATACACTTGTCTTATATGAAGGTGTAATGCTATCAATGCTACTTTGTATATAAAATTTATAATGACTGATATGAAATCATAGATGTCATCATCTTAGGCCAACTAACACTTTCTCCATTAGTTGTAACTGTGCCTGTAGCAACTGCAGTGAGTATGTGACATAAAATATAATAACAAAAATCAGAGCAGAATGCTGAAGCTCTGGGGTTAGAAGATAAAAGATTGATTTTGGCTCCAAAGTGCAGATATTGGGGGGGAGAGAATAGGATTGCTTCCCAATTTGAAAATAGATTGTCCATAAGCTCCACAATTTGCAAAAGAAACAGTTTGATCCTGTTGCAATTCAATCAACCTTGGAATCCAAATCCTGTTGCATAAAGGAAACCAAATTCCAATAATGAAAGATCCGCCCTTTTTGTGATTATTTCCAATGAATGTGAATCCACTTGCTGAATAATTATTTCACTATCACTTCACTATTTCACTTTCTAACCCACTTTTCTTGGGTTAGAATTTTTTTTTTATAATCAGACATTAATAAACATTTAACATAATGGTCTCTATTAACTAAAAAATGTTAGTCTGTGCCCTGCATTTTGGGATGAAAGAAGATGACCTCCAACTTTCTTTCAAGTATCTGAAGACTGTCAGAATAATAGCTTCTTTCATACTTGGTTTTTTTTTAAGGCTAAATGTACGTAGTTCCCTCAAGCTCTCCTTGGTGGACTATCCTTCCAGCATCCTTTACTCTATTCCAATTTGTTAATATGTCAGCATTCAAAATATTTTCAATTTACTAGTTTGGAGTTACTTAACATGATCTGAACAATGCTTTCATCAAAACAGCTTAAATAACTGGAAGGGACCTTGCAGATCATTTAGTCTACCCAAATGATGGAAGGAAACTTTATACCATTCTGAACAAATGGCTGTCCAATCTTTTTTTGAAAACCTCCAGCAATAGAGCACACAGAAGGCAAACTGTTTCATTAATTGTTCTTAGTGACAGGAAATTTTTCCTTACTTCCAGGTTGGATCTCTTTTGAACAAGCTTTTTGTCCTGCCCTCGGGTGCTTTGGAGAATAAGTCCAAAGTCCTCCTCCCTGTGACGGCCCTTTAAGAACCAGAAAACAGCTACCATTTCATCCCTTTTTGTATCATAGCAACCAGAATCAATATTGGACACAGTATTCCAAGTGTGGCCTCATCAGTGCAATATAAAATGATACTATAACTTCTTAGGATGCTTGATGCTATCTCTCGGTTGATGCAGCCTTCATTTGTATTTTTTTATTTTTTTTTTGCAGCTGCAGCACTCTACTGGCTCATACTTAAGTGGTGACTCACTAGTGCTTAACTGTTGTGTTCCGAACACATCCCCCCCCTTTTCCAGACTCCCAGAATGCACTTATATGGTGGTTACATGAGATACATTCTTATCCTAATATTTTTGAGAAACAGAAATAAAACTGAACATTCTCAGAATTTTCTAGTGAGTCCAATTCCAATTTTGAACTTTTTAAATGTAATATGCAGATAAGGGTAAATCTTTCTTGCCATTAAGCCATGGAAACTAATGATTGTACTAAAAGATACTAAAGGATTGCTATAAATGTGTGGATAATCAGTACACAGAAGTAGTATATCTGTATAAGAGATTTAGGGCAGGAGGGTCCATTAATTCTTTCATAGCAGGGGCAGAGTATTTATTGCTGTGGTTTAAGGAAAAAAAGAAAATATATATGGGGAGAGGATTACCTTACTTATTGAAGCTATTTGGTGATCTTTTAGTCAAACTATTAAAATAAATAAGCAGTTATGTTGTGGATGAACAAATTTAATATACATGGACCACTACCAAACTGGCCTGGCACATGAAAGAGAAGAAGAGGCAGAGAAACTAAAGAGCAATCAAATAGAACAAGTCTGTATACTGCAGATAGAATTGGCTTGGTGTTAAACCTAAAAGTAAGTAGTAATGCACTGATGTAATGATTTTGAGAAGATTAGCTGGTGTAATGGCACCAAATTAATCAACTGTTGCATTTTAATGAACAACTAAGAAAAAACAAACAAGCTAGATTAAAGCTCACATTACACTAAAACTAAAGCTTACATCCACTGCTTAATATTCTGTCACTGGATACTGAGGGGATGGGGAAACATCTCTACAACACAGGCATAGAGTTAAACATTATTTCATTTTCTACAAACTCTCTGCAGAATAATGCAGTTGCAGACAGATGGAAAGAGAGAATGGAAGGAAGGATAAAGCAAGCTGATAAGACTGCACAGTGCCTTTACAAAAGCTGACAAACAATTCCAAAATGTATTCCTGAAAAGAGAATCAGAAATGGAGGCTGTCAGATGCTGTCAGTAAAATGTTTCTTCAATGTCACAGTTCTCAGGAAATGCCTACACAACACTGGGAAACATATTTTAAATTTTAAAGGATACATTTTGATGCATTAGATTTAATAATTTAAAACAAATAAAGCCAAGAAAATGATAGGGTTTCCGAATAGTAGACAAAGTGCTTAAAACATAACTCAGAAAAACATATTTTAAAAGGACTAAAATTAAGCATCAAGAGTCATCTGTGGTAGTGAGGGAATCCTGTATGTGCCATGATTCATGGGTAGGACTATACTGGATATTTTTAAAATAACATTTTAAGCACATTTGCTTGGAAAAGAATAAAAGTGAACTAGTACAAACAAAAGGTTATTGAAGTCTAAAGATTTGGAGGGTGTGTTTATTTTTTACGTCTGGAAAAATTAAATGTTTTTACCCAGCTACTGATGCAGAATTTACTTTCTTTTAATTGTTTTTTAAACAATTTGCAAGATCAAAAAAATATGGCCAGTGCTTGTTATGATGTGCGACATACAAGGAAGAGAATTATAGAGCATTTTTCTTCATACTTTATGTGGAACAGGATGCAAAGTCAAATGAAATCTCTTTGGAAAAGTTACCCATATTTATGGCTTATTTATTTATGCCCCAATCCCTCCCTTCCCCCTGTTGTGCATCTCTTGAATTCCAAAATGTTTCTCCATGATTTAAAGTTATACTTTATGCTTTTTATTATTAACATTTATTTTCCAGAAGAGATTTAACATTTTTCTTAAGCTTTTCTACTCAAGGAATAATAAATAAATAAATAAATAAATAAATAAATAAATAAATAAATAAATAAATAAATAAATAAATAAATAAATAAATCAATCAATCAATCAATCAATCAATCAATCAATCAATCAATCAATCAATCAATAGACTCTTAAATAAAAGTTTCCTATTGTTCCCTGCAAAAACAAAGACTTAACAATCAGAAAGGTAACTTTTAAATATCTTTCCTTTTGCATTTCTTAAAATGTCTTTGCTCAACATCTTCCTATGTAAAAGTGTCCTTAATATATTTTTGTTTTCAAGTCTCTGTGCTTGCAATAAATTTGCAATAAAACCTGCTCTCGAGTTGTCATAGGCAAGGGGGATGGGAAAACAAACTTGGAGCTACGGCAAAGCAGCATGGCAGCCAAAAACAAAAGCACATTCCAGACATATCTCTGTCAAGGCTGTCTCTCGAGGTTACTCACAGTGGCCGGAGGGGAGGGGATCTCTACAACCTGTGAAATTGCTCCGTTGGCGAATGTGACTGATGACACACCCTGGGGGAGGGGAAAAACAGGGTCAAGCCCTGTTAAATTATGTAGGGTCAGAGTTGGCTTCACTTGGAACATGCCAACATGAAGCTCCTAATAAATAATTGGATTTCTCCTGAAGGTTGGCTCAAGGTTCGTGTTTTAATTAGGGCATCGGTCAGAAATCTGACATAATTTATATCATCTGAAGGCAGTGTCAGGTGCAAACAATCACACACACACACTTCAAAAGTTCACTAGCTGTTTTATTGCTAAAGTTTATACACAAGAATCTTCTCAGACTGATGATTTGCACTTGGGTAAAACTAAGATAAGGTTCAATGGTATTCAGGGGGCAGGAAGACTTTGCCCTCTTGTACCCACCTAGGGAATGCAGACTAATTCCCTGTTTGACTCCTTGTTCTGGCTGTCTCTCCTACATCAGTTTGTTTCATTCTCAAAATATTCCACAATAGGGTTTTTGTGGGTAAATGGGGCTGATCTGAGAACTAGATCCAGTTGTTCCTGTCCAGATGGATTTCTACTAGAATTAGGTTGAAGGGGGGAAGCAAATTTCTTCAAGTAGGAAGATATAGGATACGCCATACAGGCTGAAGCAGGGAATCATCACTATAAGCCATATCTAGAGCAGAACGGCTTATTCAGTATATACTTTCCAAATGGGAAAAGGCATGCAGTGCCAAACTGGGAGACCAATTCCAGATCTCCCTCAGTGGAAGAAGTACAGGAAGGCTCCTTGGTAATTGTTTGATCTGCACTTTATTTAATATAGGAATTGCACTAAACAGACAAATCAGCAGTACTTGGCCACAGGGAGAAGGCTATCAGCAAGAGAAATAGGTTTTGAAACAACAGTCTGACCTAAAGTCCACTTTAAAACTTAACAAGCAAAATGTCCCCTGTTGCTGATTTGAAGATACTGAAATAAAGAAAGACAAAAACAACAAACTGAGTTTTATTCACATAAAAAGCACTACATATCTATTGAAAGAAATCTTATTCAGTTAAAGGAAATGTAGCAATTTGCTTGCAAGCGACAATTACCTTATTTTGATTCATTTTACACACACACACACACACACACACACACACACACACACACTTCAATTAAGACAATTGCTAACAAAACTAGGAATCTAGTTGAACTTTTACTCTTAATGACTATTACAAATAAAGAGTATTGCTCATCTAATATAATGAGACCAATTATAACTTAAATTTATGCAGTGATAATAATAAAGCATTTTGATAAATCCTAGGGTTTCTCATGAAACAGTATGATAAAATTTCCAATATCTCTGGCAAATGTTAGTGTTGCCAATTTAATGATTGCATTTGCAAGCAGGTTTGCCAGGATTTGAAATGGACACCTAACATTAGAACCAACACTAAAAAAGCACAACAAAGAATGTTCTTCCTGAATCAACTATTCTGGAAGTTCAGCCTGTCCCAGGAGTTGTTGATGCAGTTCTACAAATGAATTATTGAATTTGTCATCTTCATTTTGATAACTGTCTGGTTTGATACAGCAACTAAACCTTACAGATTCTAACAGATAGTTAGAATGCAGAAAAAACAATTGCAACCAGCCTGACTTCCATTGAGGATCTGTATACTGCACGGATCAGAAAGAGGGCTGAGAAAATAGTTACAGATCCCTCACATCCTGAACATAATATGTTTCAACTCCTCCCTTTAGGACACAGCTACAGGCATTGAATGCCAAAACACCTAGACACAGGGATAGTTTTGGTATTATATTATGATTATTATTACATTGAGAGTTTCTGCACAAAGACACATTCCTTGTGAGTCTAATCACACTTGGCCAAAAAAAGTATTCTATATTAATTTAGCCTATTAAACATAGGCTAGACATAGAATTTCAATTTTTTAAGCAATCTTAATATTCTAACTTGATTCACATAGGTAGAAGATGATGCCTTTATCTCCAAACTGGGAAAAATGTAAACATAGAATTTCAATTTTTTAATTTTAAACATAGAATTTCAATTTTTTAGCAATCTTAATATTCTAACTTGATTCACATAGGCAGAAGATGATGCCTTTATCTCCAAACTGGGAAAAATGTATCTGCTGATCTGCAATCAAGCAAATGTTACACGCAAAGAAAAAGGTTAATTTACTTTAGTCCTGGTTATGTCAGGGACTAGGCAAAAGCATAAGCATCTCATGTGAAGTTTATACAAATATTTATTTTTCTACAAAAACAGCTTTGAATTTATTTATCAGTTGATTTATGAGATTTAGTTACCACTTCAATCTCAGGAGTACACCAGGCAATCTAGAAAAATAAGACTTGGTGACAAGTTTCTACTATTAATGGTACTATAATAATAATACTTTTAATAATATAAACAACATCTACCATTTTCCTATTCTAGGTCCTTGGGAAGGACTCAATAGGTGGATTAAAATCCAGTCTAAACATCTGACTGACTGTGCAACCAACCATAATAATAAAAATAGTAAACAGTAAAGCTAACCATTCTTGTGTTGATGACTACATTATGACTTTGAAAGGTCTTCTGAAACAAGCAAGATTTCAATCGTTTTACCTCATTCTTATCTCAGTGAGCAAGGTGTTCCAAAGATGAGAATGCCTGCTGTCAACCCCCTTCCTGTCACTCCCTGCTGTCAACCCCCTCCCTCTCTGCAGCCTCCCGCCTGGTCAACCCGACCCGGTGTCCAAGCGACCCCCGTTGCCCCAGGCGCAGCCTCTTCTTCCTCCACTATCGCGGCGTCTTTTTTGGGAGCTGCCGCCATCGCGGGGCTTTCTCTGGCCAATGCAGCCTCAGCCCCCCGTACAGCTCGGGCCTCCGTGTGGCTTCTCTTGCTGCTCCGGCTATGTTGGCTGCTGCCGCCCCCGCTGCTATTATCGCTGCGGCAGCCAGCAACAAGAGGAAACGGGACAACAAGGCCAGCACTTTTGGCTTTAACTGCACGCTGCTGCTGGGCCTTGCCGGGAAAGCAGCGGGCTGACTTTGGGGAATGGGCCCTTGAGGCATCGGCGCCATCTTTGCTGGGGGGTTTACCATCGGCATCTACACCATTGACTTTCCCAAGGCTTGTCACTACGTCGTGGAGAATTGTGGGACCAACATCATTGCGGTGGAGAACGACAAAAAGCTACAGAAAGTCCTGGAAGTGAGGAAAAATTTCCTCCCCTAAGAGGTATCATTTGCTATAGCTAAGACATCAAAGAGAAAAGGCAAACTCTTGCTGGTTTAGGGGCTAGCATATATACTTTCCCTGCATGATTCTGCATCAACTTTTGTTTTATATTTATATTTTACCTTGGGGGGAGTTCTTGTGTGTATGTGTGAGGATGTGGATGGTTTGGATAGAGTGAATGGGTTGGAGTGACTGAACTTGGAAGAATGAGAGAGCCGGGGGCAAGAAATGGAGCCCCCTCTGCTGAGTGTGCAAACAGAAGCAGATGGGGGCTTGGTTACGACACCCGGCTTGGTATGAGTGGGATGTCTTGCCTGCAAGGGAAGAGGGGGGGCAATGGGGTGAGGGAGGGATCTCTGGGGGGTTGGAGAGCCAGAGTATTGCAGTCATAACTGGGAGAGGTAGATATGGCGGGAGCCGTGGGATAGGCCACTCTTGGGGAACTAGGACTCTCTGTCTCAAAGCGATTACTTGTTCCGGCCCCTCTGGTTCTGGTTCACCTGGCTCAGCTCATATACCTGGTGACTTGGGATGTCTGGACCCTGGGCTCAATAGCAATAGCAATAGCACTTAGACTTATATACCGCTTCATAGTGCTGCTGCTGTTTAATGCCAGGTCTATTGTTAAAAAGGCTCCCCTTGTTCGTGACTTAATTTTGGAGGAGGGGGGTGTTCCCATCTCAGAGATGTGCCCAGACGGGTTTCAAGTATTGCATCAGCCGCGATCCCAGGGAAGGGGTGGAGGAGTGGCAATTATAGCACGCAAGAGTCTTCTTCCTCGCAGGATCCCTGCCCCGGAGATTGTTGGGTATGAGTCTCTCCTCTTGAAGTTGGACTAAGGGGTTCAGTTGGGCCTATTGCTGATGTACCTGCCTCCCAGCTGCGTTACAATGGCCTTGCCTGTGCTGCTAGAGGCGGTAGCCGGACTGGCAGTGGAGTTCCCCAGGCTTATGGTATTGGGGGACTTTAACCTGCCATCACTTGGGGAATCCTCGGATGCAGCTCAGGAGTTCATGGTTTCCATGACAACCATGGACCTGAGCCAAGTAGTTCAGGGTCCGACTCATGGGGGGGACACATGCTTGACCTAGTGTTCCTCTTGGGGCAGTGGAGAGATGATCTGAAAATAAGGGGTATAGTTGTTTCTCCCTTGTCGTGGTCAGATCATTTCCTGCTGAGGTTAGACTTTAAAGCACCACTCCTCCATTGCAGGGAGGCGGAACCGATTAAGTTGTTCCGCCCCAGACACCTAATGGACCCTGAAGGGTTCCAGAAGGAGCTTGGGGAGATACCGGACTCCCTTGTTCACAATCCGGCTGAGTCCCTAGTGGTTGCTTGGAATAGGCCAGCATCTGGGGCACTAGACCGGATTGCACCTTTGCGACCTCTCCGTGGCGGTGGATCCAGGAAAGCTCCCTGGTTTACCAAGGAGCTCTGGGAGATGAAACTCCAAAAGAGACGTCTAGAGGACCAGTAATTCCGAATCTGAACGAACACATCTAAGAGCCTTTAGGACTTATTTAGTGGCAATACGGGAGGCAAAATGTTCGCATTTTTCCGCACTTATTGCATCCACTGATTTGCGCCCAGCCGCCCTTTTTAGGGTGACTCGTTCCCTCCTCAATGTAGAGGGAACAGAGGAGCCCTTGCAGGGTAGAGCTGAGGAATTTGTGCAGTTTCTGTCAGATAAAGTCACTCAGATTTGGATGGATCTGGACTCTGATTGGGCAATTCTGACCAAGATGACAGGGGCAGGACTTAGTCCTGTTGAATGGGATGAATTTGAATCTGTGACCCCTGAGGAAGTGGACAAGGCAGTAGGAGCGATAAGTTCCTCCACTTGTTTGTTGGACCCGTGCCCCTCCTGGCTGGTTTTGGCCAGCAGGGGGGTGACACGAGGCTGGCTCCAGGCTTTAGTCAATGCGTCCTTGAGTGAGGGGTCCTTCCCGCAACCGTTAAAGGAAGTGGTTGTGCGACCCCTTCTCAAGAAGTCTTCCCTGGATCCAGCTGAATTAAAGAACTTTCGTCCAGTCTCCAACCTACCCTTTGTAGGAAAGGTTGTTGAGAAAGTGGTGGCACTTCAGCTCCTATGGTTATTGGATGAAACAGATTATCTGGACCCTTTTCAATCTGGCTTCAGGCCTGGCTATAGCACGAAAACTGCTTTGGTCACACTGATGGATGATCTCTGGCGAGCCCGAGATGGGGGTCACTCCTCTATCTTGGTGCTACTTGACCTCTCAGCAGCTTTCGATACCATTGACCACGGTATCCTTCTGGGACGACTAAGAGAGTTGGGGCTAGGAGGTACCGTGCTATGGTAGTTCTCCTCCTATCTGTCTGGTCGATCGCAGTCGGTGTTAGTAGGAGGACAGAGATCGACCCCTAGACCCCTCGTTTGTAGGGTGCCTCAGGGTTTGGTCCTCTCTCCCCTCCTATTTAATATCTACATGAAACCACTGGGTGAGGTCATCCGAAGATTCGGGGTGAGGTATCAGCAATATGCAGATGATACCCAGTTATATATCTCCGCCCCGCATCAATTCAGTGAAGCAGTGGATGTGATGTGCCAGTGCCTTGAGGCTGTGAGGGTGTGGATTGGAGTCAACAGGCTCAGACTTAACCCAGACAAGACCGAGTGGCTGTAGATATTGCCTCCTAAAGAGTATGTCAACTGTCCATCCTTGGCTCTTGGGGGGGAGAAATTGTCCTCCTCAGAATGGGTTCGAAATTTGGATGTCCTCCTAGACTCATAGCTGAAATTAGATCAACATTTGACAGCTGTAACTAGGGAGACCTTTGCACAAGTCCACCTGGTGCACCCATTGCGACCCTACTTGGATCAAGAGGCTCTCCTCACAGTCAATCATACCCTTGTCACCTCATGATTAGATTATTGCAACGCGCTCTACATGGGGCTACCCTTGAAGAGTGTTTGGAGACTACAATTGGTCCAGAATGCAGCTGTGCGAACTATCGTGGGTGCAGCCAGGTACACCCACATTACACCAATCCTCTGTGAGCTGCACTGGCTCCCTATTGGTCTCCGGACACAATTCAAGGTGTTAGTCATTACCTTTAAAGCCCTACATGGCTTAGGACCAGGTTATCTTCGAGACCGCCTTCTGCCACACAGCTCCCAGCGACCGGTGAGATCCCACAGAGTTGGTGTCCTACAGGTCCCGTCAGCTAAACAGTGCCGGCTGGCGGGCCCGCAGGGGAGGGCCTTCTCTGTGGCTGCCCTGGCTCTCTGGAACCAGCTACCTCCGGAGATCTGGACTGCCTCTACCCTATTGGCCTTCTGAAAAGCAGTTAACAACTGGCTCTTCCGGCAGGCTTGGGGCCGTTAATCTCGCGGCTGTAATCGGCGAGATCTGGCCATGAAAGGATATGCATGGGTTTTTAAATCATTTTAATTGTTTCAATGTTTATTTATGTTTTTAAAATTTACTATGTTGTTAAGCCACCCAGAGTCCTTTGGGAGTTGGGCGGCATATAAACTTAATAAAATAAATAAATAAATAAACTGCCTGGACAAGTCTCAGCAGTTTTCTTGTCTACTTCCCCTCTCCCCCAGAATGGATTGTTATTTCCTTCTTCTTAGACCTGGGAGAAAGTGACTAGCCCAAGGTCACTTAGCTTTCTAAAATAGGATTAGAAGTCATGTTTTTCTAGTTTCTAGCCTGGTGCCTTAACCTCTGCACCAAACTGCCTCTCCTTACTGACTTTCCTTTGCCCATCTCTTAGTATAATTCAAGGTGTGTGAATTGGATCCATGTTTTCTCACTAAGCTTTCTATTAAAGCTATTAAGACATTAATCTTTGAAATCCCTCTAGAGTTCCCAGATATATATGCTCTGATCTGTATGACAGGAGAGGTTCTGTAAAATTCTAATGCTCCAGGATTTGGACTCAGGAATCTTGTTTAGACACCTCCTAGAGGAGGGACCTCATCATAAACCTTGCTGCACTTCAGGGTCACCATATGACACAATTTCAGCACCAGGATAATCATCAAACATTTTATTGAATTTACTAGGCTACTATACAAATTCAAGTGACTTAATTGAAAGGTAACCACTAACTTTGTGGCTGGATTGTGAGTTTGACAGGAATAGCTGGCTGGTTATTCTAGAACACAAAATCTTAGACTAGGGGAAACTGTGCTCTGGCAGAAGAAGACTTTTCTCATTTTTATGTTTTTATAAAATTGCTTATATTGTTGATGCCACATATATTAATCTAAGATTATTGAGCAGCTTGCCTGCATCCTTGAATTTCAGCTTGTCTATTTTTTTATGGCTGACATTTGCTTTTTTCAGATCTCCAACCCTAATAATTCTTGAGCTTGGAAAATAATGGAAGATGGCTTATTAGTTAAATATCTAGAGTATTCCTTAATCTCAGCAATATGCTTTTTCTAATTTACTTTACAGCCTGATTTTCTCATATTACACAGAATTTATGAAACATTTTGCAATATTCCAAGCAATAGTTTTTTTTAATCTCAGAACTAAACCACAAAACCCTGTAAAGAAGGCCAGTACTATTATATTATTTTGATATTAGAGATAGGAGCTGAAAGAACATTTTGCCTGTGGCATGCAATTTTATAGGTAAGATGTCAATTGAACCAAATGTTTATAGTTCATAGCTGAGTCTTTTATTTTCTAGTTTTTATTCATTTTCTTTCAGAAAAGATTTCTGACTAGCCATAGGACAGCTTCAGAAGTATAACTTTAGAAAAGTTGGGAGTTAAGAGTTGGATTCCAACTGTACAATTGTATAACATACAATGTATATGCAGATAATTTTCTTCTTTCTTTGCTCCTGGCATACCTTATTATTTTAAACATTGCTGCAAACATATGCCTCTTATAGCAACCTTACAGTTCAGATCAATAAACGTTTCTGATAAAAAACAAATCAAAGTTTCCACATGGGCATCAATATACTAGACACCAAAACTCTCATGTCTGTAACCTTTAGGTTGAGTGAAATGGTGCATCATATGGTATTTTTTTTCTAACCAAGGTACCACAACTGAGTTGATTTTCAGAAAATGTTCAAAATCTGGGAGTCACAACTCCTGAGGAAATGAAATTTGGGAATGATGTGGCTTCTTTAAATGCTACTACTGCTTCAGCATTGCTGCTATGCTGCAATGATAACAGATTAACAGAGTTGGAAGGGACCTTGCAAGTCATCTAGTCCAACCCCCTGCCCAAGCAGGAGACCCTACATCTGCCTCTACCTAGGATCGAACTCACAACCTCCTGATTCTGAGGTGAGAGCTCCACCTCTAGGCCACAGCAGTCCTTATTTTTAACATTCTTGACAGGTTTCCACAAGTCCATAAGAATCTCAGTTCCTCTGTACTTATACCATACTCCTTGCTCCATCCCCTATTAGCAGCATCCATTTATCCCCTTTTGGGAAAGGGAAGGGATTGTCATGTGACATATCGGGACTTCCCCCCCTTTCATTAAACTGGGCATGGGCATGGCCAGCGCGTGACACATCCAGGCCACGGGCAGCGAGTTTGACAGCCCAGATTTAATATGTCAGTGAAAAGAAAAGAGGTACTGTTATAAGATCAGTTGCTTTCTGAACAGCATATTGATCACTGGCAACCATGTAACTTCCATGATAAGCATGTGTCTTAGTTTTGTGAAAAATTTCAACAAAATACTTCATATGTTTCATCTAACCTAAAACCTCCAAATTCAACTGAAAGAAATGTGTGGTGTCATTAACATTTGTTAACAACATTCCATCAGAAAACAATTCTTAAATGTTGTGAAAATGTTCAATCTTACACATTTTTTAAACAACATTCATAGCCTTTCTATTAGTTCATTCATACCAGAGGTGGGTTCCTCCCAGTTCGGACCAATTCTATGGAACCGGTAGTAACTTGGCGGTCTGGGTCGCTAGAATCGGCAGCGACCAAGGCCTGAACCGTCCCCGAACCAGCTCTCTCGGTGGCGCCATAGGCGGTGCCATCTTGTTTTTGTTTCTGTGCATGCGCAGAAGCTGGTTTTTTAGCACTGCGCATACGCTCGCGCTCACGCAGTGCATCAAGCAGTGAAGAAAACCAGAACTCACTCCTGATTCATACAGAATACTTTGGTATGATGATTCCAAACCAAAAATGTTGCTAGCAATATCAGAAGAACAGCTGATCTGACTGCCAAATCAAGTAACTGAAATTCATACCATTTTTCCACTCACAGTATCAAATGGAACTTAATACTTGGAAACTTCCATAAGAAACTGAGCAATCTACTATATTTATAGCTGATGCATAGCCACCTTTTTGCAATGTTCTTAAAATCCACCAAAGTACTGATTTACACAAAAGTTTTCCTTCACTCATGAGATCTTATCTAAGTTAGTGCAAACATATGCAGCCGGGAACACTATCAAGATAATAATTGTTTATCATGAATTATGTTGGATCAAGCATAAGGATGGCTAAAAGAATCATATTCAGAAATTAGAAAAGTGATATTATTTCAGATGGCAAAGGATGGTTGTTGAAAAGGTGTGATCTCATTGCTATACATCATTTGGGAATTACTACTAAATAGACAAGTCTTTCGATGCTTATTGCAAATGTAATTAGCCATGGTAAAAGTTAATTAAATAATAAATTTAGAAAAAAATACTGATTTCCAAGTTATTTTATTACATAACTATCATCCACCTTACATACTGCTTACCGATCAATAATGGCACACATATCAATGCTGATATTGGCAAAACTTCCCAACTTTCTTTGCTCTATTGCATGTAAATCCACCAATTGATCATCCACATGAATAAACTGCATGCAGCCCTGGAATGACCGCTGAAGAAAACCTGGAAAAAATGGAATAGTCAATATCAGTTCAAGAGAATATACACTTGTTATAAAAAAAGAACCTATTCTTTTCTTTAACAAAATACATTTTGCTAGAAACCCATAAAATTGTGAAAAATTGAACCAGAAGACTTTCAATAGGAAAGAGTATTATTTTATGATAGTTATAAACTTCAACAGTATTTCTGCTTAAGATGTAAACATACCAGAAACTTAGTAACATATATTAAAAGTGTACTGTTGTTAATCACAAATTATCATATGAAAATGCTTAAATGCTTCATAATATAACATCATGTGTTCAGTAGCCTTTTTCTATTAAATGAATTGTTTACAAAAGTTTAAAGATTTTAAGTTGCAATTAAGTTGCAATTAAGAAACAGGTCATAATTGGCCTAAGAGTCAACTCCAATTTAACAGTAGCCCAGATCCCATTTATTTCAACAGGACTCGGCAAAGAAGAATTTCTCAGTGGAAAATATTTTGGCTGTTAGAAATCAAATCTCCCAACTGCGGTAGGGCCTAGTTTTGCAGCATTGCTTCAACAAGAAAAACATGTCCACCTTTTCTTAGGTTATTTTATTTTATTTTATTCTGTACTAACAGAAACCATTTTGGTTTATTTATATTTTCCACTTAAATATGCACTTATAATAAAATGGAAAATGGAAAAAAAAAGGCTGTATAGTATTATTTAAAAGAGCTGCTTCTACTGTGCTTAAGGAAACCGTACTCCTATATCCAACAAAAAGGAATAGCCGCAACATCTTGCTATAAACAGCATGACCAGGAATGCATATCATCTACATCAGTCTCTTTAATGCTTCCAAGTTGATACTTTGGAAAGTGCAGTTAGACAGAGGCAGCATCAAATGACAACAAGCAGCATCCATCTCCTCTTCTCATGAAAGGTGAAGCTGACGGGTGAAACTTTCTCCAAAGAAATATGTTCCAATATGTGCATTCCTGGCAATAAGACCAGAGATCTCTTCAGATTACTTCTTTTCTGGAAGACCAGATTGATTCAAGATTGAAGCGGAGAGGTTGCAAACGAACTGTCCTCCGCTCTTGTCCATCGGCTCCCTGAAGAATTGCAAGGACCCGACCCAGCTTTTTCCATCTCTGAGCGGGCCGGAAGAAATTGGAAGACCTCAGGAGCACGCCAGTCCATTTTGGGTCGAGGAAGACTTTCGGCCACGAGGACTAGGCAGATCGGGAGTTCCAGGCTCGGGAAGACGCCGGCGGTATTAAAATGGTGTCCGTGAAGCCGCAGAGCTCTTTCTGAATATTTTACCACCTAAAAAACTCTTTTTTTTAAATAACATCGCGAAGGCTACTGGCCAGGAACTGCAAGAACCTAGGAAACCTAGGAAAACAAGGACATTGGACAATACCGGGTATGTAAAGCAGACAGATCGTTACTGCTTCAGGGGGGATTTGAATTTGATTTCTTGGCTGCTAAAGTCTCAGGCTGGACTCGCCCAGCTGAGTGTTCTCAGCTGGGCTCTTTTTCCAACAAGCGTTGCCGCTGGTGTTTGTTATTCTTTTCGCTGCGGCTTGTTATTCTGCCCTTCTAGCCAAATCCCCTCTTAGACGAACGCCCAGCAATCCCCCGGGACTACCAATACTGAACAGCTGTGGGCCAGGCCATTTTTACGTCTTTGGCCAGAAACTTGAAGTGGGATGCGGGAAGGAAGGAGGTCACCATTTTAGAGGCGACTGGAATGCCGTGGGAACATCGGCCAAGCACCGTGCCTTTTACAGCCTGGAAATGGGATTTGAACAATACTGCTATGCAGGCCAGCACCACTGAATCACCTGTGTTTATTATTGGGGCCGCACTGACGATCGGGCCCTCCATCTGGACTGCTACTGTGGCCAGTTTCCCCTCCTCTGGCCCCCCTTATCTATGGGGGACCTCCCCCTATGACAGACTGACATCGGACTTTGGAGGGAGAGAGCTCGTGATTTATAGATACCATCTGGATAGGGAGACACACCATCAGCCCCTGGACTATTGGCTTCCCATGACTGGACACTGGAACTCTTGGATTGACTTAATTTTTAATGAGATTATCTTTACATGCTCCTTATTAATTTTATTGATTTTAACATTTGTGATAATTAACCTTGCAATTTTTACCCCAGAAGCATTGTGACTGTGGTTAGGATGTGGGCTATGAATGGGTATGATTGTGTGATAGAGTTTTATGGATTATAGCAGAATGAGTAAGCCGGGGGTTTGGTCTTTGTCCCCCTCTGCTGAGTGTGCAAACAGAAGTGGAGGGGGACTTAGGTCCATTCCCAGGTGTAGTATGAATGATATGCATGGTCTGTCGGGAGAGGGGGGGTCCAGTAGGGGAGGGGAGTGGATCTCTGATGGGATGGGGGATGGGAGGATTACGGTCATAACAGGGAGAGGTAGGTATGGCGGGAGCAGAGGGGTAGGCCACTCTCGGGGAACGAGAACTCGCTGTCTCCAAGCGATTTCTTGTTCTGGCCCCTCTGGTTTGGTTCCATCTTGCTCAACCCGAGGGCCTGGTAACCAGGGATGTCAGGGCCCTGGGCTCAAGCTGCTGCTGTTGAACGCCAGGTCAATTACTAACAAGGCCCCCCTTGTACGGGATTTAACACTGGAAGAGGGGGCGGACCTGGCATGTATTACTGAGACCTGGCTTGGCCAGGAGGGGGGGTTCCCCTCTCCGAGATGTGCCCGGACGGGTTCTCAGTTCAGCATCAGCCGCGACCCCAGGGAAGGGGTGGAGGAGAGGCGATTATAGCTCGCCAGAACCTTAATCCTCGAAGGAGCCCTGCCCCGGAGATTGTTGGGTGTGAGACGCTCCTTCTGAAGTTGGACTTAGGGGTCCAGGTGGGCCTTTTGCTAGCGTACCTGCCTCCTAGCTACGTTACAAAGGCCCTGCCTGTTCTGCTCGAGGCGGTAGCAGGGCTGGCGATTGAGTTCCCCAGGTTGATGGTGCTGGGGGACTTTAATTTGCCATCGCCCGGTGAAACCTCGGAGGCAGTCCAGGAGTTCATGGCTTCCATGACAACCATGGACCTGACCCAAGTAGTTCACGGTCCGACTCATGAGGGAGGTCACACGCTTGACCTTGTGTTTCTTTCGGGGCAGTGGAGAGATTATCTGAGGCTGAGGGGTTTAGTCACAGTACCCTTGTCGTGGTCAGATCATTTCCTTCTGAGGTTGGATTTCATGGCACCACTCCTCCACCGCAAGGAGGTGGGGCCGACTAAGTGGTTCCGCCCCAGGCGCCTAATGGAATCTGAAGGATTTCAGAGGGAACTTGGGGAAATACCTGACTCCCTGGTACACGATTCATCTGAGGCTCTAGTGGCTGCCTGGAATCGGGCGGCAACGGGGGCTTTAGATCGGATTGCGCCTTTGCGGCCTCTCCGTGGCAGCGGATCCCGGAGGGCTCCTTGGTTTACTGAGGAGCTCCGGGAGATGAAGCGCCTAAAGAGACGCCTAGAGCGACGATGGAGAGCCAGTAAAGCTGAGTCTGACCGGACACTTTTAAGAACTTGCATTAAGTCTTACTTAGTGGCGATAAGGGCGGCAAAATGCTCGCATTTTTCCGCTCTTATTGCGTCCGCCGACTCCCGCCCAGCCGCCCTGTTTAGGGTGACTCGCTCCCTCCTAGCCAAGGGGGGAGTTGAAGATCCCTTGCAGGGCAGAGCTGAGGAATTTTCTCAGTTTCTGGCGGATAAAGTTGTTCAGATTCGGACAGACCTGGACTCCATTTGGACAGGGCAAGCCGAGATGACAGGGGCGAGTCTTAGTCCTGTTATATGGGATGAGTTTGAGCCTGTCACTCCTGAGGATGTGGACAAGGCCATAGGAGCGATGAGCGCCTCCACCTGTTTATTGGACCCGTGCCCCTCCTGGCTGGTCTCAGCCAGCAGGGAGGTGTCACGCGGCTGGCTCCAGGCGGTTGTGATCGCTTCTTTGAGAGAGGGATCCATCCCACAGCCTTTAAAAGCTGCGGTGGTGAGGCCCCTCCTCAAGAAGCCTTCCCTGGACCCAGCGGATTTAAAAAACTTCCGTCCAGTCTCCAACTTACCCTTTTTGGGTAAAGTTGTTGAGAAGGTGGTGTCACTCCAACTCCTGCGGCTTTTGGAGGATACTGATTATCTGGATTCCTTTCAATCGGGTTTCAGGCGCGGCTACAGTACGGAGACTGCTTTGGTCGCGCTGATGGATGATCTCTGGCGTGCCCGGGATGGGGGTTATTCCTCCATCCTGGTGTTACTTGACCTCTCAGCGGCTTTCGATACCATTGACCATGGTATCCTTCTGCGTCGTCTTGGGGAGGTGGGAGTGGGAGGCACTGTTTTACGGTGGTTCTCCTCCTACCTCTCTGACAGGACGCAGTCGGTGTTGACAGGAGGACAGAGGTCGGCCCCTAGGCCCCTGGTTTGCGGGGTGCCACAGGGCTCGGTCCTCTCGCCCATCCTGTTTAACATTTACATGAAACCGCTGGGTGAGATCATCCGACGACATGGGGTGAGGTATCAGCAGTATGCTGATGATACCCAGTTGTACATCTCCACCCCGTGTCAATTCAGTGAAGCAGTTGATGTAATGTGCCGCTGCCTGGACGATGTGAGGGTCTGGATGGGAGTGAACAGACTCAGGCTCAACCCAGACAAGACTGAGTGGCTCTGGATATTGCCTCCCAAGGACTATGTCGACTGTCCCTCCTTGGTTCTTGGGGGAGAAAAATTGGCTCCCTCAGAACAGGTTCGCAATTTGGGAGTCCTCCTAGACCCACAGCTAAAATTGGATCAACATCTTTCAGCTGTGGCTAGGGGGACCTTTGCACAGATCCGTCTTGTGCACCAATTGCGACCTTACTTGGAGAGGGAGGCCTTGCTCACAGTCACTCATGCCCTTGTCACCTCACGGCTAGACTACTGTAACGCGCTCTACATGGGGCTACCCTCGAAGAGCATCCGGAGACTCCAGTTGGTACAGAATGCAGCTGCGCGAGCTGTAGTGGGTGTACCAAGATACACCCACGTAGCACCTCTCCTTCGCCAGCTGCATTGGCTACCAATTAGTCTCCGGTTGCAATTTAAGGTGTTGGTCGTTATCTTTAAAGCCCTACACGGCTCAGGGCCAGGTTACCTGCGGGACCGCATCCTACCACATACCTCCCTAAGACCGGTTAGGTCCCACAGAGAGGGCCTCCTCCGGGTCCCGTCGGCCAAACAATGCCGACTGGCGGGGCCACGGGGGAGGGCCTTCTCTGTGGGAGCCCCGTCCCTCTGGAACCAACTTCCACCAGAGATCCGGACTATCCCCACCCTTCTGGCCTTCCGTAAAGCCTTAAAAACATGGCTCTTCCGGCAGATGGGGTGAATAGGATAATCAAATTCCCCCTGAATGTTGTGTTTATAATGTTTTCTTTTTAACTATATTTTAACTTAAATTATGATTATTGTTTTTAAATGTACGCTTCTTACTCATGCTGTACGCCGCCCTGAGTCCCACGGGATTGGGCGGCATATAAGAACGTCTAATAAATAAATAAATAAATAAATTTATAATTTAAAATAAACTCTCAAATGTACATAATTTCTCCTCTTCTATTATCTGTTCTACAGTGCCTTATCTATTAACCACGTAAAAGGAATTTGTAAATGTTAAAAAGTTGCATACAAATAATACAACGATTCTTTATAAATATATAAATGAAAAACCCCTTCATTTTAATCTAACTCATTCCCCTTTTCGTTCTCTTCCTCTTGGTCTTCATTTAGATTAGTCTCTTAATACACATAGGAGTTTTTTTTAAATTCCACTTTGGAAGATGGGGATGATTTACAATTCAAAATACATACAAAATGAATCAAGGGTTCAGGTGTTTGTAATCAAATGACAACAGTTCTGCTTCCAGTGATTTTAAGATAAAAAGGAAACTACTGCTACAGCTGTAAAAACATTCTTGTTTCATGAAAAAAGTAATTGGATTTAATCCTGTTAAGTAAATAAAAACTGGAGGAATCACACTGAACTCAGTAGGTTCTAATCCAATAATATAATAAACAATTTCTGGTTAGGATGTGGACTCTATAAAGAACCATCACCTAATTCACAGATTAAAGTTCTCCTGCACATTAATATTAGAGAATGGAGATATGACAAAGCCACACCACTGAAATCAATTTAAAGAAAGTGCATCTACTCTTAAATACTCAGAAAATATCAGCAAGGCTCTGCAAAATACTTGTTTGTTGCTTTGCTTTTTAAAGTTTCTCTTTCACCTTGAGGGACACGTGAATAACGTGCTATCATTTATGAAGCAAGAATTCTTGCTATGCTTACAATATCTGAGTTACAGATCCCAGATACTAATTTAAAGCAATTTGTTTTTGTATGAGTGGCCTTCAGCCATGTAAAATAACATATAAATGTTGAAAACTTGGTAAAAGTCTTAAAAGATAAATAAAAAGTTACACATAAAGTATTTAAACAAAGTGGAAATAAGATGAAAACCACAAACCAAGGAAGGTTTAAAATTGTCCAAGCAGAAATGAATAGCATTAGATATTCTTAGAATAAGTCAGCTTAAGTAGTTAAAAAAAACCCCTTTAAATCAGGTTATGTGTCTGGACATGAGTCATTCAAAGGAATAAAGTAGTAATGATAATGGAAAAGTGTATCATCATTAAGTATGTAATGCCTATAATACAATAAAATACAAGACAGTGTCTAAAGGTTAGTGGCTATGAGTTAATATAAGCTCTTCTGCCTTATAGAAGACTGGAAGACCCTTAAGGTCCCTTCCAGCCCTATGATTCTATGTTATAAAAGTCTATGCCCCAACTACAGGAGCAAAGCTAAAATGCACTGAGGAATTCTATGGCAAATTGTGACCGGTTATAAATACAACATTCCGAAAGGATATAATGATGCCAAAGTTGAAGAATACTGTAATTTGGAACTACAGTATAGGAAGCTTTTGAGTCAGAATTTAGGATAGCAGAATATTATGAAGAAAATCATTTCTTGCAAGCATCTGCTTAAAGCAACAAAAATAGATGGACAACACTGAAACCAAATTGGCTACAAAATAGAAAATGGAATAGAGGAGTATAATTCAATCAACCAGGTCACTTCCAAGTGCAGATTGTGGAGCACATCATTAATTATTGGTAGCAAATACACAGATTCAATTTTAAAAATTAAACAGTGAGCTGAGATGCTCTAGAAAGGGATAAAAGACCCCATCGAAACTGAAGCAAGAAAAATAAAATGGTTTTCAGAACAAAACATCATAACAGCCAGAGAAAAAGGACAAAATAATATCTTGGGCAATAAGAAAGATGAATGACTGAAGAGAATTATGCAAAACTCTAGGGAAAAATATAGATCAGGAATGCCAATGGATAGAATAAAATAGCAAGAAAAAGAAAATGGGAGATGTTTTTAAGAAGATCAGATAAATCACAGGAAAAACCCTGTAAGGTAAAATTATAAGAGTAGTCATGAAAGAAAACATATAGAGGTAAATAGGGAGTTCAGAAGAATATCCTGGAACTTCTTACAAGTATGTTAATAAAATGAAAACATATTTTAGGAAGAAATATCACTCAGTATTAGTTTAGTGACAGAGTTTTATCATTTCAACACTATAACTCTAGTTTAGCTGGAAGTTTTACATATAACAAACTCAGGGTTGGTGGCATAGCTTGGATTTCATCTTAAAAAGTGATGTAAATATAATGTACTTTTGTAACTTCTATTACAAATCAAAAACTGATGTAAATATAAATCAAAACCCAGAATCTATAGAATTGTGATGGGTAAATATAGAAACTGAGTAAATAAATAAATTTATTAAGCTTCTGATTTTGAAACAATACTTCAAGCTTTGAATAAAAGTTTTAAAAAAGAAATAAAACTGATCTAATAAACCACTTACAGTTTTCCTGTGGCAGAGAACATAAATAAATAAAATTTGTATATCATATTATGCACATAACATAAACAATTTTCCTCTAGAGTCCTCTTCTCCTAAAGCTGAAATACGAGAGGGAGGAGGGGGAGAGGTCCCTTCCTTAAGCAAGCATCACCAGCCAATGAGAGCACTTCTCTTTGACAGTTCTGAAAGCTCTCTGTCATAGCAACTAAGAAACAATCTACATCAGTCAGGAGAAGAAAAACAGAGGGATCATATACTGATTTCTCCATGGCATCCTCCGAGAAGAAAAAAGAGCCACTCACCCATGCTGCCTTACGTGAGAAATTACTGAAAGAAGAAGAGGTAGGACTTGTGTTGAGACTAATAATACAAAGAACAAACTGTATGGGTGTTTACTATCTGGATTCAGGAGTCTGGCCCACCTTTATAGCTAGACTAAACAACTTGCTAGAAGTTTTTCCCATATATACCATTAGGAAGGAATGTCAATTTATCTGAGTTCATAAACATAATCTGAATAATAACTTTTTCATGTATGGATTGATGAACATAATATTACAAATTCAAACTATGATGAAAAATAGGACTTCAAATGGGTTCCCTGGATCAAATTCTTGTATAAAATAACAATTTTACAAGGATTACCTGCCTTTAAATATGTACAATTTATATTTAATTTATTGCATATTACTGACAGATAAGAATAACTCTCATCAGAGGTGAAACAGATCTTTCCCTGGAACTCTGACATTATAAAAGAAACCGCAGTTTAAAGTTCTAATAAGAAAATATTTATTTCTGTACAAAAATAATAAAATCTCAATAAATTCTCATTAATCACATCTTAGCTATAAAACACGTCTTGCTCCTTACAGAAGCTGAAAAAGAAAGACGGATCAAAGAAAGGAATGTACACATGCGTACTAGGAACATATTAATCATGTGCTCAGGAATAAACCATTATATTTGATAGGGATGCATCTCCCTGCATATACGTGTAACAGGCAATATAAAATCACTGCCTGACAATTACATAGTTAATCGTAACATCCCAACAACTGTTATCAATATGCTTAGTTAAACTCTTTAATTCTTAAAGATGTATATCCTTGAGATTCTTGCAATTAAATCCAATGTATGCTAGCATATGAAATTAAAAAATAATTATTGCTAGCAAACAAGCAATAATTCATTTTTTTTGTGAATGACCTAGACAAATTATAGATCTTATTTTTTATTTTAACTCACTTTCAACTTTCATTAACTTTAATGAATATAGATCTACAAATAGGGTTTCTAAATTATCCTTACAAAGCCAACCATGGAACTACTTGTTACTACTTTAAATCAGGCATGTGCAACCCCAGTCTGCAAGCCACATGCAGCCATGGACAGCAACTAATGATCATAAACATGTAACATTATTATGTGATATATAATTACATTAGAGGTGGGTTCCTCCCAATTTGGACCAGTTCTATTGAACCAGTAATAACTTGGCGGCCTGGGTTGCTGAAACTGGCAGTGATACAGGCCTGTCACGCCCCCAAACCGGCTCTATCAGTGGCACCATAGGCGCCACTATCTTGTTTTTTGTTTCTGCACATGCGCAGAAGTTGTTTTTTGCTTCTGTGCATGCACAGAAGCTGGCTTTTTAGCACTGTGCATGCCCGCACACCTGTGCGGTGCATCAAGGAGCAAACCGGCAGTGAAGAAAACCAGAACCCACCCCTGATATACATTAACTATATTGTATATTTGATATGTACAAGACAATTTTTTTTCACTCAGTGGGACCCAGGAAAGCCAAAAGGTTGAGCTTTAAAATGACCCAGCATTCTGTTCATTCTCTCCATAAGGAAAAATGAAAAATACTTGCTTTAAACTAAGTCAGCCATGAAATATGGTCAGCCATGTCTCCTAGAAGATAAAAAAAAGGAACCTCATATGATGATTTTTTAAAAAAAGTTTCTCAGCAGCATTATGAGTGTTATGGAGAACACTTCATATCCCTCAAGTTTGAAAAAAATATTCTTCTTTCAACTTACCTCAAAATGATAAGAATAGGGACTTCCGGTTCCTCCTTTGGCAAGATCAGAAGCCGGGATCACGACCTCCATGGCCGGCTCCAAACACTCCATGCCTGAGGGTCTGAATTCGGACCTAAGCCCCCCTGTAGAGGGTGTGAAGTGAAGGGGGACTGCCAGGAGGGTAGAGGGGAGCCTCATCTCCCCTCCCCAAGCTGGCAAGCCCCTAGCTGCCGGTGTGGAGCTGCAGCAGCAAACATGGCTACCACGAAGCTGAAGGAGAACCAGAATTAACAAGACTGAGCAGGAGGAAAAGTGAGTGATTTGCAATCTGGGATAAAAAGGACTGTTTGCTTTTCAAAACAACCCCCCCAAAATGAGGGGGAGAAATAAGGAAGCTAATGATTAGCGGCGGGTCAAGCATGCTAAAATTGTGAAAAAAAATGTTTGGGAACTAGGAGGAAATCAAAAAGTTTTTCTTGGAAGATTTAAAAGAAGATGTGGTTTTGGAATGATACTCTATTTTAAAGAAAAAAAAACACTTGAACTGGAAGCTGTCTTTGACTTAATATAAATTCACTATTATATATACTGGATTTATAAATATAAAATAACGAACTGAGAGCAAGAATAATGAAGAGGAATTTCTGATTTGAAGTAGGAGTGCCAGTTTGGGGGAAAAAGAGAGGGTGTAATTCTTGGGAAATGATAAGAATAGTTTATTTCTTAATTTACATTTCATATTTCTAAACCACCTGTCTCCCTCAGAAAGGGGTTGTTGCATTCCTCCAGCTCATACCAAGAGTGCACAAAACTTAGCATCCAGATAGCAAGTAATTTTAAAAAGAATTGGCCAATTGCTGTGCAGGAGTTTCAAACCCACTCCATACTTAGTTTTAAGGATGAGTGAAAAGATAGTAGAGATGTTTGAAAGCGCAAAATATATTTTAAGTTGAAAAGACTTGTTCCTGCCATTAGAAATATTTTAAAATCAAAATGGAGTTACTTTGATAAATGATTAGACAAAACAATTTTGAATTAAGGATAGTTATTGCTAATTTGAAATATTTTGAACTGAAAAAAAATTAGCATAACTTTGATAACATAGTGCTGTATCTTATGTATTATTGTGTGTAGAAGGAGAAAAGTAAAGAACCAGAAGGTATGGAAAGTTAAGAATCCCATCAATAGAAAGAGTTTATCCTCCAAGCTTTAAGATTCTTACATAAAGTGACCAGATTTTTTTTTTAAAGCGGGACGGGGGGCGGGCCCGCCTGGGCGCCGCCATTTGAGTTTTGCCCTCTGCACATGCGAACGCTGCGCATGCGCAGAGGGCAAAACAACGCAAATGTCGGCATCCAGGTAGGGGGGGAGGCGGGAGCCCTTTCCTCGCCTCCCGCCTCCCCTTCGGGAGCCGGCAGTGGCTTGGGCTGGCAAGCGACGAACGGGAGACGGGAGACGGGGAAAGGAGGCAGCCGGCAGCTTACCTGCGAGGCGGCGCTCCCACAGCAGCCCATGGCGGGCTCGGGGCTAGGTCTCTGTCGTGAGCTCCAGGCATCCAAGCGCCGGGGTCTCCCGGTCACCCGCCTGGCCCCAGGGCAATGGCGGCAGCGAGGTGACGGGGGGAAGGAAGGGGAGGGGGACGAGGAAGGGCTGTTTGTGCCGCCTCCAAGGGTGGGGCTAGGGATGGGGCGAGGGAAGGAGAGGAGGAGCAGCCCCCCTTCCCCCTCTCCCCAGCAGGCAGCCGGCTCGCTGAAATTCCGCTTTGCCCGACTTGCTTCCGGTTTTTATTTCGGTGGTAGTACCTCTCTTTTGTGCTTCCCCTTCCAAGGTGACCAGACGTCCCGCTGTTTCGGCATTCTTTCCAAAAAAGCGTGACTTTTTGGAAAGAATGCGGGACGCGGGACACACGCTTGAAAAGCGTGTCTGTCCCGCCAAAAGCGGGACGTCTGGTCACCTTATTCTTACAGCAAAATTGCCTTCACTGTAAGTCCTCTTGCACCATAGCTAAGTCGAAAGTAAAGTGACTCAGCCGCTCAACTGAGTTAATGAATTTCACATTATAATAAAGTTTTTTAAAAAGTTCACTTATAAAGCTATAGTTTTTATTAAGTGAAAAAGAGTTTCTGAAACAATCATTAGAACCTAGATACTAGGTTATTGTGTTGCTTTACACTATCTTTTGTTCCATTTCAGCTGCTGGCAAAATGTAAAGAGTTTTCTAAATTTCTTCAAAGGTAAATGGATTTTGAATGTCTGTTTTTTTAAATTGTAATTAAAAGCCCCTGTTCAATCCCGCAACCTAAGGCAGAAAGCTTCCAGTTATGTAAAACTTTTGACATTTGCCTGAAAATGAAGATATGACAGAAGTTACAAATAGAGGTTGAATTCAGATACATCAGGACTTGCTGGTCACATAAAGGCTATTTATTTGTTATGAATAGTAAGTATATTTTTATGGCATACAGTATATATTGTTTAAATCTGGCAGTGAATAAGTCACACAGTTCTAATTAAAGTCTGATATTCTATTTTAAATCAACTGAAGTATATATAGTTATATGAAGTAAAATATACATATATTTTTTAAAATACAGTGCAAGACAACAGCCATGATGTAATTATAGTTTGGATAACTTAGCCAGGCTAGCTTCTAAGACTTTATGTACATCATACACATAAGTTCTTTTTTCGCTTTTAAAACTGACGTATCACATTAATTTAACCTGACCTTAAAAAATCTGCTGCATGAGGGTTGTTTGGGGGGGGGGAATATAGGAAGAATGTAGGGAGGAAGACAAGAATTCTAAGAGGAGGGTCTTTATTCATAGTTTATATATATATATATATCTATATATATATATATATATATCTATATATATATATCTATATATATATATATATATATATATATGTGTGTGTGTGTGTGTGTGTGTGTGTGTGTGTGTGTGTGTGTGTGTGTGTGTGTGTGTGTGTGTATACATACACACACACACACACACACACACACACATATATATATATATACACACATATACACACACACACACACAAACATACACACACACATATTCAGTAGGTACTGTAATTACACATATAAAAATGTGGCATAAATATATGCTTTGGGGGGGGGGTTGTAGGATCGACAGAAAGCATCTAGAATACACTGAAAAAGAAAAGGATTAAAATCCAGTTCTTCTCCTACCAGTCACAATTTTGATTACACCTCATCCCAGGCAAAGATCAACTACCTTAAGTAGTTATTGAGTAGTGCTACTTAAATATCTTGTGATCTCCAAATAACGTTTTTCATTTAAGAGTGAAACACTAAACAACTTTAGTACTGAGTTATTGCTAAGTTTTATTAAAATATGCTTCCTTTAACTTAATACTTTTTAAAAAGTAATTTGGTCAGATGGAATTACAAATGGAGATTTATAAAAGAACAAATGGCTCATATATGGACATTTCCTCTTTGAATATGAATTGCACAGCTCTGATTATAATGTAACTTTAGCAGTTCTGTTTGATAAATTATTCTATCAAAATGTGTTACACTATTGATAGTCCACGCTATGTCCCACATCACACCTATTCATCTAGGTGGGAACATGACCGAGCCGTGTGCCTGCAGCTGAAAACACATGAAGACAGGTGTTTTGCAAGAAGCAGGAAGAGGCAGCAAGCAGAAATGAAAGAAGAAATGCACTATGCTAATAAACAGCTGATGATGGTAAAGCTTGAAAACTTTTAGAAAATATGAATTTTCTTAGTCTCTAGCAGCATTGCTTAGATGAGAGAGAGGGATGGCGAGGGCGGGAGAAAGAGAGAGAGGGAGAGGGAGAGGGAGGGAGGGAGAGGGAGAGGGAGAGGGAGGGAGGGAGGGAGGGAGGGAGAGAGAGAGAGAGAGAGAGAGAGAGAGAGAGAGAGAGAGAGAGAGAGAGAGAGAGAGAGAGAGAGAGAGAGAGAGAGAGAGAGAGAGAGAGAGATTTTTTGAAGGCATAAATTGACGATATTGGCTTTTATTCCCTCCTGTTGCAAATGTAGCCTCCAGACATGTTTTCCTGCTATGGTTAGAAAGAATTCTTCTTTTCTCATGTTGCCTCATGTGTTCTTTTGGGTTTAGGTTGAAACACTTTTCTTTCTTACAGCCTAATTTTCAACAGTTCATTCACTATTTTTTCACAGGAAAGAATACCTCAAATGGGTAAAAGTTGCTTCAATATCTAAAACAGTGGTTCTCAACCTTCCTAATGCCGTGACCCTTTTATACAGTTCCTCATGTTGTGGTGACCCCCAACCATAAAATAATAAAATTATTAGGAAACTCAGGGGTGGGTTCTAACTTACCTTGCTGCCGGTTCACTTTCTCCCTCGCTGCGTGGCCGTGCCTCATGGGCACCTGTGTGCTTTGTGCGCGCACGCATGCGCAGTGCTGATTTTTTAAAAAAAAAATTGCAAAAAAAGGCCGAAAACCAGATGGCGATGCATGTGCAGTGCCGGAAATTCGGCTTCTGCGCATGCTCAGAAGTTCCCATGGTACAGATTTTTTTTTTTTGCAGTAGTCTATTTGCATGTGGTTGGACCCGTCTGGAGATGGATAGAGGAACAGTGTCTCAGTTCCTAAGACCATTGAAAATATGTGTTTTCCAATGGTCTTAGGAGACCCCTGTGAAAGGGTTGTGAACCGCTGATCTAAAAGCTTCTAAGTTCACATGTTTTATTTTTATTGAAGTAGCACAGTGACTTAGTTTTGTCTGATATGTAATAAAGTGCTGGTTCAAAAATTTTATCTGGGTAACTCTTTTGTCTGAAGTGACTGCAGAAATGATGAAGTAACAGAATCCTATAATTAAAAAACAAATAAACAACTAAAAAGTCTTTGCTGGCTAGGAAAAACTTATTAGCTGAAGAAAAGAAAAATTATTTATCACATTACCATATACACATAAACACTTCTGGAGTTTGGGCTAGTGACTTGTTACATATTGAGTAAAGTGCTTAGGCACTGATGATAAAGGGAGGGCCTTGTATTAATTATAAGGGGCACATGACATGGATTTTGTAACTTGTTAACTAACATAGTTACTTTGTGTTTTAATTTGACTTATTTTCTCTCTTTTGAAGTTATGTTCAGATTCATTACAAACTGGAATATAGGGGAATTTTTTTCCCTATCCTGTATATTCCTAAACTGAAAAGATAAGCTAAAAAAGAATGGCTGGAGACTACCTCCTGATAAGAAAAAGTTTCTTAGTATCAACTCGCATCTAATTATCTAACTTTTGTAGTTGATTTACTTGGCAAAGGAGGGTTACTTTTATCCTGTCCAACTTTCCTCTTGCATTTTTTGTTGTTTTGTTAGCTTTAAAAAGGAATGTAAGATGGGTCTTGGGTCTCTCCCTTTTCATAGACAGATCCCACTTTATTAGGGTACCCCAATAAACTGCTTTTAAATTATTTTCTGACTCGGTTGCTTATTGGGAAGATAAACCAAGGCAGAACATAGGGGCAAATTTGGCTATCAATTGGCAAAAAAAGAGCTGGTTGATGAAATGAAAAAAGGATTTCTCATTTAAAATGATTCTTTTCTACACTTGCATTTTGAAGATGAGAGAGACATATAGACATACAGAGAGATAGACAGAAAGATAGAGATGATAGAGATGGAGACAAAGATATAAAATTCCCTTCTCACCCTTATGAGTGATCTGTTTTTTCTCAATTTGGGGTCCTATACCAGAGGCCTGGGAGTTTGAGAGTTCTGTGTAGGATCTTAACTATTCCTAGAACTATTCCTGTTCTGGACCGACAACTTTGATGTTGTTCCTGGAACCTTAGGTGTCACAGCCATAAATGCTGCTAATTTTTCATATCTTTTCCAGTTTAGGCCCTGGTTCTTCTCTAGTTTCTCATACTTTTTTTTCCTGATGTTGTTGTCACTTGGCACCACTACATCTGTTACCACCACTGTCTTCTGGACTTTGTCTAATACCACAATGTCTGGTTGATTGACTAGTACCTGCCTCTCTGGAAATCCACAGGATCTTAGCCCTCTTATTTTCCACAATCTTCTAGATCTCCAATCTAGATACAGGAAGATCTAGCCCATATTCTGTGCACAATGTCAGTATTTGGTTGTACAGTTCAGTGTATGCTGTTCCTGCCAACATCTTACATCCTACCACTATATGTTGGACTCTGCCTGAAATCTCTCTTCATAATCTACAAGTCCAACACCCAGAGACTAGTGTGTATACTCCTGCTTCTATGGATTTGGTGTTTAGTTTCTGTTCTTGTGCTGCTAGGATTTAATGCCTCAATGCTGTTGTTCACTCCAGACCTTTCCACCCACTAGTAGGATTTCCTAATGTCTGCCACCTCAATTATCTGGCAATATTACATCCCATGCAGGGTCTTAACTTGTCATGGCATTTCCTCTGCTTAATCTTTCTCCTACAGATGTTGCTGCCTCAGGAATTCTATCAAGAGCTCATCATTGGCTGCCATCTTACTGAAGTATTCCTGGATGCTCTGGTTTTCATCCACAACAGTGACTTTGATACTCAACATATCCCAAACACTCTCTTTCTATCTAGTGTAAAATCTCTGGGTGTTGCACTTGAGTGGAAATCTCTATACATTGTGAGCTATCGTACAACCTTGACTAAACACTGGTACACTTCTTCTATTTGGGATGGTGGTCCCCTTCCACAGAGCACACAGCTTCAGGAGGGATGCACATGGAGCAGTAAGGGAGGAAGGGGAACCCACCCACCCAGCCAGATCAGTTGAATCAATCCTGGAAATCACTGGGATAACAGATATCACAGCCAGATCACCTTCACATCCATACATTGTGAGCAGTTTTCAGGTCTCACATTGGCAGCTTCCATGTCCTTCTTTGGTCAGCTCACTATATTGGCAAAGTATCTGATGATTGGTGGAGCATACATATTAAAGGCATGGATCTTGTTATTCCCATTGAGATGGCTCTTCAGGACCTGTCTAATCCTTTGGTGATACTTGAATGTTGCTGTCTTCCTTGCCTCCTCCTCATGATTTCCATGTGACTGTAAGCAACAAGGTATTTGTACCTGATCTGTAAATCTGCTATGTGACCCACTGGTAGTTCCACACATAAGTCTTAATTATTTTCCTTCTACCATCTGACTATATGTCTCTAGTGCAAATGACATCAGCAAACTGATCTGTAATTCATTATCTGCATACAACTGGATGTCTTCCACATAGAGGAGGTGGCTGATGGTAGTTCCATTCTTGAACTTGTATCCATATCTAGTTGTGATTATCTGGCTGAGGGGTTTCAAGCCTATGCAGAACAGTAACAGAGACAGTGCATCACCTTGGTATATATTGCAATTATGTGAGCTGTATTGAGCTGACTTTTAAGCTTTTTCTTCTACAGTCCCATTAAGTTCTTTAAAAAGATTCTTAATGTCATGTTGACTTTGTATAGTGCCAGGCATTCACAGATACATGTCTGTGGTATTAGGTTGTAGGCATTCCTGTATCAATCTAGGTGCTCAGACTGGTCTGTCTAGACCTTTCTATTTGTGACTATTCTATTTGTGAGCAATTGCTGTTTTTAGCGTCTAGTGTTGTTCCCAGTGCCTTTCTGAGCTGGCTCATGTACAAGTCCATAATGGTCCTGAACCTTGATGGCTATAATACCTGACTAAGTCTTTCCATGTTTTGGGAGGCAGGTTATTGATAGTTGGCGGTGGTGTTCCCTTCTGTGGGTCTTTCAAGATCAGCACTGTCCTTCCTTGGATCAGCACTGTTCTTCCTTGGATTAGCCAGTATACATACACGTGCATACATACACATACATATGCACAAATACAAATTTTGTTCATAAAATTTTATTTTATTTTATTTTATTTATTTGGTTTCTCAATTATCAAGCAACTTTAGGTTAATAAAAATGATAGGAACAACAGAACTATTGAACCTTTAGGAATAATATACTCTACTCCAAAATCTGCTTAAATACCAGGTTTTCCTAGAGTTATGATGATATGGACCTTTCAAATCTCTGAGGCATGCTCTGCTATAGAAGTGTATCTCCTACATTCCCTAAAGTGACAATGTTTTATAGCTGGAGTTGGAGTGCTCTACCAGCTCTTACAAGTCAGGCAGAAATTACAGGAGAAAAATGGTTTTGAATGTAACCAAATTCTAATACACATAGGATTTTATAGGAGAACTATCACATTTAATTATAGCTGGAATCCTTCTAATGACCAATGAGCACATAGAACAGGGATATTATGTGGGCACTAATAAGTGTTTGTATGGTAATATTTTGGACCAGTTTAGTGGCCAAGGGTGGCCTTCAAGAACTCCATGCAAAGAAAATTCAGTAGCTCAAGTGGGAAGTCACTGGGACAAGAATGATCATGAGAAGGATTTCCCAATCCAGTGAAGAACATAATTGACATATAGATAGACGTGTGCAATGATTATCTTGATGACAGCTGTTTTCTGCATGTTAAGGTGTCAAGACCAGAAGAATCCTCAAATGATGAACAAATTTTAACTGAAAAAGTGCAATGAGAACTAAGGATAGTAAATCCATATGTCTAAAAGAATGGGGTGGATTTTATTTATTTCTGCTTGGATCCTTAGGCACTTTAGGGAACTAGATACAAATATAATCAAACTCAACTATAAGTTTAACTTGTTATGACTGTCATAAAAAGCACAAGAATGTTGAGATAACAGGAGAAAAGAATAATAGACAATCAACAATTTAACAGTTTGACTGTAGAATTAGTATCAAGGGATGATTGTTAATATCTTTTTTTTACAGCTTCGACAGGCAGCTTTAAAGCATCTCTTAAGTACTGAACACCTGCAATACCAGCTGGAATTTAACCATTTGGGAATGTCATTCTATGCTGAAAGGCTCTGACAATCTCAAACATATATAACAGTTTGGACTGTAATAAGTAGGGTAGGTATTTTCATGCAGTACTATGTATCTAGAAAGAGTGCTTTCCTCAATATCAATTAAATATTATTTAAAGTTATAAAGAGAAAGATAAATTTTTTCTTTCTTTTGGCAGATGGTAAAATTGCACATTTGTCTTTGACTGAATTACATAGAGCAATGGAAAATCAATGTAATGCAGGCTAAAACAAAATAAGTTGCAAAATGAGGCATATTCCAAGAAATTAAGCACTAATTTAAGAAAGAAAATTTAAGAATATGTTTAATTTTCCCAATGAAATAAATGAATTACAGAAATATTTAAATTTAGCTGCATTTTCTCTTGGTTGAGGATAATATTGGGAAAAAAAGTCAACATCTATACATAAATGTATGGAACATGTACAAAAGCTGATGAACAAGCTAAATATATATTTAAGCCACTATTTTGTCCACTTAATTTAATATATGTATTTTGCTATTTGGTTTTGGAGAAGCTTGTATATACAAAATATATGAATAGCACAAAGTCTTTCATTTCTGATGTCCCTGAGAAGAAATCTCTTGACCTATGTGAAAGGATACTTGATTTAACAATAAATAATCCTTTGCCATAGCTTTGTTTATTGTTCTGCATCTAAAAATCTAAACATTCATTCATTCATTCATTCATTCATTCAATCAATCAATCAATCAATCAATCAATCTTTATTATGATCACCACAAAAAATTAAACATTAAAATAAAGCAAAATGGAACTGAACTGAACTGAACAAGGTATAGTAATATATTGCAATTGATGGAGAAATCAAGATCAAGGTCCATAAATCTAAATACAATTACCTATTTTTAGTTTCAAGCATACTTTTTAAAATAATCAAAACAGTCCCTACTTAAAGTTATGCTACATATACAGCCCATTATATTCTATTATACATTTTTAGAAGAAGCATTTTAAAACAAATAGCTTGACTATAAATCAATCGGGACTCTTATAACTTGGCCAAAGTGTACGAAGAATCTAAATCTGCTTGGTCAGTAACAAATATTATTATCACTTTAGGCTGACAGAATGAAGAACGAAGAGCTTATCTGCCATCATGAGATGTGATCTCCAGAAATTCAGTCTATTCTTGTAATTGATAATATAAACCTGAAAAATAGCTGGGAGGAGAGAACAAATTTTTTACATACATTCTCCATCAAGGGGAAGGAATGGGCTAAGGCAATGACAGGAAGCAAGTTGACTTCACAAAGAATTTAGAAAAAAATGGTTAGCAAGTAAATATGGCCTAAACCAGTGGTTCCCAAAGTGGGCGGTATCGCCCCCCAGGGGGCGGTGGGAACCCGTAGGAGGGCGGTGAGAGGCAAGGGTGGTGACAGAGGGGTGGTGAGAGGGGCCAGTGGGGCGGTAGGTGGTTCACCATGCTTTTGCACTTGAAGCTCCCTCGTATTCCTCGCTCTTGTGTGCAGGGCAGCCCATTCTGAAAGAAAACGCGAGATGTTTTCTTTCAGAATGGGCTGCCCTGCACCCAAGAGCATGGAATGCGATGGAGTTACAAGTGCTAGGTACTGAGCATGGCACAGCGACGAGGGAAGCTGACCACTCCCGAAGCTGCTCGGGCGAGCGCTCGCAGACCCGCGGGAAAGCCCCGCTGTGGAAACTGCGTGTGCGCGGACTTTCCCGCCCGGCATCCCGGGCGCCTAGCAACCTGGTGCGTGCAATTCACCGGGCTCCCCTCCAGCATGGCACACTTGCGGATCTCAGCCCAGCTGCCCCCTGACATCGACCCCACCAAGGTGCTTGTGGCCTTCAGCCGCCGAGGCCTTCCCAAGCTCAATGAAGAGCTGCAGCACCCCGAGCTGCTGATGTGGCAGCCGGCCTTGATGGCGCTTTGTGACCTGATGCATGATCTGGAGAATGCATACCAAGCCATCGGCATGGGTGAGCGGCGGCGGCAGCCTGGCCACGGCTGGCGGGAGGGAAGGGAAGGGAGGGAAGAAGGAAAGAAAAAGGAAAGAAAGAAAGTGAGAGAGAGGGAGGAAGGAAGGAAGGAAGGAAGAAAGAAAGAAAGAAAGAAAGAAAGAAAGAAAGAAAGAAAGAAAGAAAGAAAGAAAGAAAGAAAGAAAGAAAGAAAGAAAGAAAGAAAGAAAGAAAGAAAGAAAGAAAGAAAGAAAGAAAGAAAGAAAGAAAGAAAGAAAGAAAGAAAGAAAGAAAGAAAGAGAAAGAAAGAACTATGGTAGGTAGGAAGGAAGGAAGATAGAAAAAGAAAGGAGGGAGGGAAGAAGGAAAGAAAGAAAAAGAAAGAAAGATGGCAGGTAGGAAGGAAGACAGACAGAAAAAGAAAGGAGGGAGGGAAGGGAAGGGAGGGAAGAAGGAAAGAAAAAGGAAAGAAAGAAAGAAAGAAAGAGTGAGGAAGTGAGGAAGGAAGGAAGACAGAAAGAAAGAAAAAGAAAGATGGTAGGAAGGAAGATAGACAGAAAAAGAAAGGAGGGAGGGAAGAAGGAAAGAAAAAGGAAAGAAAGAAAGAAAGAGAAAGAAAGAAAGAAAGAAAGAAAGAAAGAAAGAAAGAAAGAAAGAAAGAAAGAAAGAAAGAAAAAGATGGTAGGTAGGAAGGAAGGAAGACAGAAAAAGAAAGGAGGGAGAGAAGAACGAAAGAAAAAGGAAAGAAAGAAAAAGAAAGGAAGAAAGAAAGAGGGAGGGATGGAGGAAGGAAGACAGAAAGAAAGAAAGAAAGATGGTAGGAAGGAAGGAAGACAGAAAAAGAAAGGAGGGAGGGAAGGGAAGGGAAGGGAGGGAAAAAGGAAAGAAAGAGGGAGGGAGGAAGAAAGAAAGATGGTAGGAAGGAAGACAGACAGAAAGAAAGAAAAAGATGGTAGGTAGGAAGGAAGACAGACAGAAAGAAAGAAAAAAAGATGGTAGGTAGGAAGGAAGACAGACAGAAAAAGAAAAGAAAGAAAGAAAAAGAAAGATGGTAGGAAGAAAGACAGAAAGAAAAAGAAAGAAAGAAGGGGGAAGGTAGAGAAGAAAGAAAGAACGAAAGAAAGACTTATGATCACAAGTGAGCCTAACATTTTGGTTGCTAAGCAAGAGCATTGTTAAGTGAGTTTCACCACACTTTACAAGTTGGCCATGCTCATCCGGTCACCTGACCACTAAGCCACGCCCACCTGAGGGGGTGGGGTGGGGGGCGGTGAGGATGAGTTTGTAGCACCAAGGGGGCAGTGGACTGAAAAAGTTTGGGAACCACTGGCCTAAACAATCTCAGATTGCTGAAGGGACAAAAGTAATTCAAGATACAAAGTAATTCAGTATTTCAAGTCACAAAGAAGAAAAAGATGCAATGCTGATTATGTCTACTTAGTGCAAATTTACAGAGGAAGTAAAGGATCTGAAGATACAAGATCTTCATGGTTGTACTAGCCATGAGACATTGTCCCCTAAGTCCCAACAAACAGGAGGGGAAAGGAGACCAATTTATAGGACCAAACCTAAAGCATAAACACCAACACAACAAATCAGACAATGAGTCTGAGAATGATGAGAAGGAAGAAACACTCAGGTATAAAACAAGAGACATAGGAAGCAAATGCAGGGTCAACTGTAAAGGGTTGGAGTAGAAGACCAGCCCTTGGATTCTATGATTCCATGAAAAACACTTCGTTAACAGAGTGTAATAATTACTACATGCATTTAATATATATGTAATATATACATATATATTAAGCACACTGGTAGCAGAATTAGCAGAAGAAATATTATTCTAGGTTAGAGAATAATTAATCTCATAATGGTAAAGCAATATTACCATTATGGTAAAGTAAGATTATTTATTACTCTAGCTGACAACTTTGTCATCCAAAAGAGGAGAGAACTAGAGGGTCAGCTATACTGGATTTAATTCTTAGTAACAGAGATGAAATAATAGTGGGGGTTGAAGTTGCATGAACTTTGAGAGAAAGTGTCCATGCAACATTGGAATTCAATATAATGCAGACACAAGCAACAGAACAAACTCAAAACTATTGCCTTATAATTTAAAAGAGCTGATTTCAACAAACTTAGAGAGAGCTTGGGAAGAATTCCATGGATGAAAATCTTAAAGGAGAAAACAACTCAGGAAACTTGGGAAATTCTGAAAAACATGATTATAAAAGGCCAGTCTAGCGCAATACCACTGAAAAAAGAAAAACAAGAAATCCAAGAAGAAACCAGCATGGTTATACAAAAACTGTCTGATAAAGACAAAAAAAGTACAAAAAATGGAAAGAGTAAAGCAGAATACCAACAAGTAGCCCGAACTTGGAAAGATGAAGTCAGGAAAGATAAGGTTCAGAATGAACTAAGACTTGTACAAATATCCTTGGCAGGATAAGTTCCTGGGCTCGATGGAACCAGGTGTTGACCTTGGGCACAAATGAAGGGTCCAAGTATAGAACAACCCGATCCCGATGAAAAACACATAGGGCCTTCCGGATCGAGAGGGCCGATAGTTCAAAAATGCGGCGGGCTGAGGTGATCACTACCAGAAAACCCTCCTTATAAGACCGGTGCTGCAAACTGCTCGACCTGAGCGGCTCGTAAAGGTGTTGAATGAGCGTGTTCAAGACCTTGGTGAGATCCCACATAGAGAATCAATGGACCACAGGGGGACGTAAGTTGGTGGCTCCCCTGAGAAACTGGTGGATGGCCAGAAGCTGAGCCAAGGATCTGGACTCCCCACAAGCCACCATAGAAAATAGGGTGGCTACCTGTCTCTGAAGGGTGTTGGGAGACAGACCCTTGTCCAGGCCCTCCTGCAGGAAGTCCAAGATCTTCAGGATGGTTACCTGAACAGGGGAGCAGTCCTCCTTTGCGCACCAAAGACAGAAGGCCTTCCAGGTAGCCGCATAGATATGTATTGTGGATGGCTGCCGAGAAGCCAGCATGGTGTCAATGGCTTTGGCTGAGAAATGTTGGAGAGCTAAGGCGCCCTGCTCAAGCGCCAGGTGGTCAGGAGGAGCCAACCCAGATCTGGATGTAACAACCACCCCTGACTGAGCGGGGACTCAGACACCGGAATCCGCCAACTCGGCACTACTGACAGAGCCCATAGGTCAGCGAACCATGGCCGCCTGGGCCAGTGGGGGGCCAACAGAATCATCTCTGCCCATTCATCCAGAATCCTCTGTATCATCTTGGGAATAAGTGGAATGGGGGGGAAGGCATAGAGCAGCTCCCTCGACCAGGGGGCATGAAGAGCATTGACAGCTTCAACTCCGCGTGATGAGAACCTGGAAAGGAATCTTGGCAGCTGGTTATTCTCCGGGGTTACAAAGAGATCGACTATGGGGAGACCGAAGATGTTGACCAGGTCTCTGAAGATGGATGGATGCAATCGCCACTCCACCGGATCGACGGTTGTCTGGCTGAGACAATCTGCTTGTACGTTGGCAACTCCGGAGATGTGGTCCGCCGAGAGAGAGAGGAGGTGGTGCTCCGCCGAGAGGCCCAGACTCATTGCTTCCCACATCAGATTTCAGGAGCGAGTGTCCCCTTGCCTGTTCACATGCGCCTTGGCCGCCATGTTGTCCATTAAGACCAGGACATGTCGGCTTGAGATCTGCGGATGAAAAAGTTTCAGAGCTAGATGGATGGCTCGGAGTTTCAGCCAATTGATGGCACACTCAGCTTCTTGCAGTGTCCACATGCCCTGAGCGATCCAACCTTGGCAGTGGGCGCCCCACCCAAAGAGGCTCGCATCTGTGGTGACCGTTAGATGAGTGGGTTCTCAAAACAGGCAGCCGTGCGTGATCGCTGGCGAACACCACTAGGAGAGGGAGTGATGGGTTTCCAGAGGCACAAGGACCTTGACAGGAGAGGAACTGCGACCTGCTCTCTGGAAGGGTAAAAGGAACCACTGAAGCTCCCTAGAATGTAGTTGCACCCAAGGTTGTTATGGTGATAGGGGAAATCATTTTACCCAGGAGAGTGGACAACAGGGAAATCGGGATACTGCTCTGGTACTGTACCTGGATAGAGAGCTCCCTATCCTGTCTCTCCTGGGATAAGGAGACTCTACATTACTCTACACTAGGGTGTTTATCAGGGCCCCCAGATGAATGAGGGAGGTAGATGGAACTAGATGGCTCTTATCAAGGTTGATCGAAAACCCGTGTATTGCAGCAATTTAATGGTTAACTGGAGATGGCTCAGCACCTGTTCATGAGACTGAGCCAGAATTAGGAGGTCGTCCAGATAATACTGGACATATATGGGAATGGCCCTAAGGTGGGTTGCCACCACTGCCGGCACCTTTGTAAATACTCAAGGCGCCGAGTACAGGCCAAAGGGAAGGGCCCTGTACTGGTAGTGCCTACCTGCATAGCTGAAATGGCGATACTACTGATGGAGAGAATGGATAGGGATATGCAAGTAGGCTTCAGTAAGATCCAGGGAGGTGAGGAAATCCCCCCGAACACCCACCAAGATAGATTGAAGGGAATCCATCTTGAACCACCTATATTTAATGTGGCGGTTCAGACGCTTCAAATCTAAAATCGCCCTCCATCCCCCGAGGTTTTGAGGACCAAAAACAAGATAGAATAAAATCCCTATCCGATCTGGTCTGGGGACACCTGTTGGATGGCTCAAATGTCCAACAGATGCTGTATGACAGAGTCCATAAGATGTCTTCTCGAAGACTGGAAATCGGACATCAAATAAAAAACCTTGGGGGAAGGGAGAAAAACTCTAGAGAAAGGCCATGGGTCACGGTGTCCAGAACCCACCTATCCAGGGTAATCTCCTCCCACCTGGTGGCAAAGAGGGCCAAGCGACTCCTAATGGGAGTGTCAGACAATGGGTTACTTGGAGCGTCTACAGGGGTGTCCTCCTCCACCCTGAAAGGGTCTTCTGCAGAATTTACCCCGGCCAGATCTATCTGCATAAGTTCGTTGTCTGGAACCGTACTGACCTTGCCCCCTAAAAAGGGAGGTATTCTGATCTGGGACACGAAAGGAATGATGGGGATAGGGATTCGACCTAATGTTGCCCCGTCTCGAGAAGGTAGGTAGGACCTTCTTACGATCCCTTGATCGGGTCCAGGGCTTCCCAGAACAAATGCTGGCCCTTGAAGGGAGTGGATGCCAGACGTCACTTGTGGTGAGTGTCCGCCTGCCATTGTCTCACCCACTGCATGTGCCGGGAAATGATAGATGCAGCAATTGCTTTAGACACAAACTTAGACATCTGGAGAGTGGCATCCACTGAAAATTGAGTGTGGCAATCCATTTGGTGATGTAATGCTGAGCTTGCAGGTCAGATGTTGGGATGTGCTCCTGCAACTGACGCAGCCAAATAAGTGAAGATCAGTTGAAGAATGATGCGGTGGAAGATACCCTAACAGCCCAGGTGGCAGCCTGGTGGATCTTCTGGAGTGACTGCTCCGAGCATCTATCTTCCAGGCAAAGTAGCTCCTCTGAGTCCCCTGGCATTGAGTTGGGGGAATGGAGTGCTGCCACAGGCGCGTTGACAGTTGGAACCTGTAAAATGTCTGACAGATCGGATGCCACATTGAAATAACGACAATCAGAAGGCAAAGGTCCAGAAGCCGGTGAAGACCATTATTGATGGACCGTATCGATGAATAGAAGCGGAGAAGGAATCGATTCTGCCTCCTGTGTAGGTTCAGCAAAGAGAGGGTCTTTCAGTCCCGAGGCAGGTTGCGATGCCGCGGGCGGATCCTCAAGACCCGCAGCCAGTTTGGTCTTGTAGAGAAGGGAACTAAAGAGCCCTGGATTAAAGAGGATAAGGAGGGTGGCTTGGGGCGAAACCCTCATTCTTTGACAACTCCACATCCAGATGTTCCCCCCTCAGAAACAAGGGATAGGTCATCCTCCGAGGAGCCCCTGGAGCATTCAAGGAGGTTAGTACCCTGAAAGGCCGCAGACGAGGTGGCTGGAAGATGGGTCTGCTTGGTAGGCACCGAAGAAGTACGCTGTAACTGAAAGAGGCCAGCCACAATGCCCTGTTCAATGGCTGCTAACATAAGGGCCTGGAAGGAGGCAGGATCCATGGGAAACCACCATTGTCGTGGGCGCCCCTGGTACCAACAGCTGAGGTGGAGGCCTCGCACAGGGCTGGCTGCGGCAGCAGGGGAGCCAAAGGAGACACAGATGGCTTTGATCTGGTTGACGAAATATCAATTTGAGCATGGTCGAAGGAATAATGATCCCCCAGTGGAGCAGGAGGGGGGGGCCTTGACCGGCCTCAAAGGCTGATGGTCGGGCCTGGCGGCGCTGGAAGCTGCAGACTGAGTACATATTTTCTGAATAGCTTTGTCCATGCATCGCTAGTCACGCTCGAATGCCTTTGACCACTTAGAGTGGTCAGGCCTCTCCTCCCTCCTATAGTTTGCCACCTTGGAGGTGCTGGGCTGGCATTCATCCCTGGGTGGAGACCCAGACTTCGCTTTGCACTTGCCTGACTTTGCTGGTTTGGCTGCCATAGCGATGGCTTATGGTTGGTGGGGGGGCAATAACTCTGGGAGACAGCTTCATAAATCAGGCCTACTGCCTTACAAAATGGCCGTGCAGACAGCTCGCAGAAGCTCCTCTTATAAAATGGCCACTGGAATGTCAGTTAGCCAGAAAATGGCCACCGGAGGATTTTGCGCCCTTTCGGCTGTCAGGGGGCCGTGATAAGGCACAGGCAACCGGCACAGGCAACAGCTAATGCCTGGAGGAATGATGGCCAAGAGGGTTCTAATGTGGCAGCCAGCGATATCAGGAGTGCACCAGCAGAGCGGATGGCAATTCGAATTCGGGTGCACAAGCGGGGTGGCAGCGCTGCGGCCAGCAGCAGCCCGGGTTGAATCGGAAACCCTCACTGAGTTCAGCGATTGGCGGCAATAGCCCAAGTCAGTGGTCAGGTCACGTTAATTGTTTTTGCGACCGCGCTGGGCAAGCCGAAATATTGCAGTTCAAGGCTGCCTCTTCACAGCACTAAATACGCCTCCCTGGGGCTCGTTGGGAATGGAAGGGGGAGCGCAAAAACTCCCCAGACCATTGCCTCTGCCCAGTAACGGAGCTGAAGCCCCTCTTCAGATGTCAATGGAGGGAACCTGTGGGGGAGATGCAGACCCCCATGGCAGAGCCAAGGGCCAGGCCCCGTAGGGCTCAATGCCACCAGCAACACGGGCAGGTGCGGACACACAGAGAGCTGAGACTCGACTGTCAGATGCCAAGTACTGAGTCGAAGAAAAAACTCACAACTGTAGAAAATAGATCTAAAGAACCGTTAATCCAGAATGAGGTGAAGCCACGTCCATCCTCACTGAGGACTGAGTCGTAACTGGGGATTCCAGGCAAGGTGAAGCCCCTGAATTCAAATCAACAGACTCAGTCGTCAGATGATTGGCCAAAGGTCAACCCATCCTGGATGATAACTCCACCCACTATGGAGAAATAGACTTTAGTAAATCTGGATTAAAATTAGAAAATGGTTGGAAGATATAACTGAGCAACCCATAGATTTGAAACCGGAGTTATTTTTATTGGGAATATTAAATAGAAAATATACTAAGAAAATACAATAGCTAATTTTACACATAATTATGGCTGCAAGAATAGTGTATGCCCAGAAATGGAAAAATGATAAAACACCATATGAGGAAGAACTGATAAGGAAAATTCTTGACTGTGTTGAGATGGATAAACTAACAAAGGAGATAAAAGAAAAGGAAGAGACAGATTATTATATGGTATGGGACAAATTGTATAACTGGCTAGAGACTAGAAACAGAGAATAAGAACTAATGGCGAAATGAGAGACAAGGTGTATTGTTTGTAAAATACTATTATCTTATAAGTAATTTGTGTGAAGAAACAAAGATAGAAATGAGATAATGGGTCAATAAATACAAACATAATTAAATAAGTTTAAAAGGGGAAAATGTAAATAATAGAATATTACCATGACAAAACTGCTGTTTGTGTGTTCATGTGTGTTGATGTATGTAATGTTTTGTTGTTTTAAAAATAAAATTTAATTAAAAAAATAGAAATTAAAGTAAATGAGGGTGGATATGATATTGTTGCTATTACAGAAACTTGGTGGGATAAAACCCACAAATGGGACATACAGCTAGAGGGATTTAAATTATTTAAAAGAAACAGACCAAACAAAAGAGGAGGTGGAGTTGCATTATATATATGAAAAAATTACATCTCTACAGAAATAGAGCACAATGATGATGAAAACTGTCTTGAATGCATTTGGGTCAATATAAAAGGGGGGAAATGATATTGCCATAGGTGTATACTATAGGCCACCCAAACAAACAAACAGAGGAAATAGATTAATTTTTGCTAGTTAGTTAAGGTATGTAGGAAGCACATCACCATAGTAATGGGGGACTTTAACTATCCTGGCATAACTGGGAGACAAACTCCGCAACAAGTGGAAGATCAAACAGGTTCCTGACAACCTAGCAGACAACTTTGTCTCCCAAAATGTAAAGAATGGAACTAGAGGATCAGCCATATTGGACTTAATTCTTACTAACAGAGATTAAATGATAGAAGGAGTTGAAGCTACAGGAACCTTGGGAGAAAGTAATATTGGAATTCAACATTATGCGAGCACAAGCAACAGAACAAAGTCAAACTAGCGTCTTGGACTTTAAGAGAACTAATTTCAATAAACTTAAGAGCTTGGGAAAGATTCCATGGATGAGAATCGTCAAGGGGAAAATAACTCAAGAAGCTTGGGAAATTTTGAAAACTGAAATTATAAAAGCCCAGTCTAGCACAATACCAATGAAGAAGAAAAATAACAGCTCTCCAAAGAAACCAGCATGGCTGCATAAAGAACTCTGATAAATGAAAGACAAAAAGGACAAGTATAAAAGTGGAAAGAGGGGCACATAACTAAGACAGAATATAACAAATACCCAAACCTGCAAAGATGAAGTGAGGAAAGCTAAGGCTCAAAATGAGAAAGAGAAAGTAGAACTATTTAACTCATTTTTTGCATCCATTTTTACACAAAGGGAAAAAACAGTCCAACCTATCAAAAACAGTACTGAAAAAACCAGATTAGAAACACAAGTTAAAATAGACAAGAAATTGATAAGTGAGCAACTGTTCCCCCTAGACGAGTTTAAATCACAGGGACCAGATGGATTACACCCCAAGGTTCTGAAAGAACTGGCAGATATGAACTCAGAACCACTGAACTACTGTATATCTTCCAAAGATCCTGGAGGACTGGGGAACTGCCAGAGATCTGGAAAAGAACTGATGTAGTTCCCATCTTTCAAAAAAGGAAAAAATCCTATCAGCCTGGGGAAATTCCAGAAAAGTTTATCAAGCAACGAATCAGTGAACACCTAGAGGCAAACAAAGTCATAACCAAAAGCCAACATGGGTTTGACAAAAACAGATCATGCCAGACAAATCTTATTGGATTCTTTGACAAAGTGATAAAATTAGTTGATCAGAGGAATGCTGTAGATATAATTTATTTTCAGCAAGGTATTTGACAAAGTAGGCCACAATCTACTACTTGATAAGATAGAAAAATGTGGGTTAGACAACATCACCACTAGATGGATCCGAAATTGGCTGACCGCACTCAATGAGTAGTCCTCAATGGAACTGCATCTACATGGAAGGAAGTATGCAGTGGGGCCAGTATTCTTCAACATCTTCATCAATGATTTGGATGGGAGAATAGATGGGGAACTCATTAAATTTGTAGATGATACCAAGCTGTGAGGAATAGCCAATACTCCAGAAGATAGGCTTAAGATTCAGAAGGATCTTGACAGATTTGAACATTGGGTGCTATCTAACAAAATGAAATTCAATGGTGAAAAAAGTAAGGTTCTACATTTAGGCAAGAAAAACAAAATGCACAGGTACAGTATAGGTGGTACCTCAGTCAATAGTAGTAACTGTGAGAGAGATGTTGGAGTCCTAATGGACAATCACTGAAATATGAGCCAGTAGTATGCTATAGCTGCCAAAAAAGCCAACACAGTTCTAGGCTGCATTAACAGAGCAATAGAATCAAGATCATGTGAAGTGTTAATACCACTTTATAATGCCTTGGTAAGGGCACACTTGGAATACTGCATCCAGTTTTGGTCACCATGATGTTAAAAAGATGTTGAGATTCTAGAAAGAGTACAGAGAAGATCAACAAAGATGATTAGGGGACTGGAGGCTAAAACATATAAAGAATGGTTGCTAGAATTGGGAATGTCTAGTTTAATGAAAAGGACTAAAGGTGACATGATAGCAGTGTTCCAATATCTCAGGGGCTGCCACAAAGAAGAGGGAGTCAAGCTATTCTCCAAAGCACCTGAGGGTAGAACAAGAAGCAATGGGTGGAAACTAATCAAGGAGAGAAGCAACCTAGAACTAAGAAGAAATTTCCTGACAGAACAATTAACCAGTGGAACAACTTGCCTGCAGAAGTTGTGAATTCTCCAACTGGAAGTTTTTAAGAAGAGATTGGACAATGATTTGTCTGAAATGGTATAGGGTTTCCTGCCTGAGCAGGAGGTTGGATTAGAAGACCTCCAAGATCCCTTCCAACTCTGCTATTCTATTCTATTCTATTCTATTCTATTCTATTCTATTCTATTCTATTCTATTCTATTCTATTCTATTCTGTTCTGTTCTGTTCTGTTCTGTTCTGTTCTGTTCTGTTCTGTTCTCAAGCAACAGATCTGTGCTTGAGAATAGCACAAAATAAGCAAGCAAAGTTATAGCTTGAAGCCAACATGGGTTTGTTAAAAAAAAAAGATCATGTCAAACAAATCTTATTTCAGTCTTCAACTAAGTGACTAAATTAGCGAAATGCTCTGGACAAAGTATACTGGAATTTCAGTAAGAAATTCAGACCACAACCTACTTCTTAGTAAGTTAGAAAAATGTGGAATAGATAGCACCACCACCGGATGGATTCGTAACTGGCTGACAAACTGCACTCAAACTGCCCTATTTAACAAAAGGAAATTCAATGGTGAGAAAAGTAAGATTTTATACTTAGGCAAGAAAAACAAAATATACAGGTATAGAATAGGTGGAACCTGACTCAATAGCAGTAATTTTGAGACAGATCTTGGAGTCCAAATGAACAATCACTTAAATATGAGCCAGCAGTGTGCTGCAGCCACCAAAAAAGCCAATGTATTTGCATAGGCTGCATTAAACAGAGAGATACAGTCAAGATCACATGAAGTGTTAGTACCACTTTATAAAGCCTTGGTAAGACTACACTTGGAACATTGCATCCAGTTTTGGTCACCACAGTATAAAAATGTTATTGAGACTCTTGAAAGAGTGCAGAGAAGAGTAACAAATATAATTAAGGGCTGGAGGCTTTGATGGGAAAATAACAGCATTCCATGATGTCATGCTGGACACATGACCACAAAAATATCTTTGATAGCACTGGCTCAATGGCCTTGAAATGAGGATGAGCACTGCCCCCTATAGTCAGCAATGACTAGCGGAGTAAAATACACAAGGACTCCTTTAATTCCCTCTTTCCTTTTCCTGGAATCAGGATGGGGTTCTGAGGCAATTCAAAGATTATATCAACAGAAAAATCTTTCTATAATATTTCTCAGAGAAAGAGACAGACAATAAAGACCAAATCCAGTTTATTACCCTTTTGGTATCTGTTATAGAAATAGGAAATGATGAGAGGTAAAATAAAATACTTTCTTAATTCACAATTGTGTATGAAACAATAAACAGTAATTGAAGATTGGTGATGATTAATTGGTGAATGTTTTCATCTCCCACAGAAGCATGAAAATGCTAAGTATTATGATTATAGCAACTATTATGGTTTCAATAAATCACAATTAGTATTTAAAGAGAGCCCGAAGAGGCATACCCTTTTCATTCTAGTTGAAGCTATGTAGGAAATAATTAAGCATGATTTAGAATACTTTATGCCAGCCTATAAATATGGTTGCCATATTTGGATAAGAGTACAGTATAACCAATGATCTGTAGCAGCAAGATCAAGTCAATACCAATTTCAAAAGTACAGTTTTAAAATACAGGTTCTTTGTATTTCTGCAAGTCTCAGTAGTTTTAGAGTTCTCTTTAAAAAAGGAAAACAATGTGATAAATTTTAGCACATGATCCAGTACAGTGATCTCTTTTAGAGACTATGATAAATCAATATTTGGTCTGATCTTCATTTCATTAATTATAAAAAGATATTTTTGGATCAAGCAGGAGACTACTTTATTCAACGTATGATTCAAATCAGAAGTGAGTTTCCAAACTTTATTCTTTCTCTTGATTGCTATGATAATTCTGATTGTAAATTTTAATACAATGTGATGAAATTTGGGAGGATTGATCCTTCTGAGACATGAGATCTTTCCATTTGAATCAAAATAATGCAGGAGTTTTAAAATAGCCATATTCATGATTTGATTTGATAATATTGCTTATACTTTTTAATTGGTGGAATAAAAGTATACAATATTTACAAACATAACTGTTCTTTCTGCATGACTGTATCAAATATTCAAATAATATATATGTGGAAAGAATCTTAACAAATTTAGGGTAGAAGAAAATAAAATAATTATTCTATTTGTCAGTATGTGCCTGTGAGGGACAATAATTTTTTTTTGCAAAGAAGGTTGAGGATTGGATAAAAATTAGTGGAGAGGATTTGGAATAGAATGTTTTAATTCTGAATTATTTAAAACTATGTTTTTTTGATTTTGGAAAGAAAGAATTAATGAAATCAGGAAATAAAAATTAATATAATGCTTTGCTTCTAAAGAACAATAACTAGCTACCTCACAATGAACAATTTGTTGCCACTGAATGACAGACCTGGCAGTTTTAACTTCTTTCTATCCTGCCCCTCCCTCTGGCATTTTCTATATGGTATAGAAATACATTGGTATATTGCTCTTCATTTTATTGCACTTTGCAGATACTGAGGTGTTTTTTTTTTTACAAGACCGTCCACCAGCAAAAAGATTACAATTTGCTGAAGGCTCAATGATGATTAGCATTTTTTTTAATAATAAAGGATTTTTAAAAAATTAAGCTAAGTACATTTTTAGACATTATGCTACTGCACATTTAATAGACCACAGTGTAGTGTAAACATAACTTCTGTATGCCCTGAGAAATAAAAAAAAATGTGACTCCCTTTATTGTGATATTGACTTTATTGCAGTGATCTGGAATAGAACCCACAATACCTCTGAGGTATGCCTATATATGCAAAGATGAAAGCAAAGTAGCATTATTTATTTTTGCAGGTATATTACCTGCTGTTCTATAGTGACCTAGAGCATTAGATCATGCCTTTAGCTTCTGATGGTATGATCTGTTCTGAATTCTTTGAGAAATCTGTTCCACCTCATACTGCTCCAGAACTAACTGAAATGGTTCTATTTAAGTGAGGATTGGATGAACCCAGTGTATACCTTTACAATGCACACCACTTTATTGTAGTAACAATGTATTTATACACAAACCAGCCCAGAAGTAATCTCTCACATTTGTAGGTCTAAGAAAGCTACATTGAGAAGTAGATCACATAAGATAGCAGTGAACAGAATAATGATGTTCAGAATAGCAATCAGAAAAGCAAGGCAATTCCCTATTGTCAGGGAGCACCAGGGTGTTTTTATTTATATACTAGCTGATAACCCTGCATTGGCTGGGTATTTATTTATCGCTGGCTCCCCCCTCTCTGTCTCTGTCTCTGTCTCTCTCTCATCTCTCCCCCCCCTATCTCCCTGTCAGACAAACTCTTCGACGTCTATAAATACCCGGGCAAAGATACAGCCTGTTGTGCCTTAAAATGGCATCTACTGGACTGCCTTAAAATGGCTTCTACCAGCATAACTCTGGAACGCCTTGAGCAATTTCAACCAAACTTGGTACACAGATGACTTTCTCACTAGAAAGAAATACTATGGGGGTAAGACACCTCTAATACCCCTCGGGGTGTGTGTTCTGTTAAGATACAACCTGTTGTGCCTTAAAATGGGTTCTACCGGACTGCCTTAAAATGGCTTCTACTGTACAGCACAGTGGAGTTGCCATGGTAACGGCACACCCTCCCAGCCCCACCACCGTTGGCCAGGGGTTGCAAGAGGAGAAGGAGGGGGGGAGGGCAGCCGCATCGTAATGGGCTCCATGAGGAGGAGGGGACCGCATCTTTCCCATTGTGAAGCGCCTGCCCGATCCCTCATATCACAATCGGGGGGGGGAAGATACAGAGAGAGAGAGAGAGGGAGAGAGAGAGATACAGAGGGGGCAGAGAGAGAGATACAGAAAGAGGGGAGAGAGAGGGAGAGAGAAAAAGAGATACAGAGGGGGGAGATAGATAGGAGGAGAGAGAGATACACACAGAGAGATACAGAGAGGAGGCAGAGAGAGACACACACAGAAAGGGGGGGGACACAGAGAGAGATACAGAGAGGAGGAGAGAGAGACACACACAGAGAGATACAGAGAGGGGGAAGAGAGAGAGAGAGACAGAGAGACAGAGCCAGAGCCAGAGCCAGAGACAGAGTGAGAGACAGAGAGAGATACAAAGATAGAGGTGGGAGATAGAGGGGAGAGAGAAACAGAGACACAGAGAGATACAGAGAGGGGGAGAAACACACAAAGAGAGATACAGAGGGAGGAGGGGGGAGAGAGAGATACAGAGAGGGGGGAGATACAGTATTTTACTTTTTTCCACAAACAAATCAATTTTTAAAACTGTAACATTTTTCATTACCAAGAAAACTGCAGAGACATATCTGCAGAGTCATCCTGAGACAATAATGATCAAATCCCATCAAAATGGGAAAGATTTATTACATACAATTGTTCTTTAATAAAATCAAAAAGCACACCGTGGGATAAAAGTTGTGCAAATTTATTTATTTATTTATTTATTTATTTATTTGTTTGTTTGTTTGTTTGTTTGTTTGTTTATTTATTTATTTATTTATTTATTTATTTATTTATTTATTTATTTATTTATTTATTTATTTATTTATTTATTTATTTATTTATTTATTTATTTATTTATTTATTTATTTATTTATTTATTTATTTATTTATTTATTTATTTATTGTATGCTGCCCACTCCACAGAGACTCTGGGCGGCTCACAACAGTAAAAATTCATATGCAACAACAAATATAAAAAACATTAAAAACAATAGATATTAAAACATTAAAAAAACATTAAAAACCACAATTTAAAAACCCATACAATAAATTATTCATGGGGCCAAGAATGATCGGTGTTGTATTAAAACTGTTTAAAGAAGGCTATAAAGCACTGTAAACTGGTATATACATCCAAGTGCTCTTGCTCTTGCTATATGATCAATAAACTCTTAATTTCCAAATACTTGCTTCCTCCCCCTTTAATAAAATTCCTACATATTTTGGGGAAAAGAAGAAAACAGTTTTTTGTGTCACTTTGGATGAACTTTGTTTTATTAATTTTGTTTAATTAACATTTCTCTGGGAGGACATTGCTGATTTATATTTGCACATAAAGAATGATATGTGTGTTAATTTTAAGAAAGGCACTATTTTCCTTTTTTTATCATTTAGAATCTTTATAACAACTTCATTCACAATGCTTTAAATTATATTTAGCTTTTATTATTTCATGAAATATATGCATTCACTGAAATACATTAAATATTTTATCTCATTGCCAAATATAGTGACATATTGCAATCCATAGAAGTAATCCATATTTTAAAATGTTCATTATCTACAGTGTATGTGTATGTTGCATATATCTACCAAGTACTACTGAGTCAATTTGAAGAAAGAGCTGCTGAAGATTAAACTCTGTCCTGCTCAAATCTTCTACATGCAGTGAAGCATTCAGTGTTCTAAGTAGGCGTAGATATTAACTAAACAGCAAGCAGTACATCATTCTGATATAAACCAGTTTGTTAATGAAATCTGTGTCTAGACATGACCTCAGCACTGACAGCCACATCATATTCTTTTACAAGGAACTGCATTGGTTTGCAGTGCATCACCATGAAAACCTAATATGCCCCCAAGATTCAGGTACTATATTTCTTTCACCATGACCAGAGCAAAACAATAGATGCAATTTACGTAGACTTCTGTAAAGCCTTCGACTCAGTGGTACACGACAAACTACTTTTGAAACTAAAATCCTATGGCATCTCTGGACCCCTACATAACTGGATAGCTGCATTCCTGTTAAACAGACAACAAGTGGTCAAAATGGGGAGCGCTCTATCAAATCCCATACCTGTTAACAGCAGTGTTCCCCAAGGCAGCGTACTAGGACCAACACTCTTTATACTCTATATAAATGACCTTTGCGATCACATCATAAGCAACTGCGTTCTCTTCGCCGATGATGTAAAACTTTTTAACACCACTGACAATACTGCTACCCTTCAAAAAGACCTTGACTTTGTGTCAGAGTGATCGAACAACTGGCAACTCCAAATCTCAACCAACAAATGCTCTGTCCTACACATTGGTAAAAAGAATCAGAACACCAAATACAAGTTGAATGGACATGATCTTGCAGACGACCCTCACTCTGTCAAAGACCTAGGAGTTCTCATATATAATGATCTAAGTGCCAAAGCTCACTGCACAACATTGCCAAAAAGGCATTAAGAGTTGCAAAGCTAATCTTACGTAGCTACTTCTCTGGTAATATCACACTACTAACCAGAGCATACAAAACATTCGCCAGAACAATCCTTGAATACAGCTCATCTGTCTGGAACCCACACTGCATATCGGACATTAATACAATAGAGCATGTCCAGAGATACTTTATGAGAAGAGTCCTCCACTCCTCTGCTCGCAACAGAATACCATACACCACCAGACTTGAAATCCTGGGCTTAGAAAACTTAGAATTACGTCGCTTTCAGCATGACCTAAGCGTAGTTCATAAAATTAGCTGCTACAATGTCCTTCCTGTCAACTACTTCAGCTTCAACCAAAACAATACACAAGCACACAACAGATACAAACTCAAAGTGAACCGCTCCAAACTCAATTGCAGAAAATACGACTTCAGCAACAGCGTGGTTAATGCCTGGAGCTCACTACCTGACTCTGTGGTTTCGTCCCCAAATCCCCAAAACTTTACCCTTAGACTGTCTACTGTTGACCTCACCCCATTCCTAAGAAGTCAGTAAGGGGTGTGCATAAGCGCACCAACGTGCCTACCGTCCCTGTCCAAATGTTCCCTTGTATTTGTACCCATCTTATGTATCCAAATAATGTTATACTTATGTATATTATCAAATACGTACTTGACAAAATAAATAACTAAAATAAATAAATAAATAAAATGATCCATTCTTTTTAAATGAGCAATTAATTCTAAAAACTAACATTTGTGATTAGTTTGAGGTAACATATCCTATATATAATTCCTTTTCCAAAGAAATTCAGGAAATCAAGGATGACATCTGACAGAAATTTGCTGACCTATAACTTGCAGGCAGAAGTTCCTGTGCTTCTTAAATTACTGTCACCTGATCTAGTAAAGAAAATTTCTCCATTCAGAGTTTAAGCACTCCATTCACAGCTTCCAACATATTCATTATTTAGCTGGTACAAATCCTTGAACATTGTCTTTAGAAAAGTTTGGTTTAATAATTCAAATTGCTCCTTCATTTCATTGTGTAACTCCTTGACCTGAAAACCAGTTCTGTATGTTATCATATCAGCAATCTGCAGCTTTGAAATCATTACTAGGCATGAGAGAGCTGGAAGTAATCTACACAGGGCAAGAGGTCCCAACTTCTAAAGCAAAACAGTTAAGTCAGTTTTTCTGGCATACAAATAATATTGAAGGAATGAATTGTATTTTGCTCCATCACTGACTATTATAATTTCTAATTTCTAATATGGAGAGCACAAATTTGTGACACTTGGATATGCATACATCTTGTGTAGGAAACGATAAATGTCAAAATATATCTGACCTAATAAAAACATTCTTTGAAAGTTCGAACTGTATGTGATAGTTGCAAAAAACTCATAAAAGCATAAGACAATCATACCACTGACCAGAAGAACACAGAATCAGAACCAACTCAAAGCAGAGGACAGAACATCCCTTGAAAGTCTAAAGAAAGGCCAAACCAGGGGGTCAACCTATTCTCCAAAGCATCTGAAGGCAGGACAAGAACCAATGGATGGAAACTAATCAAAGAGAGAACCAACCTAGAACTAAGAAATTTCCTGACAATTAGAATAATTAACAAGTGGAACAACATGCCTCCACAAGTTGTGGGTGGTCCAACACTGGAGGTTTTAAAATATATATTGGACAACCATTTGTCTGAAATGGTGTAGGGTTTCTTGCTTGAGCAGGGATTGCACTAGAAAACCTTCAAGGTCCCTTCCAACTCTGTTATTTTGTTATTCTATTATTTATCATCCTTCTAGCTCAGTGGTTCTCAACCTTCCTAATGCCGAGACCCTTTAATACAGTTCCTCATGTTGTGGTGACCCACAACCATAAAATAATAAAATAATTAGGAAACTCGGGTGTGGGTTCTAACTTTTACGCAGTGCCAATTTTTAAAAACAAAATTGCAAAAAAAAAAAGAGCCGAAAACAAGATGGAGACGCATGCACAGTGCCAGAAATTCAGGTTCTGCGCATGCTTAGAAGTTTCCATGGTACATATTTTGTTTTGCAGTAGTCTATTTGTATGTCGGTGGACCCACCTAGAGACTGATAGAGGAGCGGTGTCTCGGTTCCTAAGACCATCGGAAATATGTGTTTTTCAATGGTCTTAGGCGACCCCTGTGAAAGGGTCATTTGACCCCCAAAGGGGTCGCGACCCACAGGTTGAGTACCGCTGTTCTAGCTGAAAAAGGCCGAATCATAATTATCCTGGACAGATCACAATACAAAATCAAAGAATTACTGGAAAACAAAGAAATCTACATTCCAATAAACACTAATCTAGTACATAAACTAGACCATCTGATCTAGAAACTAGAGAACTCTTAATGACTTAACAAAGAAGGATAGTGGCAGATGAAAAGTAATGGACCCTCCACCCATGCTTCTATAGATGCCTAAAAATAGACAAGCTTAAAATACATCTTTGTTCTATTGTATCATTACCAGGGACCCAAACATACAACATAGCTAAAGAACTTAAAACAATGTCTATCAAAGTGTTTGCTCTATATTTTGTGAAACATAAGTGGAAGATCCTTCTTTTAATCATTCTATTTTCTGCACATAATATTTTACAGAGAAATTCTATATATCTTGTGATAACTGAATATAATCTTTTTCATTATTTGCTGCAGATGCTTCTCAAATTTGACAAGTCATTGAATCCACTGGCTTTTATCAAGATTGTTCTCTTGTCCATTAATCCAGATAGATATGAAATGTTACTATGATAACCCATATTAGTTGCTAACTCATACACACATGCACATTTTTGTTGAATGCAAATTCCTCTTTACCATATTACCCTGAAGACTTCTGAGAGGGTCACAGAGAAGTGAGTTGTGCAAAAGCAACTGCCCAGCTCTACGTCACAAACACACCTAATCAGAATGACTCAGCTGCCCAGAGTCCTTTGGGAGTTGGGCGGCATATAAATGTAAATAAATAAATAAATAAATAAATAAATAAATAAATAAATAAATAAATAAATAAATAAATAAATAAATAAATAAATAAATAAATAAATAAATAAATAAATAAATAAATAAATGGGTCAGATGGACTTCTGAGGGAGCCACAATTGGGTGCCCAGAAGTTGTAAAAGAGTTATTCAAATAGAATGTCAGACATGTGATTTCATTAGCGGACGATAAAAATTTCTTGATTCTGTAGAATAGAACAGAACAGAACAGAACAGAACAGAACAGAACAGAACAGAACAGAATAGAATAGAATTCTTTATTGCCAAGTGTGATTGGACACACAAGGAATTTGTCTTTGGTGTATATGCTGTCAGTGTAGATAATACACTGTATTATATTACATAATACATAATACAGTTTACATAGTACACTGTATGTAGTACATACAGTGTACTACAGTTCTGAGCATTTTTGCTCTTTCGATTATTAGCTTATTTTTATTCTTTAGTTTGGATTATTAGTATAGTTTGCCTTCAGAAGTTGTGGTGCTCAATCACTGGAAACTTTCAAAAAAAGACTGGACAACTATTTGTCTGAAATGGTATAGGATCTTCTGTTCAAGCAGGTGGTTAGACTAGAAAACCTCCAAAGTCCCTTCCAACTCTATTATTCTATGTTCTATTTAGAGGTATAATATTCAGGACAAAAGCTGCAAGAAATCTACAATCAGGTTTTTAAGAAAGATGCATGGTCCTGATATGTTTTAAGTTCATTTGTTGCTCAGTGGACTCATATAAAAGAAAAATATGTTGTCTGTAGTATAGAACCAACTCAATTTATTATATACATCAGAAAATGGATTTAAGCATGGATGAATGTGTGGTGGAACTAGTTCCCTGTTTCCCCCAAAATAAGACATCCCATGATAATAAGCCCAATCGGGCTTTTGAGTGCATGGCAATAAGGCCAAGCGCTTATTTCAGGGTTCAAAAATTATAAGACAGGGTCTTATTTTCGGGGAAACAGGTATAAAAATATAATTTATATCAAAAATAGTTAATTCAAATATATTTCAGAAAGAACATTTTAGATCTTGCATATTAAGACTCAGCTTTTGAACTAGTCCTTCAACACTTAGTAAAATTTCCTTGTGTTCCAGGAGAAAAAGCAAAACCAGAGGCAGAAGCTTCCTGTATGTGCAAAACAAACAAACAAACAAACAAAAACACCCCTGCTTTAAACAGAGAAAGGAAGCTGCTTAGACCAGATCAGACCACTAACTGCATATGCTGACTGAGATCAATTTCGCAGGTGTAAGACAAAAGCGCTTTTCAGAAGAGTCTAGAGGCACTAGAGATTGGACCTTAATATTTCTTCATGGACAGAATACACATCACTACTTAGCTACAGCTGTTCTCTTAGATCAGGGGTGTCAAACTCAATTTCATTGAGGGCTGCATCAAGGTTGTGTTTGACCTCATGGGGCCAGGGTGGGCATGGCCAGGTTGGGCATGGCCAGTTTGACACCATTCATGTTGGGGGTGCCTGTGGTGACCTGAGCACTCTGCCAGCAAAAGCAGGTTCCTGAGCTCTGTTTTTGGCTGCAATTGCCTCCTGCAATCCTCTGCTAGTAAAAACAGAGCTCAGGAGGGCCTCCCATGGCCCTGGCATGTTCTGTTTTCAGCTGTGATGGCTTCCTGCAACCCTCTGCATGAGAAAATGTAGCTCAGGAGGGCCTCCTGCGGCCCTCCCGAACTCAGTTTTTATTGGCAGAGGCACTGCGGGCCAGTCCTTTGCTGTTTCCAGGGCAACCCCACAGGCCAGATCTAAGCACCCTGCAGGCCAGATCCGGCCCCTGGGCCTTGAGTTTGACCTGTGTCAAACTCAAGGCATCTAAGCTACACCTTAGATGCTGTAGCTATTTTTGTGCTTCTTCATGATTTAATGATCTGATTTAATCCTCCTATCAGCCTAACTGCACTGGTAGTAAAGTTGCCTCATTGTGCTGCTGTTGTTGTTTTACTGGCTCTATGAGAGGTTCCCCCCCCCCGAACAACCTAGACCTTAGAAAATATATTTTATATTATCAAAACTCTGCTAAAATGAAAGAAATGCAAGAGTGCTTATCCTCTAGGAACCATTCTACAATACAGGTCTTGTTCAACTAGAGATTCAAAATTTCACAAGCTGCTTAACCTTGAAGGCTAGTTCATTAACAGAAAGGGTTTGGGTTCAAGCCCACAAATCAACAAATGTGTTAAAGGGAAAAACACAGTTTGAAGGCTTCCTATCTCTGCAAATTCCAAAGCAGACAGCTCACAACTTCTGCACATGACCTTGAAACAAAGGTAGATAATTTTTAATAAATTTAGATGGGTTTCATCCAAAAAGATAGTGAATCAATCTGGCTGGCATAGCTGACCTCACCAGCAACTATAGGAGAATGAAAAGAAATAAAATATATCAGATCAAATCTTTATTACAGTCAAAGATCATCATAGAGAGGGAAGGGAAATCTTTAAATATGTTCCATAATTATTGTGCCAATGAGATGTAAAGGACATTTTTGAACCAGCACTTCCATAAACATATGCTTTCCTACCATTAATTCTAGATATAATAAAAGGCAAGTGTTAGACAATTTCTGAATGTGATTTCCTTGAAATTTTTTCCATAGGTTCACTGTAGGAGAATTTACAGGGGAAAATAAATGGGAACAGGGAGAAAATTGTATTTGCAGTAACAGTTACGGTATTATAAAAGAAGTATTTTATACTCAGATTTGCAGCAAATGTCTAGTAGTGGTAATCTAACATACAATTTTAAATAGAAGTGTTCATTCATAAATATTAATTTCTATACGCTAATATACATGAACTTAAGCTCCAATAGCAATAAAATAAAATAAAATAATACATAGAGGTAAAATACTCATTGTGTTAGACCACTTCTTCTTTGGAGTAAAGAATATTAGAAAAAAAGTAAGAAAAAAAATAAGCCAAAGAAAATAATGATATCTGATTAAAAGAAGAAGAAATATAGCTAAATCTAGTTTATACTAATACCATCTACTCTATACACTTTTCTGTCCTTGCAAATCAGACATTTTTTCCAACCTTTAAAAAAATACAAAATAAATGTAGTGTCTCTTCTTTAATAAAAAAGTTAATTTATCCAACTCAGCAAACTTTCACCAACAATTTCTCCACAATAGGTTGAATCAAATCTTTTCATCTTTGTGCATATAATAATCTTGCCATGGTAACCATATACTGAAAAAAAATCTTACAAAAATTGTTTATCCATTAATTGTAAAAGAAAAGTTATGGTTTCAATTGTATACTAGTTTCTAAAATCCTCAGTATCAAAGTATGTATTTGAATCCAAAATCTGCAAACTTATTCAGAGGAATGAATGAAAAATGGCAATTAACTTCTTCATTCTTCAATAGACAATTGGGATTAAACATACTTCAGCAAAATTTAAAAATAACTATAGCATTTAATACTCCAAAAATGAACTATTTTTTCCTATAAATCTTTTCTTCTTGAAAATGTTCTCTACTTCTTTATTTCCAAAGCTATTGTATTCAAATTTCTCCCAAAGCCAAATTAAAGAATAAAATTATTTAAATTCTGTTAATTATTTGCTACCTGGAAAAAGATATTGATCTTCAAATTAATCATATGGCCTCATTAATTTGATATATCATATCATATCATATCATATCATATCATATCATATCATAGCAATTACAATTATGATTATAATCTAAATATTCTGCAATTCTCTTGGCCCAAAAGTAAAACTATAAGTGTTGCCAGCATAAGGGTAGGGAAGAAGAAAGTGACCTTTGATGATATCTATTGCATGTTAATAAAGATAAACCACCAAGATCATTATTTAACAATAAGCGAAGTAAAAATAACATTATGTAATCCAAACTATTTGAGTGAAAAAAAGAAATACTTTAGCATCTACGGTGTTATCTACTGAGATAGAAATTAACTCAAATGAATGATCCATTTTTCCCTTTGGTGTTGTAGCTAGTTGAAAACAATGCTGGTGAAAACAAAACAAAAATGCTAGAAATGTCAATGACTATATCTGGAAACCATGGATAGCCATGCAGGTATTATTCTCACCCGCAAATATACAGAGAGGTGGTTGTATAATTGAGACTTCCAAATCCAAAACAGCAGAGATATATCAAGCAAAGTGCAAGAGTCCAAACACTGTAGAAGGATCATCACCCAATCCAAGTCCATAAAGTCAGGAAGTTTCAATTCAGGAGCCTGAATAAATGAACAGTTGTTGCCAATGGAGAGGCTTGAACTTGCTGCTGTTCTTAAGTAGAAGCAACCCATTTGAATGAGCAAGATTCCTTTCTTTTTAATTCAAAAAGTTTTATAAGTACAAAGTACAAACATTTTTCATTTTTCTCCCCCTCTTCCCCCCTAACTCCTACCCACCCCCTTCCCTTCCCCCCTCTCCCCCGGACTTCCCAGAGAAAGTACAGGGCATAATATTCAATAAAATAAATTTAAATTAAATTAAAGCAAGTTCTTAATTTCCCCCTTTTTTTAAAAAAATCTTTAACTCCAAAATTTTTAAAACTATTCAAAACATAATCAGAAGAAGAATAAAGATAATAAAAAATAAAAGAAATTAGAAATTAGAAAGAAAGATTAACTAATATATATATTTAAAAAAAGAAAAAAAAGAAAAAGCATTATATTAATACATCATACATCATCTCAAACTATACTTTACATATCTAAACCTCCATCTTTTGTATAATCTACCTATAAACTAATAATAGTAAAAAATTAAAAAATAAAAAATAAAAAATAAAAATAAAAGAGGAGCAAAAATAAACCTTTCCTCCCCCTTTCAATCAGCACAACATTTCTTCCAAACAAAACAAAACTTAAGTAAATATTACGTAAACATTAACTAAACATTAAATGTTTATACCTAACCATGGTTTAAAAAAATAACCCCTTATACCTCTAAAACTTTAAACTTAATCATAAAATCAAACACAATATTGATAACAATATTACTATATATTAAAGTATCAACTTCAAAATATATAATATATATAATAATGATAATAATAATCAAAACATATAATATATGTAGTAATAATAATAAAAAAGAGTAAAAACCGACCCCTTATACCTCAAAAACCTTAAACTTAATCCTAAAATCCCTCAAAATATTAATAACATAATATTACACTATATCAAATTTATAACTTCAAAATGTATGATATATATATAAAATAATCTAAAAAGGAACTACCATCAAAAAGAAATATTATGATAATAATAAGAAAAGAAATAATTACAGTCCTGTTAATCTTTCCAACCATGCTATAGATTTCAACACCATCTGTCACTTGACAATTTTGAATCTATCGATCCACCTCCCATCTGACCCCAATCCTCCATCTCCTTTTCCACGTCGCAAACATCTATCAGGCTCTGCCAATCATTTTTAATCTTTGGAATTGTTTCCTCTTGGACAAGTATGTCTGGATTTTTCTTCTCCTCCTCTATTATTTTCATGCTTCTTTCCTCTGGAATTTTAGAAATATCAGCCTTTAAAACGTTGATGTAGAATTCTGTAGCTTTCTTTATTGTGTTAAGTATCTTTTTCCCAAAAATTTCACGATCACTCCTGTTGGTGCATTTATATTGTAGATTTCATTTTTTTAATTCCTCAACCAAGAAGGTATATTCTTTTCTGGCTTTAAGCATCTTGGAAAGAATTTCTTTCCATATTCTTATTTCCTGACCATTTACCTGAAGATTATTCTTGAAAGTCGTCTGCGTAATTCTATTCCGCAGAGCTCTTGTAGTAAAATATATTACAATGTCCCTTGGCAAATGGTTTTGTTTTGCATACCAAGAATTGACTCTATATATCTTATCAATTTGCATAGCCAATTCCTCTTTAGACATTCCAGACACCTGCTCCAGGGCCTCTACCATCCTTCCTTTCAAATTTTCAAATTTTCCCTCCTTCAGGCCCCTCACTCTTATACCAAATTTCATCTCTCTAAATTGAGAAATCAACACCTCTGTTTCCAAATTTACTATATCATTTTGAACCTTGGCTATGTATTCCTCTGAAGTTGTCAGAGCTTGCTTATTTTTTTCCAAATCATTCTCCAAGATCTCCATATTTGCTGCTAGTCCTTTACAAACTTTCAACACATCCAGTCTCAGTTGTAAATTCATCTTCTCCAAAGCAGCCTGCATTTTTTTATCTATTTCAGTAATTTTTGAATTGAATTCCATAATCAGTTCATTTTTCATGACTTTCAAAGTATTAAATAAACTTTCAGGTGTTAAAGACTTTAATGATGTTAAATCAGGCGTAAATTGCATCTTTAAAATGTGATCAGAAGAGTACTCAATTCTTTTATTCACAACAGTCTTTCCAGGTTTAGAAGCCATTTCAGTATTTTCAAAAAAGAAAGACAAAGAAGAGGGGAAAAAAGCCCAGAGCTATACTTAGCAAAATTCTTTCCAAATCCAAAGCCAGTTAATCTTTTATCTTTTATGAAGCTGTAAGTTAAATCAGGAGACAAAAGGAGAAGAAGTCATTTCTCCGGATCAAAATTTTCCATAGGAAAAAGCTAGTAACAAAGCAAAAATAACTTTCTCTTCCACGCCCAAATCTCCAATCACCATATTGTTACTTTTTCCTTATTAAGCTACTTTGTTGCTTCTGAAGTAAAATCCAGCAGTGGAGTTAAAGTCAAAGTTAATGCCCTTCTGGACTCCTGCCTTTCTCTGGCTGCTCTCTTTAAGTTTAAAATAATTATACTTTCCTTTGTAACAGCAGCGGTGGTCGCGGCATCTTGCTCCTCTTTAAGCGGAGGCTTCCGACTTCCCGGAGCAACAGACAGGCTCCCTGGCGAGCCCTCACCCTTCGCGCCCTAAGTTGGCTTCTAGGGCACTAGGGGGGCTCTACCCCACCTGTCTCGCTCTCATCTCTCCCCTTCACCCAGGGAGAGATTTTCAAGCCGCCAGACAGCTGTTCTGGCGGCTTTTACAGGGAATCGGAAGGACGCCCAACGAGGAGCGCCAGCGACGCTGTCGGAGCCAAAACCGGAAGTCAGCAAGATTCCTTTCTTATGAGGAGACTTGCAGAACATCTTTATTCTATTCTTGCTGCATGGTGAGTCCATGTAGTGTCAGTGGATAGCAGCTCAGACTCCTCATCTTCTGAGACCACCAGCAGCTGTGTTTCCTGATTATCCTGTCCCTGCAACTGCTTGGTTTGCTTGGTTTCCTCATCAGAGTCTGAGCTGACCATGACAGAAGGGCAGCTGTTTGTCTGCTGAATTTTAACTCTTTTTGTCATAAAAATTTCTTTCCCTCATCTCATCCAGGTTATTCTTTCTGTTTTCTTTTTGCTCTTTGTCCTATGGAATGTATGTGAATGAATGTGTATGTGTATGTTTTCCTGTCTTTGCATTAGAGAAGGGTTGATATCTATAGCGAAGTATGTCAACCCAACTACTGTAGATCAAACCAAGAAATCATCTTCACAGGATGGTTGAAATTACCTTTAGAATGGCTATAACAATACAGTTTTAACACACCATCCAGTGAAATTGGTTAACAAAGATTCAGAACTGATAAAAGAAAGCTTCTACAAAATATCCTAGTTATTTATTTATAGTATCCTAAAGATGAGCTAATTAGTTTTAAAACCATCTAAAATATATTTTAACTGGAATGTTAATTCTTATATTAACAGTTAATATAAGTTAATAAAAATATGTAAAATTTCTGAAGTTTTTTCCCTTCTCAATAAGGTTTTGGGTAAACCCCTTCCCCATTCTTACTTTGTATTAGTTACTTGTCCAAATATTTTAATTTAATGCAGTTTGTTTATTTAAAAAAATTAAATAGAAAGGTTGGATTGATATTTAAACCAAAGAATGCACCTTCTCTGTAGAACATTTGATTAACTCAATTCTTCTCACATTTGGAAAGCTTTAAAAACATGAATTCTTACTTAAGGAAGGAATTTGGGAGGTTAATTGAGCCTGTGAATTTTTTTAAAAAAACTATATTTTTATTTTATTTTATTTTACTTATTTTGTCAACACATGTACAAGATAACAGGTATGATATAAAATAAACAAAAGCAAAGTATGTATAGGTAAAATTAGACAATAGGACAGAAGGATAGGGACGGTAGGCACAATGGTGCGCTTATGCATGCCTCTTACAGACCTCTTAGGAATGGGGTGAGGTCAACTGTAGACAGTCTAAGGTTAAAGTTTTTGGGGTTTGGGGAAGAAACCATAGAGTCAGGTAGTGCATTCCAGGCACTGATTACTCGGTTGCTGAAGTATGTTCTGCAGTCAAGTTTCGAGCGGTTTACATTGAGTTTGAATCTATTGTGTGCTCGTGTATTGTTGCGGTTGAAGCTGAAGTATTCATTGATAGGTAGGACATTGTGGCAGATGATTTTATGAACTACATTTAGATCAGATCGAAGGCGACGTAGCTCTAAGTTGTCTAAGCCTAAAATTTCAAGTCTGGTGGAATAAGGAATTCTGTTGCGAGTAGAGGAGTGGAGGACTCTTCATGTGAAGTATTTCTGGACTCTCTCAATTGTATTAATGTCTGATATGTAGTGCGGGTTCCAGGCAGGTGAGCTGTATTCTACTGTTGCTTCACATTGTATTTTACCAGCCTGACATAGCAATGGTGGGAAGGGGGGATTGGAATATGGGTGATTTGGGAGGGATTGGGTTTGAAGCAGAGCCAGCTGGCCCTAATGTGAGGAGCACCAATCAAGCACAAGGTCAACAAAAGGAATGTGGCAATGGGAAATGTGTGAACAAAACAACCTGAGAACTTTCAATTGGACAGTGACTGATTATAGAGGGTGGACAGGGGAAAAGGAAAGTTAATTGCAACATTTTGGGGCCTAGCCGACAGATTCTGCCTGCTCTAATTTGTAAATGCTTTATTGCCAATAAAGTATATTCTTGTAAAAAGAAATGAACCAGGACTCTTTCTTTGCTAATTAATTTAAGCAGGATGGATGACAGTGTGTTTTTATATTGTTGTTCATTTTACTGAGTTTTTAACCCTATGCTTGGCTCCAAAATTGCTATTTCAAGATAGGTAAATATATAAATCAAAGAAATGAATAAAATAAAAAGGTAATTTGCTAACTGCGGGGATTTGTCCATGCAATCATCAGGAGTCATGAACAAAGAATTGGTGAATAGATTGGCTATTTGAAACTCTCAAGAAGGAAAGAATATGAGATCATCCACAAGTGCTCCAGAAATCTCTTCCTCATGAAGAGACCACAAAATATCAGTATTTGGCAAGTTTAATGCTCTTGAACACAAGGGAATAGCCATCTCATTCAAACTGTGGTCAGCACCTTTGCATACTTCTTTTTTAATCACTTTCAGAAATTGCTTATTAACTTCTTTTCTTCAGTTCTTAGTGAAAGAAAGTTTTGACTAAACATTTAAGAACTTTATATAATAAAGGTAGTACTAATAGTGATAGGTAGCTTGGTTGCAATCCCAAAACACTTGGAGCACCACTTGAACATCATTGGCATTGACAAATTCATCATCAGTCAATTGCAAAAGGCAGCTTTACTTTGAACAGCTTAAATCTTGCAACAATATCCATCAAATATCCTATCTGCCTATCCCAGATAGGATAGAAATATCCTATCCTTGGTAAGGACTCAATTGGTGGTTAAAAATGCTGAATCCAATCTGAAATCTGTTTGACTATCCAATGAACCAATATGTACAGAGATATAGAGATGATAGAAATAGAGAGATAGTGATAGAGTTAGAGATAGAATTATGGAGAAAGAGATATAGACAGATATAGTAATAAACAGCAAGATGATGATTAAAACTTTGATTTTAGAAAGTTACAAATGGACAAAAGATCCATATAAATTTAAGGTAAGATTTAATTTGATCAAAGTTAAAGTACCGTATTTTTCTGAGTATAAGACGCACCTTTTTCCTCCCTAAAAGTGGCTGAAAATTTGGGTGCGTCTTATACTTCGAATGTAGCTTTTTTTCCCAGCCCTAACTAGGTGCTAACAGATCTTCCCAGCTCTTACCTTGCAGGCTTTTTCATTGTTACTCTCTCCAAAGAATGTTTTTCCAGCCCTAAGTCTTTGCAGGGTATTTTTCATTGCTCTACTTGCTCTGAATAAGTTTTTTTCTAGCCCTAACTAGGTGCTAACGATCTTCCCAGCTCTTACTGTCTTGCATGCTCTTTCATTGTTACTCTCTCAGAAGAAGATTTTTTAAAGTCCTAACCAGGGGATAAAATAATGTGCTGAAGCTGACCAGACTAAGGATGCTAGCCAGATGAATACCTGGTAGGCAGATTGTTTTCCCCTATTTTCCTCCCCAAAAACTAAGGTGCGTCTTATACTCCGAAAAATACGGTAGATATGTTGTTTTTTTCTGGTAACCCTGAATGGACTTTTGCTGACTCCAGAACTGAAATGACAATGCTCTATATATTTGGTTATAGATAAGGGTTAGGATATGGGAAGAAAAGATCATTTGTATTTTAAGAATAGGTGATAAATTGGAATAGGATACTAACATTTGTTTATACTTGGAATGAAGGTAAGAAATAACTTTTTCATATAGTTTTTCTTATTCTTATTTTTCTTAGTGTCTATTTTTTCTCGAATCTTCTAGTCTTTTTTATTCCTTATTTTAAAAGTTTTTATTACTTTTTACTATTGTAATTATATTATTTAATAAAATTACTACATAAAAATACCTAAATCTCTGTTGGAGATATGCCCCAGTGAAGAGGTTTGAGAAATCATAATTAATTCCATGCAAAAATAATTGATACTACCTATACAAAGGATGTTATTATTCAAATCAGTATTTTGTTCCTTGGAGATCAGACAATACTTTTTCATCCAGATACAGTATGTGTAATGAATTTCCCTCAATTAAAAAATACTTATGCACAACCATAATTTTGGTGACCCCATAAACTCTGTGAAAGACATGTCAAAGTCCTTGAAATATTTCTCTTTCTTTTTCTTTCTAACAGTTGGCAGCCAGACCATTCTCATTTCATCAGCAATGCTACTACTGTTTTACAGAATAATCAGTGGGGCTTCCTTTATTGACTATCAAGAGTCTGTTAGCAGGGATCACTTGGAACTAATTGCAAGCTGGACAGAGATTTGGCAGCAGCAAGCAGGGCAGCAGCAGGCAGGGCAGTTGGGACTTACAGAAGGGGGTAGACTGATAAATGAGATCTGCCAAAGAAAGAACAGCTTATTAACAGAGATGTTATGATTATAGCTGTGGGACTCAAATGTTGGGAATAGCATGTCTAATAAGAACAAAATATAGAATTTACCATTTTCAAATGAGCTGGTAACAGACTACATTTTGCACTGACCACTATGATATAGAGAACACAAAGAAAAAGAAACCCCTAGGGAAATCATATATCATGTAAAAAATAAAAATCAGTCAGCATTTTTATCACTGATATTTTATTCTTTATCATTATATAATGTCGGATATGAAATAGAAGACAATTTATTTGGTTGGTCTAATTGTGGAGATGTAGATAAGACAGACAGATACAGAGAGAGATAGATTGATTTGTTAAAATATATGAAACAATTCTATTTTTTTCATTCTATTCTATTTCATTTCCTATAATTATAATTATGTATGTATATAGGGATGCTTCCTTTATTGCCTATTGCTTATAGAAAAAAGGCAATACCCTCAAATGCCCTCTAGAGGTTATAGCCTTTCTTTCAAATAAATACTTTCCTAGAATATATTGCAATCCATACTACAATGTTTTCTTTTGTTTATGCTTGTGCTGCCTTTTGTTGATAATAATTAATGATAATTTGTATCAATGTATATTGGCATATACTGTATTTATGATTGAAACTTTTCTCTCATTTGATAATGAGGTAAGACATGTTTATGCTGTAGTGCCAGTTTATCATAACAAAGACATAGACGTCCATGTGGACAAAGGATAATAAAGATAATAAGAGTTAATAAAGGATGCGACTCTAACTTATGCATACTTGCTTACTTTTTGTTTGATATGTGCTTTGTTGCATAGAGTAATATTTCACAGCAGAAATATAATGTGGCATATAATGTTGAGAATATCACAGTTTGTAAATAGGATAATGTCATGCTGACCCCTATATTACTGGGACATGTATGGGATGTATGACATCAAGAAGTTAGTAAGACCAATTTTTTTCAGCCCTAATCATTACTACAGTAATATATCAGAATTATTATTGTTAAAATGAAATAGAAATTGCCAATTGGAAAGTAAACAAATGAAATGGGAAATAATAATAGGACATAATTTAATAAATCCTTCTCCAGATAGCAATGGAGCGAATCATTGTAATTGTTCATTCACTGGCTAATAACACTAAAATGCAGGAACGTTCTTTTATAGTGAAAGGCAGGAACATCCATTTATTGTAAGATAAATGGGCAATATTTGCTTCTATGACAGCTAACGAATGGCAAGTTCTCCTGTTTTTTCTATTTTAATAAACTTTAAGTGTCTGGGGACTATAATTCAGCTAGTATAGAGTTAATTGCCTATCCTCCATTTCCCTTTGAATACCATTATTACAAATCTCTGGCTTCAGGAAAAATCTTTCTGAGCTTGCCAACATTAGCTATAACTGATGTGATAGTCTAGACCCGTGGTGGCGAACCTATGGCACACGTGCCACAGGTGGCACGCGGAGCCATAGCAGACGGCACGCGAGCATTGCCCACTAGCAAACCGGAAGTGCGGAAAAACGCACTTCCGGTTTGCCGGTGAGCTGTTTTTTTGCACTCCGGAGGGTTCAGGGAAGCTCCCTGAAGCTCCGGAATGCAAAAAACTAAAAAACGGACAAACCGGAAGTGCATAATATAGATTATTGCGTCGGCTATATAAAAAAACAGCCTGGATGGTCCCAGTGAGGGACTATATGTATATGTATATATGTATGTATGTATGTATGTATGTATGTATATATATATATATATATATATATATATATATATATATATATATATATATATATATATATATATATATATATATATATCTATCTATCTATCTATCTATCTATCTATCTATCTATCTATCTATCTATCTATCTATCTATCTATCTATCTATCTATCTATCTATCTATCTATCTATCTATCTATGTATATATATATATATATATATATATATATATATATATATATATATATATATATATATATATAAACTTTTCAAATATTATTTATCTGTCATTTTCAATAATGTGTGGATTACAAAATATATATCAAGATGGCAACATTAAGTTTAGCTACAGGAGGGAACTAAAAGAGAAGTTGACCTCCTAGAACAAAGGTAAAATTTCCTGACACTGTAGACATTTGACTACAGCTTGACTTCAGAGGATGTGGGTGCCAATCACTGGAGGTTTTTGAGAGGAGATTGGACAATCATTTATCCCTTCAGCACTGTTACTCCATTATTCTGGAAGACTAACATTTAAGAATAAAAGATTCACGTTATTTTTTTTTAACTTTTAAAATGTGGGAACTTTAAAAATAATGTTCTAGAATTTTTTAAAATTTTGAAAAAAATCTTTTTAATGAGAAGGAGTCCAGCTGAGAGGTGGCCAAGCTGAGAGGTAACCCAGTATTCCAACTGAGAGGCGGCCTGGTGGCCCATCTCAGAGAAGGCGAGATCGCCAAACTGAGAGATGGAATCAGCTCAGCGACCCAGCCTGATACCTGAATTGAGACAGTGTGGTGCAAACAGAGGCCACTGAGCAGCGGTGAAACAGAGCTAAGTGGCAGCAGACCAGCAGCTGTGAACAACACAGCAGACTTTGAGCAGCAGCAGTGCAGAACTAAGCAGCAGAGGAGCAAGTGCCAAGAGCAGTGACTAAGAGCAGCGCGGTGGACCAGCAGTGGCTGAGAGCAGAAAAACAAAACAGCTGAACAGCGGCAGACTCAGCAGCAGTTGAGAGCAGTGTGGCAGACCACCAGCAGCTGGGAGCAGTGCAACAGATCAGCTTAGCAGAGCAGAGTGCCCACATCAGCCATATAATACCTGAAAATCCGGGCAGTGGCCAGGCACTTTTGACAGAATGAGTTTGAATGATAATTGCTAAATGCTGCCCAGTAAGTATAATAAAAAAATTAGTATCCCAAGAATTACCAGATAATTTAATTTTAAAAGTAAATGTCAAAAACACATGAATTTGGTTTCAAAATAAATGCAATGTTGTGAGGCATTTTCCAATTTGATTTTATTTAAATAAGATGCCATTTCTCCAGAACAGATTATGGTAATCTCCTGAAAAATGTCTTTAATTAAACTTTTGTGAATGATACCTGTTTTCCTCCAAAGTGAGGCTTGTATTTTAATCTGATCATCTCACTCTAATAGCTGAACAAAAGAAAAAACAAACCAGCAAATATTGGTCATCTTCTTTCCAAAACCATAGCACCTTTGTTTTAGTCAGACTTCAATAAAAGCTATCTGCTTCTTTACCATGGCAGAAAGTCAAAGGCCAACATGAATTAGATAAAAAAGATATTGTGTTCCATATCCAAGGCCGCATGTTTCTTCCAAATGTCCCTGTTTATTGCAATGAGAATTATAAATGTTGTGAACATATTATTCTCTTTAACTATTTTTTTCTTTTATGACATAGATAGATGATATAAAATGAAGCTTTTATCAATAAAACGGGCACTCAGGCATAATACCAGATTGGTCTTTTGCTAACAAGCCTTTTTCAATTACCCAGTGCTCAATCTTTTACTATAGATATTCGGTATATAATTTCAACACAATATCAATCAGGCTAATCGGTCTATAATTGAATGGATCACTCCTGTCACTTTATTTGTAAATGATAGAAAGCTCCCAATCTATTGGAATCAGACAGGAATTATTTATCAAAGTAAATAAACTGTTTAAAAATGGGGGTGGTGGGTGTAATTGTAAAAATAAATATGTCAGCTGTTAAAAAGAATTATTTAAAAACTACCTTATGTCTATACTGAGAAACTTCAACTTGATTGAACAATTATTATATCACAAAAATAAGCAACAGTATTTATATATATAGGTAGTGTGTTTGAATATATTCTGACATGAGGAAAAATAAGTGTCTATGAAGAAATTAAGCTTGCCAGAATTTTTCACCCAACCACTCAGAATTATTAAACTGAAAAGACTTCAATCGTCTAATTCAAGGGTGTCAAACCCACGTCATCACGGTGGCATCATGTGACATATTGGGACACCCCCCCTTCACTAAACCAGGCATGGGTGTGGCCAGCGCATGACACATCTGGCCCATGGGCCGGGAGTTTGACAGCCCTGGTCTAATCAGCGCTATGTATTCTGAATGTCTGGATATCCTACCACAATTTTCTTGGATTTGTTTTTTTTTTACTCCATACAGGAATTCTGAGTTCTTGGTCTTGGTAAACAAATCTTACACCAAGTAGCACATATATGGAGAATTCAGAATGACATATAAGTTGCAATATTTGCTTTGAAAATTTAATTGAAAGAGGCTACATTAATTATAGTTTTCAGTGCCTGCTTTAATAACTTATCTTTTTAAAAGAAAGGAATAAGAATTCTGACAATTTTGTGAAGATTTAAAATTTAAATTTATAATTACCGTAGTAAAAGTGTAATTTAAAGTATAAATCTACAAAAAAAACCTACAATTACACATCTAGTGTTAAGAATGTTATATTTTCATATCAGTGGTGAAATCCAATTTTTTTTACTACCGGTTCTGTGGGCGTGGCTTGGTGGGCATGGTATGGCTTGGCGGACGTGGCAGGAGAAGGATACTGCAAAATCTCTATTCCCACCCCACTCCAAGGGAAGGATACTGCAAAATCCCCATTCCCTCCCCACTCCTGGGGGAAGGATATTACAAAATCTCCATTCCCACCCCACTCTGGGGTCAGCCAGTGGTGGTATTTGCCGGTTCTCCTAACTACTCAAAATTTCCGCAACCGATTCTCCAGAACCTGTCAGAACCTGCTGAACTTCACCTCTGTTTCATATACTGTAATTGTCAAAGCATTATCTTGCAGTCCTATTTCTTCTAGCTCTTTCCTTGTTCAAATTTTTCTGGTATTTGGCTGATAAACCTTCTTTCACATTAAATCAAAAACACAAACTGGCTCTTACTATGCTTTGATTGGATATTTTTCTCTCTTCTTGCAAACAGACTCATCTATTTCCTTCATTTGATTGAGATACTGAGTAGCAGCAGTAGCAGCAGTAGAATGAATACTACTACTTTCCATTGATTGAACGAACTAGAAATATGTTGCATCCAACATATGTTAGCTATTAGCCATTCCTTAAGTATGTTCAATAATTGTAAATTATTGTTGTCATAGTGATGCTACTTCAAACAGTATCATGGGTGGCATATTATTATTATCCTAGTGAGAATGAGAAAAATATTCCTAACTTGGATTTGAAACTGGGACTAACATCATTACCAGGTGGGATCAAATAGCTCATTTGAAGTACAGGTGGAAGCAATATTGTTAAAGGAGAGTAATGTTCTACCAATTTTGCTGATTATTACTGTTTGTAATTATCATCAAGGCAAGGCAAGCATTTGAATTGGAAAGTTTAAATTATGGAGCATCATATTGTGAAGCCCATTTTTAATAACAGACAAGTAGATAAATAAGGGATTCAGAATATCTGTGAGTGTTACTATATATTTCATCAAGCACTTTTTTCTGCTAGTTTAGAAACATCCTTGAAGCACTTAGAATGTGTACTTTAATTCTAATATTCTGATTACATGAATTTAAAGATGTGTGATTATTTGTAAGTTTATAGTTATACACTTCAGTTTATAACTTCTAAATTATGTGATAGTGGTAAAGAAGTAACAAATTGTTCTATACCAAACTATATTGAGCACTGTTGAATTCAATGCCCAGAATGCCATACTTCCACATTATAGTTATAATCCAATTATAATTGGTCAAAATTATTATACCTTTTATATTAGATATATTTTATATTATATGCAAACTGTATTAGTAATGGCTAGGAGCAGTCTCCCATGTTCATAGTGTCAGAGTGTCTAAATAGACTAAAATGGAATACCTTTGTTACAGTATGTGGAAGAACTGTACTATCATCTTCCAAATGATAGAACTTCTGGGTTGAAGAAAGAGGTCAACTGCAATAGATATTGATTAAAATATAATAGGAAAAGCAGCTTGTAGTGAACTTTCTGGTTTTCCTTCTGCTAATAAACAAAATGGTTGATAAATAGATAAAATTGTTGATAAAATAAAAATAAAGCTATACACAGAAATGATAGCTTTGGAAAATACTTTGGTACAATAGATAAAACTTGGAATGAAATGCAGTCTTATTTGGGAATGCATAAGATGTCATCTGGTTCATTTTGCATCCCTGTTTTCAGAACATCTGATGTTTCTATATTGGTAATAGTGGCCTCATTTTTAAGAACTGCCTGATGCGGCCTCAATTTCCTTAGAAGCTCTGGAGCAGCAAAGACTACAGGGAATAATCCTTAAAATAGTGAGAATAATATCTAAGTTTCAGGTCAGGTGGATCAGGAAAGAGTTGTGATATATAATAAGTTGTATAAATTGGAATTCTTTTCAGATGAGTGTTAAAATTTTAATGGGGTTGATATAATATCACCTAGAAATTGCTTCTTGGGTATGAAATTTGAAAATATACAAAATAGTATAGCACAATTGTAGATGGGTGTTCCATCCCACATATGAAGACAAACAAATATTATGTACTGATACAAAGCATTAAACTTTGATGCAAACAGATCTAGAGTGAATGGAGGACATATGAATTAAGATATATTATCTAATAATGAATTCTAAAGTCAGAAAGAATTAGAATAAACTTAGTAAAAAAAAGATTCAAATTTCAGGAGGTCCACTATCCTTTCATTGTCATCACTGAAATTTAAAACCTCCAATTTCAGGTCTATAATAATTGGACAATCCTTCTAAAGAGATTTTGTTTTGGATAAAACATATAGCCCTCTGTTAGGACTCTCCTCCAGATTTGGATTAAATCCTTAAAGTAGATCAGGAAAATTTGGAACATACTGCCATTTTTCTGAGTTGCTGTTATCAATCAAAACTTTCTGTAAATCTTCAATTTGGATATGTGGCTCTTGAATTGTGACACACTGCAAATGATTATACCTGAGAAGCAGGGGAGGGTTCCAGTTACCTTTGCTACCGGTGCGCATCGCGACATTTCGCGCACGTCCCATTGAGCGATTTTACTTCCGCACATGCTCAGAAGAACATTTCAGGCCGAAACACAGCTGAGGAGGTTCTCAGCTGTGCTTCAGATGAAGAAATAAGGGTCGGTATTAACCCGAGGGTGGACGGGAGGGCTTTCTTCCAAAGCAGAGGACAAGGAGAAGCCATCCAAACCCGAAAAAATCACCGAAAATTCTGATAAAAATTACGTCACCAGTGGGCCGCTACTGGTGCACGGAACTGGTCTGCACCGGTAGGAACCCACCCCTGCTGAGAAGCCATACCAAAATGGAGTGTGTGTGGTGTTTAGTACTTGTATAAAATGCCATTGTGAGAACATAGAGAAAAAGGAAAATGATTTCAATGATCAACATATACACCTGCCCTCAAATCAGGATTATCTTAGCTTTACTTAGTTCACTAGCTTGACAGTATTTTCAGTACTGCTGATTGCTGATAGTTTCCAAGTGCTGCTATTCGTTGCTCTTGATGATCTACAATAATTCAAATATGTCAAGGAGATATATAAGAAACCCAATATCAGGAAAACATACTCACAACGGGGAGAATAAACTGATCTTTAGGAAGGGAAGTTGCATAATTTAAGTGATATCTCTCTGGAGAAAATACCTACAACATTTACAGAGGATTACAGAGGAACATAAACAGATTAGGAATGGAATATAACAATAAGGGAAGGTTATAAAGATATAAAAAAGATTAAACCAAGAAAGGATACTAAAGCAGATGGTTTAGCAGGTTCTTATTATAAATATTTTGAGGATGAACTCTTATGACCTTTACAAAATACAAAAGGTTCTCTCTTACAGGAAGGAAGCATGCCAGAAGGTTGGAAAGAGGTAACAATAATACTTTAAGAAGGAAAATAATTGACTTTTATAAGGAAGGCTGATTTCATTATTGAATAATGACTATAAGTTGCTTACAATAATTCTAGCTGATAAATTGAAAATAATTTTGCACAAATCTATTCATGGACATCAATGTGGATTTTTACCTAAAAGATAGTTAAAGGACAATCTTAGAAACATGTTGGATATTTTACAATATTTTGGAGCAACATAATGAAAAACATGCATCATTTATTTTCTTCTGTAGAAAAGGACTTTTGAAAATTTATATAAAAGTTTTAAATAAATAAGTATAATTTTAATCTAAGAATGTACGTATATACATTGCTGTTTTTAGTGATGTTTTCATTATTGATTGGGAGCTGTCCAGACTTGGATGTAGGGTGGCTATATAAATGTTTTAACTAAATAAGTGAATTTGAATTGGGCTTTCTTGTTCAAAGTTTTGGAAATAAATTTATAAAATATGTAAATATGACTGAAAGACAAGAAGGACAAGTATAAAAAGTGGAAAGAGGGGCAAATAACTAAGGCAGAATATCAGCAAATAGCCCGAGCCTGTAAAGATGAAGTGAGGAAAGCTAAGGCTCACAATGAACAAAGGCTTGTGACAAAAGTAAAAAAATAACACAAAAAAGCTTCTTCCAACATGTTAAAAACAAGAAAAAGTCAAGGAAATAATTGGTCCATTGCAGGGAGAAAGTGGCAAGAAGGTGACAAGCAACAGGGAGAAAGCAGAACTACTTAACTCATTTTTTGCATCTGTCTTTACACAAAAGGAAAAAACAGTCCAACCTATCAAAAACAGCACCACAAAAAACAGATTAGGAACATAAGTTAAAATAGGTAAGAAAATGGTAAGTGAACACCTGTCTACCCTAGATGAGTTCGGATTGGATGAATTACACCCCAAGGTTTTGAAGGAACTGGCAGACAAGATCTCAAAACCACTGAACTATATCTTTCAAAGATCTCGGAGCACCGGGGAACTGCTAGAAAAGAGCTGATGTAGTTCCCATCTTCAAAAAAAGGAAAAAAAATAGATCCAGGAAACTACAGATTATCAGCCTGACCTCAATACCAGGGAAGATTCTGGAAAAGATAATCAAGCAATGAATCAACGAACACCTAGAAGCAAACAAAATAATAACCACAAGCCAACATGGGTTTGTCAAAAACAAATTATGCCAGACAAATCTTATTGAATTCTTTGACAAAGTTAGTGGACCAGAGGAATATTGTTGATATAATTTACTTAGACTTCAGTAATTTGATAAAGTAAACCATAACCTACTACTAGATAAAGTAGAAAAATGTGGATTAGACAGCATCACCACCAGATGGATTCAAAACTGGCTGACCAACCACACTCAACATGTAGTCCTCAATGGAACTGCATCAACATGGAGGGATGTATGCAGTGGAGTATCCCAAGGCTATGTTTTAGGCCCATTACTCTTCAACATCTTCATCAATGACTTAAACATGGAGATAGATGGGAAACTCATCCAATTTGCAGATGACACCAAGCTGGCAGGAATAGCGAACACTCCAGAAGATAGGCTTAAGATACAGACTTGACAGACTTGAACATTGGGTGCTATCTAACAAAATGAAATTCAATGGTGAAAAAAGTAAGGTTCTACATTTAGGTAAGAAAAACAAAATGCACAGGTACAGTATATGTGGTTACTACTCAATAGTAGTAACTGTGAGAGGAATCATGGAGTCCTAGTGACGATGTGTCAGCAATGTGCAGCAGCTGCCAAAAAAGCCAACACAGTTCTAGGCTGCATAAGCAGAGGGATAGAATCAAGATCATGTGAAGTGTTAATACCACATTTTAATGTCTTGGTAAGGCCACACTTGGAATACAGCATTCAGTTTTGGTCACCATGATGTAAAAAAGATGTCGGGACTCTAGAAAGAGTGCAGATAAGAGCAACAAAGATGATTAGGGGACTAGAGGCTAAAACATATGAAGAACGGTTGCAGGAACTGGGTATGTCTAGTTTAATGAAAAGAAGGACTAGGGGAGACATGATAGCAGTGTTCCAATATCTCAAGAGTTGCCACAAAGAAGAAGGAGTCAAGCTATTCTCTAAAGCACTTGAAGGCAGAACAAGAAGCAATGGGTGGAAACTAATCAAGGAGAGAAGCAACCTATAACTAAGAAGAAATTTCCTGACAGCTAGAAGAATTACCGGTAATCAGTGGAACAGCTTGCCTCCAGAAGTTGTGAATGCTCTAACACTGAAAGTTTTTAAGAACAGATTGGACAATGATTTGTCTGAAATGGTATAGAGTTTCCTGCCTAAGCAGGGGGTTGGACTAGAAGACCTCCAAGGTTGAATGATCCAAGGACACAGGCATGGGAACTAAATGAAAACGCCTATCAAAGAGATGTCAAACTATTACCAAAACAACTAATTTGAACTTTATTGGACACTAGTAAGATGACCGGGGGGAGGGCTGAAAGAGGGGAATAGTAATGGCTTTACACAAGAATCCTCAGATCTGGCTTTGCCTACACTGTAACCACTTGGCTTTAGTAAAGTAACTTTCTCTGCAAATGGAGTCGAGGGTCTATCTTTCCTAACCACTCAATCTGGAACAGGCCTGTGTTAGATACCATTTATGCACATGATCTTTCCTAACTCTTTTTGTACATATTTTTTATGAGTGGGGAGAGGTTGGAAAAGTAGACAAATCTTTGCAAATTTATAAAAACATCAAGCTAATCAACTACTCAGAATTTATTTATGATTTCCTAAATATCTGTATGCATTTCATGGTTCAAAAATTGCCCAAATCTAGTTACATTACAAATATTAATTTCTAAGAGAAATTTATATTAGAAGGAAAAACTTATGACTTAAAGTTCATACTGAAAATATAAATGTCCAATTAAATAATTTATTATCCAGTTTATGGACTACCTTATACAAAAAAATTAATCAAAGCATGCTACATATAAACAAAGCAAATACATATAACAGCTTCATGAACTTCAAGTCCAATTTAATTATAATGGATGACTAAGTAATTTAATTAAGACCAATTTAAACATAAAGTTGTTTTTTTTAAAAAAAATCTCAATGTGGAAACAAACGTAAACAGATTTATGGATAACTTCATATGAATGGTTACATGGAGCATTAGGACACTGATTTGCATATTTTAATGGGAAAATAAAATTTTAAATGTTTTAGTCAAGAAACATATTAAATTATGTTAAGTCTGTGTTTGCCGTGGATATACTGATGGTGATTTCATGTGCACAGGGATTTGCATATACTTTTTAAGCGTTTTAAGAGATACTATCAGCATTTTATGCATTCCTATAAAATATTTTTATATTTAAGAAGAAATAAGTTCTTCATAATATAAAGAAAAAAATCATCTCATGCTCATAATTAATCAAAAATGGGGAGAAGCTCAACATGTACTTATATTAACAAGCTGTGTGTATGTGTGTATTGAACTCAATATAATGGAACAAACAGGTTAGTTAGTAAAGGCATTCCCAGTACATATCAGCATACTAATTATACATATTGCCCATGGCATAGGGCTCAGGGATTATCTCTCTTTGATGGTTTCTCCTCATCCCACCAGTTTGAGCAGAGTGGATTTCCTCCAAGTCCTAACAGTAAAAGAATATCACTCATTGGGCCTTAGCAAGTGTGCCTGTCTTGTTGAAATAGCTTTCCCCTTGAAATGCAGACAGCCATGATCCTTCCAGAAGGACATGAAGATCTGGTTATTCCTCAGGCACTGGCGCCAGTATCCCAGTGTGTGTGGGTATGTCTGATACACTGATGTCATAATGTCAATATATTTTGTTCTCTTATTAGTTTCCATACCTTTTGTATAGTTCAAAACAGTATGAGCATCCACTAATGAGTCTTCCAAAATTAAATTAATATATAACTGCTAGCAAAAACCACAACAATATTACATTTTGATTACATATTTTTGGCAATTATTTGAATCCTTCAGTTCCTTCTCAAAAGATGCCTGTGTGTCCAATATATACACAACAAATATACAATGTGAGTGTGTTTGTTTGTTTGTATGTGTGTATTTTAAAGGGGATTGAAAATACACACACACACAAACACACACACACACACACACGTACAGATAAATACACAAACATAGATATACAGTGATACCTCGGTTCACGAACGCTTCTGTTCACGAACAATTCGGTTTACGAACAGAAAAGTGCATAAAAATATGCTCCGGTTCATGAACTCCGCCTCGGTTCACCAACAGGAGCCGCGGCCATTTTAATACTATTTCCAGGCTGTCACATGGTCGTGACACATGGTCCCCCTTTTCCTGCACGGTCCTTTTGCTAAACCTCCCCCCCCTTCTGACATCTAAACCTACTGGCTCCGAATCCAAAGCGGGGCTGTTGCCTTCTTCTCCGCTCCGCTTCTTCATTTCTGGGCGCCCAGATCCAACCTCTGTTCCCATTTGCCAAGGCAAACAACCGCGGCAGCAGGAGTTCGGGCTGCCCCCCCTTGTCAGCCCGAAGGAAGGGAGGAGGAGGAGGGGGGCCTCGTCCTTCATCTCCTCCCCTCCCTTGCAACTTTTCAGGGTGGGTGGGGGGGAAGAGGAGAGGCTCTTGCCAGTCCGAGTGCCAAGGCACTGATTGCGGCGGTGCTGGGCGAGGGTGCGAGCTCTGCTGGTCTGAGGACTCTGATCTTCCTCCTCCTCCTCTCGCCGGGTCATCGCCAGCAGCAGCCAGCCGGCTGATCACGGCGGCTGGAAGAACCGGCGCCCTGCTTCCTGCCTTGGCTCTGGCGCGCACCTCGGCTTACCTTAGGGAAAGCGGGCGGCGGGTGGAAGGCAAAGCCAGGGCAGGCAATGCTGAGTCTGGCTTAGCCAGGCAGAGACGCGGGGCTCTGTGCCTTGGTCCTCCCCTGCATCATCCCACAGAGAGGCCGGATCCCCAAGATCCCAGCCAAGTGGCAGAAGGCAGATCCAAACGGGCGGGCGCAGGCTGGCGGGTGAGCGAGGGAGGTGGCGCCCGCCCGTTCGGATCTGCCTTCTGCCTCTGCCTCTGCCTCCCTCGCTCATCCGCTAGCCTGCACCCGCCCGTTGGGATCTGCCTTCTGCCTCTGCCTGCCTCGCTCATCCACCAGCCTGCGCCCGCCCGTTTGGATTTGCCTTCTGCCGCCACCTCCCTCGCTCACAGGGCGCAGGCTGGCAGATGAGCGAGGGAGGCAGAGGCAGAAGGCAGATCCCAACGGGCGGGCGCAGGCTGGCAGATGAGCGAGGGAGGCAGAGGCAGATCCAAACGGGCGGGCGCAGGCTGGCGGATGAGCGAGGGAGGCGGCGGCAGAAGGCAGATCCAAACGATGGGGGGCAGGCTGGCAGGTGAGCGAGGGAGGCAGAGGCAGAAGGCAGATCTGAACCCCCAAAAAAGGTTAGCACGGATTAACCGGATTTACATTGAACCCTATGGGAAAATGTGCCTCGGTTCACGACCAATTCGGTTCGCGACCAGAGTCAGTTCACGAATTAAGTTCGTGAACCGAGGTACCACTGTATACTGTATATATAAAAGGAAAGAAGGCCACAAAATCCATAGAGGTTTCACTCACTCTCAGTTAAGGCCTGGGAGAAGAACCAGGACTTCAATCCCCTTTGAAATACTAAGAGGATGTGGGGTATTCAAATCTCAGGGAGAACTTCATTCTGAAAAGCAGGCACTGCTACACAGAAGGCATAGTTTTTGGGTCCTGATAGATGGTTTCATTTAATTGAAGAAATTCAAAGCATGCCAAACTTATAAAGTCAAATTTACTGGGCAGATACTATCAGAGAGATGCAGTCCTTCAAGCCAGACCTTATCCATATATCATAAGTGATCTGTTGTTTTTTTTATGGACATAGTTTTAAAATATTGGGAGATTGGAAAAAAACACAATCCAACTTATTGTCTCCAACTTCTTAGTGTATACCAATCTGTCACAGGAATGAAAGGTCTTTGTAAATAATTTGTAGCTCTACAGAACATTCAGTTTAACCTGGTACAAATGATATATATCCTAAGATTTCTTATGATAAAGACCTGCCCTGGAGGGCTGATAATCTATTAAAAACAAATATTTTATATCTTGGTAGCTGAACCAGTACAACAAAGAATCACGTTCTATATGTGCTTTGGAGATCTGTTTATTGATCTCGTTACTGAACAGTCATGTATATTATACAGTTACAATTCAAGTATCCTCTCTAAGAGCTGACCCAGGAAGTTAGAAAGAAAAAGGGTTCTGTTGTGTATGCTACTCTCACCTTGATTACAATAGATCCAAAATTTAATCTCGTTCCCTATTTGAATTAGTTGTCGTTGTCCTTCTGCTATTATGTAAAACAAAGGAATTCTGGCTATAAGCAAACACCATTATATTATTTAAAATTTCATTAAATTGTGGAAGAATTTGTCATTTAGACAATTATAATCAATGAGAAGTGACCCTTTTATTCTATGGAATTTTACGTTAGAAATTTTAATGCTTAGCTAGTTATTCCAGATTCAATCATATTGCCAGAAACCTCTCAAAGGCTTCTATTCATTCCAGGATCAAGCTTTGGAACTTTTTAAAACCACCTCTTGACTACAATTATTGCCCCTTTGATATTTTTATGTAGGCATGCTAAATGACTTGTAGTCCTTATTAAAAAAAATTGATTTACAGAGCTTCAGGAATATCGAAGATAGATGCACTCAAGTTCATTCCTTAATATCAGCATTTAACATTCAGTCTCTCTCTAGGGCTAAATCCATCATTCTGGATATAGGATTTTAACTTCCATTTGCTGCTTTGTGAATAGAGTTTAATACCCATTGCTGCTCTTAGGCAGTACATACCAGTGTGTACAATTTTTAACTGCACTGGGAGCTTGACTTCCCAATATGGTCATGAAATCTTCATTATGTGTTCAACTGCAGTTTCGGTGTTTTGGATATCTGTATAATATTTAGAGACCAAGAATACCATGTGTAATGTTTAGAGACCAGGAATACCATGTGGCACTGAGTTTGCAGCCAAGAGAGACATTTTGCTGGAATTTTGGGAAATCTTGACATAGATGTATCCTACATTACTCTTTCATGCTATCTTCTTACAGGTACTTGTCCTCCCTCCACATATGTCATTGTTTTTGTATTTCTTAGGGTTCTATAAGAGGGATTGGAGATGAGGGTAGTTAATGCAGTGTACTAGCCAAATTCAGTCTGAGATAAAAAGAATATGTCTACTCTACCTTTAGCACTTTATGTCTCAGGTATGATGTAAATATAATTTAATAGCATTTAGAAATATCTATAGGTTTATTTATTTATTTATTTATGAATTTTTTTTACCATTGATCTCATCTAAATGACTCTGGGCAGCTTACAAATAAGGTAATGAAATAATAGAAAAACATGACTACAAACCCAATTAAAAGTAAAATTAAAAACAATAATACAAGTTGCAAGTTAAAAGTAAAAATCAAAAAATCAAAGTTAAAAAACTCAATAAGCTAAAAGATTAGCAAGGCAGAAGAATGTCCTCAAGGAACTATATATGTTAGAGCAAATTATGTCTTACTAATATACCGTATTTTTCGGAGTATAAGACGCACCGAAGTATAAGACGCACCTTAGTTTTGGAGGAGGAAAACAAGGGAAAAAGGCCTCTGCCTCCAAGCAATTTGGCAAACAGCAAACAGCACAGATGATATACACTGTTTGCTGTGTATTTCTGTGCATGTGTGCCTGACCCATAGAAATAGCAAAGAATTGGAGAAATGTACATTATGCCAGAAAGTTTTCTTAAATGTAGTCACACTAACTCTTCCCAATTATTTAAATAGATCTACTCCAAGGTAGCTAAACTCTAATATAAACAGGACACTGTTACATTTCATACTATACTTGTACAGAGCTGTTAAAATTAATTAAAATTTCTGGAAGTATACATTATTCTCTATTATTTAAAAGAAGATACAATAGCATTGGGCCTCTTCAGAGCAAGCATCTATTTTAAAAAGCTTCTTTATTTTGTTAAGTTGTCTAGATTTACAGGGATCTCCAACCTTGGCAACTTTAAGACTTGTGGACTTCAACTCCCAGAATTCCACAGCCAGCAAAGCTAACAAAGCTGGCTGTTGAATTCTGGGAGCTGAAGTCCACAAGTCTTAAAGTTGCCAAGGTTGGAGACCCCTGGCTCTAGAACAATAATAAAGCAGTCTTTAAAAAATAAGTCTAATAATTTGAACATTCTACAGACATTTATAGTTATTCACTTACCCCTTTGCAGCCAGTTCAGCAAAAAATAAAAATCTGCAAGTCTCTCCCAGCTATTTGCCTCTTTGCAGTTAGTTTCACTTTCATTTTCCCATGTGGCAAACCTAATCAGCTGTACATCGGGAAACTGCTACTAACTTGCTTGGCTTTACAGGCTCTTCCCTCTTTCCTGCAAGCAGGTAAATTGCTGGAAGACAGAGGCCAAAGGGTGGGGGTGGCTGGGTGGCTGGGGCTGCATTCGGTGTATAAGACGCACCCAAGTTTTCACCCTCTTTTGGGGGGTAAAAGGGTGTGTCTTATACTCCGAAAAATACGGTATGTGTGGTTAGCACAAATTTTAGTTCAGTTCAGTGAACAGGACAGGAGAGAACAGAACAGAATAGAATACTTTATTTGACCAACTGTGATTAGGCACACGGAGAGAGATCCAAATGAGGTTCTTTTGCTCTGTGATCTTCATCAAATCCTCAGAATTGACTCAAAATTCTGTGACAAATACAGATTATCTTTGATACATCATACATTTCTCAACTCTGCTAGAGAGGAAAACTTGGTTGGCATATCCTTGATCCAGCATAAGGCCATACTGGATTACCCTGATTCGGTTCACTATCATCCCTCATATCTTTTCAATCAAAGTTATGCCAAATGTCTTCGCAGGCACACTTAATAAATTAATTTCCATACAGTTTTTGCATTTACTTACTAATTTTCTCTTTTTATAAAGAACAATAACTTCACATTCCAAAATCCAAGTGAAGATATAGAATTCACACATACACGCACAACAAATCATATACATATTTAAACATTTCTCCAGTTATAGCATCTATGTATGCAATCTGACCATTGTTCAACATTCACAGGATTTATGATTTTCTTTTATCATTATTTTTTCTTAAAACATGAGTATGGTAGCTTTTTCAGTTTCACAATTTATCTTATCACTATATTTTCCATGGAATTTTCTAGGTATCCTTCTCATTTTAATATAATCATTTATATTCTTAATTGATTATATGATGATTATGTCAATGATTCCCATTTATTCTTATTTAGCCTTTTTCATTACTTTCAAAGCTATTTTTAATCTCCATCAAAATTACTTTACATCTTCTCTTTAATATTCACTCGCTGTTTTTGCAGCTTTTTAAATATACACACTTTCTTCAAATTTATTTCTTGTACCTAATACCACCCCAAATCTATCCTTTATGCTTCCTATGTAAGTAAACAACATATAGTAAAATTAAATATTGCTTTCCCCTCCTCCCACTATCTTTAGGCCTTTACAAAACATCAGTCTAGAATTCTCTTCAATTTTTATGCCACTTCTTGCCTCTTGCCTCCCTCCCCCCTTCCTTTTTCTAGTGATTACCTATGTTGAAGGAATAATTTAAAGGACCAATGTTTTGGATAAAGTAGTATGTTTATTTAACTTTCATCTGCAAGAAGTTCAATCTGTTGATGTTTCCATGAAAAAAAAATCATTCTGATTGGAAATGAGCATCAGTTATAAATCTTGCTAATATTCCTGAATGTTTGAATATAATAGATATGAAGTGAGTGCGTTCTGTCTTGGTGCTTCCTTTTTCAAAACAGAAGCACCATGATTCATTTTATATAGTTGGGAAATGGCTTCCTAAACTTCCAGACTCATTTTGATCAGCTGAGATAATACTTCAAGAATATTTTATTACAAAGAAGTCAGGGTCAGTTTATGATTATGCTTTTGTGAAGTGCTTTGTCTGAAGCTTCATGAAGCTGAAATGAGGCTACAGAACAAAACAGAACAGAACAGAATAGAATTCTTTATTGGTCAAGTGTGATTGGACAAACAAGGAATTTGTCTTTGGTGTATATGCTCTCAGTGTACAGAGTTCTGCATGTCCTACTGAATGTATTTGTACAGTGTATATTTCTTTAAAAATGTATGATGGTGTATGTGTGTGTGTGGGAATTTTGTGTCACTTTTCCTTGAATATTTTATTGATTTCAAGTGTTATTTGTAGCTCAGTGAAGAAAATGGATTGCCTATATTGTAATAATTTTAATCATGGATTGCCTATCTTTTAATCATTTTAATCAATCCAAATATGGATTGCCTGTCTTAATCACGCACATGGAAAAGGCATTTGAAATAATTCTTAAAAGTTAATTGCATGTTTATATACTAGCCAACTATAGATCTCTTGAAAGAGTTTCCCTACTTATTTGATTCCTTTCTGAAGCCTTTAATAAACTATTGGGATCAGCAAGCCCTGAACATATATTTTATTGATTCATAATGCACACACACTCTTCTTAACTCTCCTGTGCTTAGTTTACAGATACAGGTATCCATGTTAATCCTGCAGTTTTGAGTGTGGAAATCTTGGAAAGAACTGGAAAATATTTCCCTGCAGTCAAGATAAGAATTATTCCATTAATTCAATCTGGTGTATAGTGAATCAAAAGTAAAACCCACAAGTATTTATTGGATTTATCTAAAGTATGAACTCTAAAACAGTGGGAAACATTTTCAAGCCTAAGATTAACATCAATATTTTTCTAATAATTTTATTGTAATTAGTAAATGCTAGTTATTCTTTGCCTTCATAACCCAACTAATAGTTTGGTAAGTGCTGCCAAGATCACTTCGGTCAAATGAGAATAAATATAAATATACATGTCTGCACCAGGAGAACGAGATTCGCTCTACTAGTCTGAACAGCTATGAAAGCCTACATAGAAACTTACTACCACAAGAACTACATAAGACATGAGCCAAGAGTCAGGCCTTCTCAATACTAGCTGCCTTGCTCTGGAACACACTCCCTACAAAATTATATGATCCTGACTCACCAAGCATTTCAAAAAGCTATTGCCTTTGATTTGGAATGAGTTTTGGAGGTTTTTATTAACCAACTGCACTATTTTTTTAAAAAATCATTTGTTTGTTAGTTAGTTAGTTTGTTTCTTTATTCTGATTGGCTGTCCAATTCTACTGTACTCTGGGCAGTGCCCAAAATGATTGAAAAAGACATTAAGAACAACTAAATATATTAAATCAACAGGCAATCTGAACTAAGATGCTCTAACAAAATCACCAAAATAATGTAGGGGACATTAAATAAATAACAAACATCAACCCCAGGCCTGGAACTAAAGCCAGTTTTCAGTACCCAAGGAGAAAGCATGCTCTCCTGATCTCTTGGGGGGTGCTGTTCCTGAGAGTTGAGACTGCAACAGAGAAGGCATTATTACCTTCTGCTGAGCTTTTCCAGAGTAGTATGAAAAATGTTCTATACTTATGTTTTATATGTATTGGGCATTCTTATTTTGTGAGTGATCGAGTGTCCTGTGATCCTGGCAGAATAGGCTGATTAAATAATACTAAATATTGCTTTTGGTATATTGCTATTTTGATGTTATGCTGTAGGTTAACATTGCTTTGAGTTGGTATTCAACTGGATAAGTCTTGTTGAGCTAAGGTTCAACCTTGTCTTTTTAGGAATGGCTTGATCTTGTGTTTCAGATCCCTATCGTGAAACTGCCATTTCTGTGGGGAGAGGGGCCTGGATCATTTATTCACTTATTACCCTCTTCCTGTTTTCTACATATCCTGTAATCCCTTAGTTTATAACTCTAGTTCTGACACCTATCTGCCCTGTGTTTTGATTTACCTTTGGGGAATGTGTAAGCGGGGAGGGCCATCTGTTTGGTCTCAGTTCTGAAGAAGGGATAAGGGAACAGTCCCTTATCTCCTTTCCAGGATGACTGTCTTCACAACATATTCACACCTGTGGATTGGCTCATTCAACATCGGACTGAGGGGAGGGGTTTCTAACTCCTTTATCCTAACAGAATTGCCTAAGGGGACCTTAGAGCCTGCTTTGCTTTTGTCTTGCAATCACTTCCTTTCAATAAAAGGTTCCTTTTGAAATGCTGCTGTCTCAAGAGTCCATACTTTCTTGATTGGGGAGTAGAGACAGGATCTTACACTGTGACTCCTAGGAAATTGGACTGGATTGTTATGACTGTTAATCCAGTTTCCTATTTGTTCAGTCCATGTTCCTCTTTGATTGGGTATGGCTTCTTAGGACGAAATTAGTGTTTGAATCAAAGCAATAGTAAGTTTATTGCGAGGGTGGATAAGCCTGCATTGAAATATTGGATCCCATAATTCTGAAAAGAAATTGCCCAGACTTCAGCCTTTGTGGATGGTTCATAATCTATTTTTAAGTACCTTACTCAGCACATAATCAGAGTAGCAGGGAAGATGTTCAAACTACAGCTCCAGAGAGTCACAGGAAATGAATTATCTGGACATGTTCAATCAAGTTTCAGGTCAAAGTATAATATAGTGCAGCATTGCTTGCACTTTTTAATGACATCTGTGGGAGTCTAGATAGAGGTTGGAGTGATCCTGTTCATTTTCTTGATTTCTCAATGGCTTTCAATACTTGTATCATGGTATATATTTTATCTCAGTCACATCCATAAGAAGCTTTGCAACATGAACTTCCAGTTAACAACTGCTAGTTATTATTTATGAAGCTCTTTGTTATAAATTCTGTTTTATTATACAGAAATGGTAGCAGATAATTGTTATATAGGCATACAGATTGGTAGCAGTAGATGGTTATATAGCCATACAGATCAAATAAAGTGTACAGTGCACAGTCACCATGGGCATTGCTGCTTAAGGGTTTCAACTGTCATAGGGAACTCTCCTCAGAACATAAGGCAATCATATTTTATAACCATAGATGCAAACTAAACACTGCCATCTACTGGCTGAATAATTCTGTGCTTGTTGCAATACAAAATATTTTCTAACATGTATTCCAGGACTCTTCATGACAGAGTATTTCTTTCTTTTGAAATCTGACAGAGCAGGTGTGCTTTGGGTCCTCTCTATTAAGTAATGTCACCTGATGGGAGTTAGGAAGTACACTTCCTTTTGTGGCATCTTCCATTTGGTTACATCATCCATCCTGAAGATTCAGAGGTCTCTGACTTAATAAAGCCTCATTAGTGTCACCCCAAAGCTTTGGATAGTTTAATACTGTGTCCATCTGACATGCATTGTTCTCCTTGACTAAGTTATATAGTTTTCCCTGTCATGTTTAGATCCATTCTTCTATTTATTCCCTTCATTTTTGGACAGAATATTTTAGATTCTTTAGCATAAAGAATCTGTTGCCCTCTGGCAGAATTTACAGAACAATTACAACTCGGACCACACACTTTCTGAACAGTTTTTATCCCAGAGCTATAATTGCACTTAATAATGAATTAAAGGATCACCATCAGTGAGCTGTTGGATAGTATTACTTGGTCTGTTGTATGGATGTTTGAATGGTTTAGGGTGGGGAATTCGTGGTGAGTGGGGTGTGTTTTTAGGGATTGCTATGTGTGTTGGCACTCATCTTGAAGCGTTATGTGAATTTCGTTGTATGGGTGTACTGGGTATATACGTACAATGACAATAAATTATTATTATTATTATTATTATTATTATTATTATTATTATTATTATTATTATTATTATTATTATTATTATTATTATTATTATTATTATTATTATTATTATTATTATTATTATTATTATTATACAATTGTATCACAGTGGCCAGTTGTTTCACCAGATATGGCATTGATTACTAGTCGAGCCCCACCCAGGGGCCTAGGATGTCGTAATGTATTTTCGAAGTATATGTGCGGAACCGAGCAGTGCGGCTTTCTGCATTTGACTGATAGTGATTTGTCAATTTTGAGCTGTTTTAAATGTAATTCCAGTGCTTTTGGGATAGCACCCAGTGTTCCAATCACCACTGGAATTACCACTGCTGGTTTGTGCCATAATCGTTGAATTTTGATTTTTAAGTCCTGGTATTTTGCGATTTTTTCGTGTTCCTTTTTATCGACCTTGCTATCACCTGGTATTGCGATGTCAATGATAGTCACCTTGTTTTTCTCAACCAGCGTGATGTCTGGTGTATTATGCGCCAGTACCTTGTCTGTTTGTATACGAAAATCCCACAAGATCTTGACCATCTGATTTTCAGTGACTTTTTCAGGCTTGTGTTCCCACCAGTTTGTAGCAGTATGGATGTTATAATTTTTGCATAAATTCCAGTGGATCATTTGTGCAACAGAGTTGTGCCGTAATTTGTAATCAGTCTGCGCGATTTTCTTGCAGCAGCTGAGCACATGGGCTACAGTTTCATCAGCTCTCCATTCTTGATTTTATCATATTTTTTCTGTATTCTTGTTTCATCTGTTGGACCTTCAGTAGTTTCTTGTTCTTTACTTCAATTAATAGATGTTCTTGACTTTCTTTTAAATAATCCGCCAGGGAATGCTTTTCTTCTTCAACTGTTTGCTTTACTTGTAGTAGTCCTCTGCCACCTGATTTTCTGCGCAGGTAAAGTCTATCAGTGTCACTACGTGGATGTAAACTGTAGTGCATTGTCATTAGTTTTCTGGTGTTTCGGTCCAAAATGTCCAAATCAGCTTGTGTCCAGTTAATTATACCAGCCGTGTATCTTATGACTGGTATTGCCCAGGTATTCATGGCCTTGATGGTGTTTCCACCATTTAATTTAGATTTCAAAATTTTCCTAACTCTGTTGGTGTACTCTCTTCTGATGATAGTTTTCACTTCTCCATGACTGATGTTATCCAACTGCAGAATGCCCAGATATTTATAGGCTTCATTTTGGTTGCATTTAATTAATTGGCCATTGTGCATTTCAATTCCGTCACATGTAGTGATTTTGCCCCTTTTCATAGATACAGTGACGCATTTTTCCATGCCAAACTGCATTGAGATATCTGTGCTGAATATTAGGACTGTGTTGGTCAGTTATTATTATTATTATTATTATTATTATTATTATTATTATTATTATTATTATTATTATTATTATTATTATTATTATTATTATTATTATTATTATTATTATTAAGCACTCAGAGACAATGTTGAGTTGGGCAGCTTTATAAATTGAATAGATAGATAGATAGATAGATAGATAGATAGATAGATAGATAGATAGATAGATAGATAGATAGATAGATAGAGAGAGAGAGAGAGAGAGAGAGAAAGAGAAAGAAAGAGAGAGAAAGAGAGAGAAAGAGAGAAGACAGACAGACAGACAGATAGATATACTATAAATACTATCCAGAATTTTAAATAATACAATGAGTTATAAATATAACTAACAGTTAATTATGCTCTGTAATCCCAAGTATATTTCTAACCTTTATATATTCAGTATAACTTTCAGTAAAGTATATACTGATGATGATTTTAAAAAACTATTAATTTTTGGTAGCTGAACAATATCTACATCCAATTAAACTATTTTTAAACTTAAAAATCATGGAGTAATAAGGATAACCAGAACTAAATGCCGGCATCAGTAAAGTTCAGATTTGTTTCCATGATAAATGAACAGATAAAAGAATGGTTGGTGTAAGCATAAAAAGCTTTGTAAAAGCTCCCCTGTCTAAATATCCAACAGTTGCTATTGAGGTTAATGGTCTCGATTTTGCTCTGAAGCTCTTGCTCATATATTTTTTTATGAACACAACTGCAAATGCAGTAAAAACAAAGTTCTCTAGAGGTTCCATTGGGAAGAGGCCACTTAATCTTTGTTCTTGGAAAATGAGGAGTGAATTAAATGCAGGGAATTGCTTAGGATAATAAATATTTATATTGAAATATGTCCATCCCATCAATACACAAATACTGAATATGTGCAGACAGAATTATGAATTTTCATAATTCAAAGAATTCAATACATGGTATTTCCTCCATATTTAAAATATCTTAAGACTATCACTGAATTTGCTACAGGAAGACCATTTAAAGCACAAAAGAGAAAGAAAGAGAGAAAACAAGAATATTTTTACATATATAGTAAGAAAGAATTACTTTTTGGCTCAGAATTATGTGAGCCATAGGAATAATTAATCACAATAAATCCTGCTATACTTTTCATCTTGGGCTAAATATAAGTTGCTGGACATATAGGAAATATTTATTTCATATACATGTAACCATATTCTACCTAGAACAAAAATGATCTTCCAAATTAAAGAGTGAAATAAAGTAATTTTATGGTGGTACACAAAACAGGGAAGAAATCTAGATTTTACAATTAGCAAAAGTCCTCTTTCTAGCTAATTGTAATAATAAAAAGGTAATAAAATTATTAAAATTGGAAATTAATACATCTATGAGATATAGACATAAGATATAAGTGCTACCAGAATTTCAAGCTGAATTCTAACTACAACAATATAGGGAAAGTTCAAGACCTCAGTTTCCCTTGAATTTTTCTTCTTTCCCTCTCTTTTCCTTTCATTAACATTTTGAGGGTACTTCAATTCCCATCAATCTGTAAAGTCACTGATATATTTTGATAGTTACACTGAACTTCCAGTGCTGTGTGGCAACAATTTACATTTTTCTTTATTTAATACATTTGTATTGCACCTTTTCTGGAGGAGCTTAAGACAATACTCATGAGGCTTCATCTCATGTTTTTTCATCACAGTGATCAACTTTGTGAGCGGCACTCAAAGGCATCCAATGAGTTAAATCAAAGATATTAATACAGTCAGAACTGATTTATATTTATATTTTAATAAGAAAAATATAAATATATAATATATTTATATTCTAAGAAGCAAAAATTCAGGTACATTGAACCAGTGATGGGATTCAGCTGGTTTATACCAGTTCAGCCGAACCAGTAGCTAAATTTTTGTGCAGTTTGGTGAACTGGTTGAATCGCCCCACCTGGCCCCACCTCACAGCTCGCCCCTCCCCTCCCAGCCACTCCTCAGCTCGCATGGCCTCTCCTGAGGCCATTTCAGCATCTCGGTGCTCCTCTAACCAGTCCCCCCTCTAAGCAAGTGACATCCATGCAGGAAAAACCCCAAGGCAACTCTAACATGCCCAAGGGACAGGCTGGAGCTACTAAACAGGCAGCCAAGCTAAGAGCCTGAGGGATTCACTGGGAGTCCATTCACCTCAGCTGGTGGCGAGCAAGGCCTCGGCTGGGTTCCTTGGCAGACAAGAGCTTCTAGCACCTGCCCTAAAGAGTCCTGGGGCATCATTGGGGCTCCTGTGAAGAGGAGCTGAGGCCCGGTCCCCAAACAGTGCCATGTTCCACAAGCTGTTACTGGCACTGCATGGCTACCCAGGTGACCTCTTCATGGGCAGCAACCTGCATGTGGATGTGGTGATGGGGCGAGGGGGGCAGCCCTCTGTCCTTGGGCCCGGCCCAGCACCCTTCCTCCTCCCCCCACACAGGTGTCCCCAGAGCCGCTGCCATTCCTGCACCCGAACGAGGCCACCCTCCAGTCCTGCGTCTGCTGCCTCGGTGCACTCTACATCCGCCTGCACAAGTTCATTGAGCAGTTTGCTGAGTATGCCCAGCCTCTGCTGCCCTCCGCCTTGCTGCAGGTGCATCCTTCTTGGAGAGGGGTGGCAGCCAGAGGTTGCCCTACAGGGACTCACTGCCTCGCCTTTGCTTCTTTGCAGGAGCTGCTGGCCTCTCCACTGGGGATCTACCTGCATGCCTTCTGCACCAGCTGGATGCTGTGCAGCTGCCATACTGGCAGGCACTGCTAGGCCTGGAATAGGAGTTGAGTGATGGTGGGGATGCATGGAGGAAGTTCGATGTTTAGGCATGGAAGAGGAATGGGGATGATTATCCTTTGGTGTGCAGATGTGTTCTTCACCTGGGCTTCCTTGAACCTGGCCAGGCCCCTAGCAACTTAAAGCACTGTGTTGCGGACTTCCGGTGGCGCCACAAGCTTCGCTGGACGCTCTTTATGGGCGCCCGATCCCAGGCTCCGTAAAAGCCGCCAGATAAGCCACATCAGCTGTCTGGCAGCTTGGAAACTCCCGTCCCGGGCAAAGAGAGGGGAGAAGAGAAGATGGGCCGAGGTAGAGACCCCCTAGCACCCCAGAAGAAGTTCTGGGGTGCAAAGGGTGTGGGCTCCCTAGAAGCCTGTCAACAGCTCCGGACCCGGAATGCCTCCGCTTATTTTTAGTGGAGCAAGAAGCCGCAACCATCTCTGCTTGCAACAAATGGATTTTAATATTTTAAACAATGTAGCAGATGGAACATACCAGGAGAATCTAACAGCAAGTATTTTAACTTAACTCCGGTGTTGTTTTTTGGATTTTCTGGAAGTAACAAAGTAGCTAAAGATGGCGCTTGGAATTTGAAAGGGCGTGGAGAAAGTGAAAGCTACTGAAAGCTAGTGAGAGTTCTGTTTCCTAACAGACGCTTGTAAGAAATCTCTCTTATTTCTTACTCTTTACCTTGATGAACTTTGTTTTTGGTTTTCTAATAAATATACAAGAATCAATATAAATTGAAGATGTCTTTAAAACTGGCAAAGACTGTTCCCTTTAAAGGAATAGAAAGAGTTGAAAATCTCTCCACTCATATTGTCAATCTGCAAGATTTTGCCCCCCCCAACACAGACTTTTACGTTTGAAAAGTGGCAGCAAGCCATGAAAGAAATGCAGAAGGAAATTGCTTCAGCAGTTAATAAAAAAATTAAAGAAATTAATGGAAAAATTACTGAAATTAATGGAAAAATACAAGCTGTCTCAGAGGAGTTTTCATCTCAGACTCAACAAACCAGAGATAATGTGGAATCTGCACTTAAAACTGTGGTATTTAACATGGAATTATTGGAACAAGATGTGGCTGAAATTAAACAGACTACGGTGACTTTGGGTGAAAAAGTAACTGAGATGCAGAAAAAAATTGAAGGAACTGAGGCAGAACTAACGATGGTTCAATATAAAGATATGGAATTTGCTTTACGCCTAAGGGAGGTAAAAGAAAACAGACAAGAGGATTTAAAGGATAAGATTGTGGACGCATTGGTGCAGATTTTGGGGGAAACAAAAGCGGAATTGGGAGGGCAGATTGAAAAAATATATCCAGTTAATTCTTGGTTTGCTAGACAAAATCATTTGCCAAGAGACATTGTAATATATTTTACTACAAAAACATTGCGAAATCGAATCTTACAGGCGACTTATAAAAATAAGTTGAAGGTGGAAGAACATGAGGTTTTGATATTTAAGGAAATTCCTCCAAAAATACTGAAAGCACGTAAAGATTATACCTTCCTGGTAGCAGAGTTGAAAAAGCAACAGATAAGATACACATGGGGTATCCCGGCTGGACTATCGGTTACTTACAGGGCAGAAAGAAATAGACTTAATACGATTTCTAAAGCAAAGGACTTTTTTGCCAACGTGTTAAAGGTGGGGAGACCAAAACCACCAGAAGATAAAGGAAATGAGGATGTTAAAAGAGAGGGAAAGGAAGATTTGTATATTCCACAACAGAAAGGAACTCTGAATAGACAAGAACAAACAAACGATTTAAGACAGATTAGAGAAGTATTTGTTGAAAGCGAAAGTGTTGAAAGTGAAGAAGAATCAAATTATTTACTTCAGTCCTCAACTCCTCGAAGTGAAGCAAGATTAAATCGACATATTTTCAGATATCAATTTAAAGAAATATTTAATTCCTCTCGCAGATTTGAAAGCGAGAGGAATTAAAAATTGGTGTTTTAGTGATAGTAGGATAAAGTAAAATAAATAAGAATAAAGTTTAAATGTATATATGAGGATGTATAAGATTAGAGGAATTAAATTACAAGATTATCTATGGGGTTTAACTATAGAAGGCAAAGTGATGTAATAGAGATTAAATTGGTTTTAAATAACAAGATTAAATCAATAATACAGTTTGGGGAATAAGTATAGAAGGTAATGTAACGTAATAGAGACTAAATTGGTAGAGAATAAGATTAAATTATATTATAGGGTGGAATAAGTATAGAATACAATCTAATGTAATTAAACGAATGTGAAGTTGCTAAGTATTTTTAGATATGGTTTAAGCTGCTTTTGAACTTAACAATTGCGGCTAGGTTGCTGATGGTACAAAATTGGAAGTGGAAATTTCAGAACATTTTAAAGGCTATTTAAATGATATATTTGATAATGGAGAAGATGGACGGATCATATTTGAATCAAGTATTAGATTAAGAAGATCAAAATAGATTGTGAAGGATATATTTCAATTCAATTTTTTGTTTAATTTACAGTATAAGGAGTTAAGATTTTATGATATTTGGAAGTTAATAATTTGTTAGTATATATTAGTTTTATATTTGTGTAAACTATATTATACCCTGTGTATGTTCTGGGAAGTCTAGGGAGGGGGAGTTGGGGGGGGGAGGGAGGGGGGGAGGGGGAGAAAATAATAAAAAATGTTTGTACTTAAAAAAAGCACTGTGTTGCAACTTAACACAAATGTGGTGATTATGTGGAGCAATAAATGCAGGTATTTATTGCTCCACATAATACAAGCATTCATTCGAACAGGATCAGGTTTCTGTTTCATCTATTAAAACATTCCAATTTAAAGTTATGGAAATGAAGGCATAACCCTGACATAACCCTGCAAGGATTGGAGGAGGAGACAAGCTGTTTCTGCCCTTGGATGTGCAGTGAGGAAGAGGAAGCTGGGGGGCAGCAAGTGGCTTTGGGAGGCAGCAAGTGGCTGAAATGGGTAGCTCAGGTGAACGAGCAAGGCAGCGCCAACCTACCTGCCCTTCTCCCAATGTGAGTGACGTTTATTTGGACATGCCCACCCAGTCACATAACTATCCAGCCGCACCTACCCAACTGATCATTAGGGCAGAGAACCTGTTGTTAAATTATTTGAATCCCACCACTGCATGATCCCACCACTCAATGACCTCTCATTTAGAGTTCTACTAAGAATCCCAAGCTGAAAAGGCTTATGTAATAATTACAAAGAAATAAACAAGATTTCTTATTACAAAGAAATAAACAATGTTTCAAAGACATACAAGTCTCTTTGAAGTTATGATATTTTATTTTAACAGAATATACTTAAATAAATTTGTTTGCCACTTCACATTTTACAGATCCAAAAGGCATAAAACTGAGGATAATCCTTAGCTTAGATAAATGCTGGTTAATTTGACAGAAATATTTTAAAGATCTCTGTTGAAATCAGTTGACTTGCAAGGATTTGATAAACATGAACAGTCACATAATTCACTATCTAGCAGATGTATAAAAGATATTCATAAAGAATGGGCCAAGCTGCAATAGAATGTTGTTTGGTGGATACTACACAAACATCAGAATTGCACCACTACAAAATTTGTCCAGAGTGAAAACTTTCTAATATTTTAAATATGTCATTTATACAGTTATTTTTGGGAGCAGGTTATAGTTGTAGTACATATGTTACAAGTCTGCTAAAAATAGAAACAGTAAAGTCTAAAGAAGCTACCTAGATGAAGAAAATTATCCATGGGAGAATGTTAACATTAAGTTTCATTTTTGTATCTTACATTTCTAGTCAAAGGAATCTCTGAACAGTGAAAAAAGTTTTCAAAATAACTATTGGTTATGCACTATTTTAACAAAATACTTCTCTGTTTATATGCTTAAGTCATAAATGTATGTATATCAGACAGATAAAAAGTTATTGTTAGCATGCAGCAATTTTAATGAACAAATTTTAATGCATGAATTAATATTTAATATTAATATTGCTCAAGAGGAAAGAACTCATTTTCATCAAGGGGCTCTATTTTTACAGTTAGATAAAAGTAATTAGTTCCAAGCAGCACTCTTAAAACTGCTAACAATATCAATGCTACCCTCTTCACAACCATAAATGATTCCTCATGATTGTAAAGAATGGCTTCATTTTGTTTCAATTTCTCAATTTAAGGAAAATGTGAAAAATGTGAGACTGAAATTTTTCAACTAATTATCTTTTTATCTTCAGTCAGTAAATTATACATTAGATGTATATATACAAACATCTGAAAACCTTTTGATTCAGACCCAAGTCACCTTCAGGTTTCAATGTTCCATAATGGATCAATGTACCGTACCTGCTATGTTACTTAGCTGAGAAATATTAGTTAACACGAAGGTGCCTTCTATGTAGCCTTAACAAAGTTGGACCTTTGATTCTATTTCATGATGACAACTCTGGAGGAAATTATAGGGATATGTACACTATTCAATTTCTACATGAACAAATGGAGTACTAAGGCCACCAAGATGGCTGCTGAAATGTAGGAATTCCCCCTCCCCCCGCCAATGATCTGCTGACTTTGTTGCCAGAGCTGGTTCTTTGGCAATCCTGCTCCCTGGATTTTAATGGGAACACTTAGGAAAGGCAGACCCCATCGTGAAGAGAAGTCTTGAATATTGCAGTTCCCTGTGGGAGCAGTTGGAAAGTCACCAGTCATGCATCTTTCCTCTCGACAGTTCATTTTCTTAAGCATGCCTGCACTTTGTCTTTAAAAGTTGCCTGGCTGGTGAATGCTGATCTATTTTTACCCCCTGTTGGATCTCATCTGTATTAGAGACAATAGAGTTAATAGTGTAGTAGAAGGGAATAATAGCGGTAAATTTATTTGGAAGACAATTTGGGTATGCAGATGGCGAAATTAGACTTAAAAAAGGAGGCAGCAAGGGTTAAATGATATATACCAAAGGCTAAGATATAACAGAATGGATGTATTTTTATTTCTTATTGAAGGTATATAAGTTGTTATATATGAATTTGTTTCTTTAAGATGGAGAAAGAAAATAAAAACTTTTTGCAAAAAGAAAGAAAGAGAGAATTATTATATAGAATATCCCTGGCTGAGAAATGGAGAAACCTGCTTTTAGGCAGGAAAAAGACTCACTCGTACCGTAGTAGCCCCCACCTTTGTCAATGTGCCATCAAGGAATGGCCCAGCTCACTCATCCCCCCCCTTTGTTAATAGCCTGGACCAGTCTATTCTACATAACAAAGATCTACCTCCTTCAGACAAAGCCATATTAGGAATTGCCCAAAACCCTTTCATTACACCACCACCCAGCAAGGCTCAGCTAAACTTGAACTAAAAAAAAAACAGCCTACAGAGTTCCCCTGCACAGCCCCATGGGAGTCTGACCACCAATCGGAGTGCATTTCTTATACAGGAACAGGAATCTCTTGGGCAGGGCCCAAGAGAGGGCATAAAACCAAAGGACTCAGCATCTTTTCCTCCCTTTTCTCTTCACCCAACATCTGGAATCATGTGATCCACCTTTTCTGTTCAGGAACTCATGCCATGTGCTCCTGTCCACCATTAAACCTTCTTTCCAAGCAACTTCCATGAATCCAGTGTCTTTTTCCCACTTGGAACTGAACCTAGAAGGATATTCCTTGCAACATTATATTTAACCAGAAAACAATTGATAAGTAACAAATGTGGATATCTGTTCCAGAAAAATCAGTATTAACTATTGGGACAATTTGGATAAATAAAAAGCCATGGTAAATTTTCTATGAGTTGATTACAATAGCAGTTGGTTAACAGAGGGTTTTGAAATTTTAATCTTGCTTTTTATTATTGTTTTATATGTTAACTATTTTTTCATTAACATAGTAGATAGATGACAATTCAATAATCTGCAAATAAAATTGGGCTTGTTTTGTAAGGGATGAGAAACTAATATTGTAATATATTTATCAGTAATATATTTATCAGCAGAGGGGATAATATGTGTATATGTATTAGTGGATTTTCTTTTGTTTCTGTTAAAGATTTTTGGAGTTTTGTATTTTAACTTTTTTAATAAAATAAAAATAGAAAAATAAATAAATGGAGTACTAAGTATTAGGACAGCAGCTGGTAAATGCATACTGTAAGTCTTCCATATAAAAGCTGAGCTTGTTTCTGTTCAGAGTCCAAGATAAGAATCTATTTCAAAGATGGATTCCTACCGGTTCTAACTGGTTCTTTAGAACCGTTAAGAACTCGGCAATGATGTCACGGAGCTGGTTCTGTTGGTGTCTCCGTGGGTGCCGCCATCTTGGATTTTGCTTCTATGTATGCGCAGAAGCTATTTTTAAATTGCTGCAGGCACGTGTGCGTGGTGCGACCCTGAGCAAACCAGCAGCAAAAGGATCCAGAACCCACCCCTGATCTATCTCACATATGGTATTAAAATATTTCTAATAAATCCAATAATTAGCAAGTTTAATACTTTCAATTGTTAACAACTTTAATTGCCATGTGACTAGGAGGCTGTTACACTATTAGAAGCCATCTAGCTCCTCCCTCATGTTACTGATATTATCTACAAATTGTTTTAAGATTTTCTTGCAATTTTAAAAATTCCTTTTTACAGTTATTGTATTGTATGTTAGTCTTTTTCTTGTCATTTCTCAGCATAAACATATGTTGATTGATTGCCATTCTTTTGCTGGCATCCACTCTGTATGCTTGTAGGTTTATGGCAGTCATGTTACTTGTGTCACAAACCTCATTTTACTTTGTAAATGGAGGTTAAGAGTGTGTGTGTGTGTGTGTGTGTGTGTGTGTGTGTGTGTGTGTGTAGTCAGTTTATTATATAGATTGCATTAAATGTTCAAACTGGTTGTCATTTTCTTCTAAACACTTCCTTCCTCATTTAATGCATTTAATGTACTTCTGAATATTCATAAGTACAGTAAGAATATTAATCAATATAATATATAGTTTGTGTGTGTGTATACACACACACAAATTTGTCTTTTCTTTTTCTCTCTTTTTCTCTGTGAAATGTGTATGTGCGTGTGTATCTGTGTAAAAATAAAATTAGCTTATTATTTAAATCACTACCAGATTGTATTTTGAAGGTAGATCTAGAATACTGGATTTCACGATATGAAAACTGGCACATAAAACTCATATTTTGCAATTGATCACTCTTAAGCTGGCAATATTTCAGTATGACAACCACTGGTCATGGAGGAGTGCTTTTCATTATCCTCCCTGCCACAAAAATACATGTTTCTCAGAAGAGTTTGCCATAACTGCTGAGGGAATTTGAATTTATCTTTAATGAAGTGCATATTACTTTTCTGTAAGACTATTTAAAAACTAATCCCCATATGTGTTTTTATTAGTTCTATGGATGAGAGATAATAAAATAAAAATGAACTAAATGCACTGGAATGAAAGTAACCTTGAAATCAGTTTAAAATGAAAAATTCTGATTCAGGCAGAGACATCTTTACTTTCTTGGCATTTTTTTCCCAGCCTGCTGGGTAGAAATTATATTTCTCCTGCTTATCTTTAAAATTGAAGTTAAACTGTGTAGGAAGCAAGCAAACAAAAAATAAAATAAAATAAAAGACTTTTTGAAAAGGCGGGGGGGGGACCCTTAAATCTATATTTAGTTGGTTAAAAATTACACCAAACTTACAAAAATAGAACATCTACAGAAATATCCTACTTTAATCCCTGTGTATATTTGCCTTAATCAGGATTCTAAACATAAATAAACTTTTACCCTTCATCAGAGGTAGGTTCCTCCTCGTTCGGACCGGTTCTATAGAACTGGTAGTAATTTGGTGGCCTGGGTCGCTGGAACTGGCAGAAACCCAGGCCTGCCACACCCCTGAACTGGTTCTTTCGGCGGTGCCATAGGTGCCACCATCTTGTTTTCAGCACTTGTTTTTTTTAAGCACTGTGCATGCACACACATGCGCGCGCCCCCGCAATGCGCCACTGAGCGAACTGGCAGCGAGAAAATCTACAACCCACCCCTGCCCTCCATCACTATCAGAAATGACTTCTATCTTCTTTTTCGAGGCATGTTGAGGTTGCAAATCCTCTCTCCTATGCATGGCTTCTACATTTAGATTAGGTTATAAGGGTACTACATTCAATAAAATAGTAAGTGTTCATTGGTGTCCACAAGAGGATAAAAGGAACACATTATAATGTTGATCATGATGTCTGAGCAGCTGGACACAATGGTTAAATATGGAAGATTTAACCAAGTCCTTATGATGAACACACTTCTATTTGTGGAACGTATGGTCTTATTTTTTTTCATTGTTTAAGGATTTATTCTAATTATATTTTAGTTTTAGTTCTGGATATACTTTTTTATTATATTAAAATTTTTTAAAATACTCATTTAAAGCCATAATTAATGCTTCAGTTGACTCATGAAAGCTATACCAAATTAGAAAACGTGATGCTTCAGTAAATCCCCATAAACAGTATTGATGATGGATTTGCTAATAGTTTACCTTCTGTGTATCTATCTCTTTGTTTGATCTTTCAGATCCAATAGCTGATGGGATGTATGGAGAACTAATACTCTTCTTACTGTCTTTTTAAACATCTAAATCTTGGTGGGTGTACTATTGTGTAAATTGAGATCACACATGGAAAACATTTATTCAACGCTGAGACTTTAATGAGACTCTTCTAGTCTAGGTCCAAGCCTGGGAAACTGTTTCCTCTGAAATAAAAATTAAAATAAGCAAGAAAATGGTAAGAGAACACCTGTCTGATCTTGATGAATATAAATAACTGAGACTTGCTGGATTACATCCCAGAGTTCTGAAAGAGTTGGCAGATGTTATCTCAGAACCATTGTATCATATCTTTAAAAAAAACAACTACCAGAGGATTGGAAAAGAGATGATGTGGTTCCCATCTTCAAAAAAGGAAAAATATAGATCCAGGAAACTATAGACCAATCATCCTAATATCAATACCTGGGAAGATATTGAGGAAAATAATAATAGTAATGATGATGATGATGATGATGATGATGATGATGATGATGATGATGAATGGATCAAAAATGCTTCATCATCCATAATAAAGTTTTCACAGATGTGGAAATGCAACATCTAGAAATATTGGCTAAAAAGAAAACAACAAGTAATGATGAACAAGCTGAAGAAACTGCTCTAACACATCAACAAACTGACCAGCCAGTGGAAGAAACCAATATACAGGATGAAGATCCTTCTGTGCAACAACTCGAAAATGTAGAGCTAAGAGATCTAGCAAAAATGCTGAAAGAAAAGATTGAAAACCACATCAAAGAAAACATAGAAAGAAAAAGACTACCTACCATTCGTGAAGTGCATAGCAAACGAGTGAAAGATCTGTTAACCGCCGTGAACAACATTTTAACTTCCATCCCATCCAGCACACTATATGAAGCCAACTAATTAATGTATAGCACAGCCGCCATTATAACTGCAGAACTGGGTTATAAAATGCCAAAAAAGAAACCCGCTGGAATACCAAAGTGGAAAATTCAACTTCAAAATAAAATTAAAAAACTACGAGATGATGTCAGCAATTTAAAGTACTTGAAAGAAGGAAAACTAAAGAATGAAAAACTGAAAAATAGTTTGCACAAAAAATACAACCTGGAGGAAAAAACAATAACAGAAATCATGGAAGAAATAAAACAACGTGTAATAGCAATAGCAAAGAAAATTGAAAGATACGAAGGATGAATAAAAAGATATCATGAAAATGTCCAGTTCAGAAGACACCAACACCTCTTCTACCAGTCACTTGTGAAAATCGAGTCCAAACTAATGTTCACCATTTAAAGAAAAAGCTTTGAAATTTTGGAAAGAACTGTGGGGAAACCCAGTGGAATACAACAAAACTACCTTCTGGATCAAAGATAGTCAACAACAAACAACACGAAACAAAATGGAAAATATTATAATAACAACTGACATGGTTGCAAAACAAGCAAAGAAGGTCAAGAACTGGAGCACACCTGGCTTGATGAATTGCATAGATACTGGCTAAAACACCTGCCCAGCCTCCATCATCGCATGGCCACTCAATTTGATAAAATGCTTCAAAATGCAACAAGCGAAGAATGGTTAACATCTGGCAGAACATACTTAATAATGAAAGATCCAGAAAAGGGCATAGAATCAAGCAACTATCACCCAATTACTTGTCTGCCAACAACATTCAAACTTTTTATAAGAATACTGGCAAATTCAGTATTCAATCATCTGATGGAAAACCGTTTGTATTAAGTAGAACAAAAAGGAAATTATAAAAAATCAAGAGAAACAAAAGACCAGCTGCTCATTGACAAAATGATACAAAAAAATGCAAAATGAAGAAAAATTAATTTAAATATGGCGTGGATTGATTACAAGAAGGCATTTGACTCTTTACCCCACAGCTGGATTAACACTTGTCTGGAAAACTTTGGAATCAGCAAAAATATCTGTACATTTTTGAAAGCAAATATGCAAAAATGGAAAACAGTTCTAACAGCAAATGGGGAGAACATTGGTGAAGTCAGCATCAGATGAGAAATCTTCCAGGGGGACTCACTTTCACCACTATTGTTCAACACCCCATTAATTCCACTGACAATAATCCTACCAAACACAAAACTGGGATACCAAATCTCAAGCCAACATGGCAAGTAGATAAACCATCTACTCTACATGGATGACTTAAAAATGTATGCAAAAAGCCCCACTGAACTTAAATCAATACTCAACACAGTTCAACTGTTCAGCAGTGACATCAAAATGAACTTTGGACTTGAAAAATGTGCTATATTATCCATGCAGCGAGGAAAAATGAAAAAAAAAACTAGAAGGAATAGAACTGGGAAACGGAAGCATAATGAAAGCATTAGCAAAGGATGATGGTTACAAATACCTAGGCATATTGAAAGCAGATAACATCTTGAATGGAAAATTCAAACACAAAAGGAACACACCAGGAGGGTCTGCAAAATATTAAAATCAAAGCTGAATGCTGGACGCATAATTAAAGCCATTAATACATGGGCAGTTCCAGTGATACACTACTCAGTTAGAATCATCAACTGGACTTTGGCTTGACTGGAAATCTTGGACTGGAAAACACGCAAACTTTTGAATATGTACCACCTTTACATCCACAAAGTGACATCGACAGGTTTTACCTGCCAAGAAAAATAGGAGGCAGAGGGCTATTGCAAATCCATCAAACTGTAGAAGAAGAAAAACGAAGTTTGAATGATTAGGTGAACCAAAGTACAGAAAAATTGCTGCAGGTTGTGAAAACGGAGAATATTATAAAAACAACAGAAACAAAGGCAGAATATAAGGAAAAACAGCTGGATGACAGATTAAATAGATGGAAAACCAAAGCCATTGAAGCAAAATGTGATAACAACCTTACATGGGCATGGCTTAAAATGGGAACCGTCAAGAAAGAAACAGAAGGTTTAATACTTGCTGCTCAAGAACAAGCACAACAAACTAATGCCATGAAAGCGAAGAGACAAAAATCCACTGAGAATCCAAACTGCCGACTTTGCAACCACAAAGTTGTAACTGTTTCACACTTCATATGTGAGTGCAGCAAAATTGTGCAAACTGATTACAAAGCTAATCATGATCGAATTGCTAAATTAGTCCACTGGTCATTATGTAAAAAATATGATATACCTGTATCCGAAAAGTCATGGAAGCACAAAGTGGAAAAAGTTACTGAAAATGAGATGGTGAAGATCTTGTGGGACTTTCGAATACAGACAGATCATCATTTGGAACACAACACGCCAGATATCACGGTTGTCAAGGGCTGAAGAGTACAGTTTATTGATATTGCTGTACCAGGAGATGCCAGAGTCGAAGAAAAAGAACTGGAAAAAATTACAAAATTACAAAATATCGCGACCTGGCCATTGAAACTACATGGCTATGGATGAAACATGTAACAGTGATACCCATTGTCATCGGGCACTTGGTACCATGTTCAAGAATTTCACAAAACACATCAAGAAATTGCAGCTTCCTGCAATAACATCAGTGGAACTGCAAAAAACTGCGCTACTCGGAACATCATATATTTTAAGAAGATACTTGGTTGATACCTAGGATGCTGGCAGCAACCCGTATCAACCATTAGCACCAGTCAGTGATATTTGTGACACTTTTTAAAATGTTCAGTTGACTGAGTTTCATGATTAATGAATAAACAAGATAATAATTACAGATCTGTGAACATCTAGAAACAAATAAAGTTATGACTAGTAGCCAGCATGGGTTTGTTAAAAACAGATCATGCCAAACCAAGCTTATTTCATTCAAAGGGATAAAATTAGTAGACCAGCGAAATGCTGTGGACATAGTTTATTTAGACTTCAGCAAGGCATTTGACAAAGTAGACACAACCTACTTCTTGGTAAACTAGAAAAATGATAGATGGCATCACCACCAGATGGATTTGTAATTGGCTGACAAACCTTACTCAATGAGTAGTCCTTAACATAACATAATAGATTAACAGAGTTATACCACATCTACATGGAGGGAAGTAAGCAGTGGGGTATCACAATTCTGTCTTAGACACAGAACTCTTCAATATCTTCATAAATGACTTAGATGAGGGAATAGAAGGGGAACTCATCAAATTTGCAGATGACACTCAGTTGGCAGGAATAGCCAACACCCTAAAGACAAACTCAGTATCCAAAAGGATCTTGACAGACTTGAACAATGGGGCCTATCCAACAACATGAAATTTAATGTGGGGTTATGCAAGGTTTTATACCTAGGCAGGAAAAACCAAAGGTACAAGTTCAGATTAGGCAAAACCTGGCTCAAAACCAATAACTGTGAGGGGGATCTTGGAGTCCAAGTGGACGATCACTTAAACATGAGCCAGCAGTATGCAGCAGCAGCCAAAAAAGCTAATATAATCCTTGCTTGTATAAACAGAGGCATAGAATCAAAATCACGTGAAATATTAGTACCAGGATTATCATTCTTTAGTAAGACCACACCTGGAACACTGAATCCAGTTTTGGTTACCACATTACAAAAAAGATGTTGAGACTTTGGAAAAAGTTCAAAGAAGAACAACTAAGATGATTAAGAGCCTAGAGACAAAAACATATGAAGAACGGTTGCAAGAATTGGGTATGGCCAGTCTAAAGAAAAGACATGATAGCAATATTCCAGTATTTGAGGAGATTCCACAAAGAAGAGGGGTCAAATTATTCTCCAAAGCACCAGAAGGCAAGAGAAGAAACAATGGGTAGAAACTAATCAAGGAGAGAAGCAACCTGGAATTAAGGAGCAATTTCCTAACAGTGAGGATAATTACCTAGTGGAACAGCTTGTCTTCAGAAGTTGTAGATGTTTCATCTCTGGAGGTTTTTAAGAAAAGATTAGATAGCCAAGAATCGTATAGAGTCTTCTGCTGGAGCAGGAGTTGGACTAGAATACCTCTAAGGTCCCTTACAGCTTTATTATGATTAATTGGTCTCAGAGAAATTGCATTGTCACAAAAACTGTTTTCAATTTCCCATATAAGCAGCAACCAAAGTGAAATTTAAACTAATTTATATTCAACTCGGTATATCATGAGAATACAGCTTAAAGCACATGCTTGTGTCTCCATATTGTGTCTCCATATTGTTTGAATTAGAAACTTTCTTAGTTTTTTGTTGTTGTTGGCCTGCAGATGTTTTATTACTCAAGTAGGTAGCATCATCCTTTGTGTATAATGTAATCTAAGCTCAGAGAGTACCAGGGACTTTATAGTTCAACCCTGAACTACAGCTATTTTTTTGTATTACAAATTAATCTCCGAAGCTGAACTGTATTTTGACAGGAAGTGGTAATATTACTTGCACTTTAACCAGAAAAATCTCCTCCAAGGCTACTAAAAATTGTTTAAAAAATGCTGTTCTCCAAGAAAATAACTTGAAAGGTATTTTACCTCCAAACAGATATTTTTCTCCTGTCAAAACTTTCAGAGGACTGTTACTCCGAACAGAAGAAGATTCATCACCATCAATGGTGAGAACTGCAAAATTTTCTTTGGCTAAGAATCGAACCTCATGCCATTGTCCATCACAGAGTCCTGCACCTAGAAACACAAAGGAGTGGGGGGAAGAGGAAAGAAAGTGATTTATTCAGTTTATTTTTGGGCTATAATGTATTATTTTTAATATATTAGATGATGTGATACAGGTTTTACAGCATATTCAGAAACTACTGAATCACATGTAATTATACACATAATGTATTTATTTATTATGGAAAATTAAATGTGTGCAATATATACAGTACTACTATAATAATTCAAAATTCATTTCTTTCTCTGAATCTCCAAATCTATGATCAACCTAAATCAGAGTGATCTCTCCTCTCTCCTTCCTCCTTTCCTCTCTTTCCCTCCCCTCTGTTTCCCTTTCCCTCCCCTCCCCTCCTCTAGGATTTTAAGACATTGCTGTTATGAAAATGTCAAATCTGCAAGTATTTCTCATTATTAATTGTAGTTACATGTAGACATAGACTTCTAATAAAATCGATGAAGCTAAGGAACATGTATCAGACATAATTTTACACTCAAAAGGCTTCCCATCCTATTTTCTTTTCTTTTATAATTGCATATTTCCTAGGTTTATTATTTGCATGCATTAGATTATAAAATTCTTAACTTGCTTATTTAAACCACAAGCAACCACAACCCTCTTGTGACTCATAAGAACTCTACTTTCATGTGCAAATTAGATATGCTAATGAAACATATTCTTGCTAGAATTTCTTTTAAATGACATTACTTTAAAATTTGGACTCTTGAGATTGTCACTTTGATTGAACAAGAAGAAACAGATGTTTCTCTTATAAGAAACATGGAGGAAAAATGGTTTAATGAAGGGGTTTTTTTTGGCAAGATCTTAGCGTCTAGTGAAAAATAGCAAAAGATGCCATTTGCAAATTATTTTTGAACAATATTCCAGCAACTAATTTTCATATGTTTCTATAGTTGATCTTGAGAGATCAATCAGAATGGAGCAATTTGTAGACTGCAATAAATGGATGTTGGCACTAAATGACTCTTGTTAATGCTTTTTAATGTCAATACACTTATTGACAGAATAGAGCAATAAAGGAATGTTTTCCTCCTTATTAATCTGCTGGTAAGTTAGGAAATCAGAAATGCATACAAGCAATCTGAATTCAATATATTCTTGAAGAACTTGTTGATAAATCTGAGGATAATTTTTATAGGGGATAGTGGCCCATGAGGTTTTGCCAAGTATCAGGCAATTGCTTCTTTTGGATCCGGAGACAATAAGAACACCAGTAAATAAAGGATTTCAAGCTTTATTATTAGCTCAAGCAAGCAGATTGAATAGCATAATATAAAAAGCATACATACTACATAAGATGACACCTAAACTCTTATAAGCTTCTAGGACCTCCTTAATAACATCAGCAGAAATATTCCATAGGTGGCCAGTTTCCACAACACCTAATGCTAGATTCTGTGTAGAACTCTCTCCTCCCAGGTTTTAATATTTTTATTAAAACCTGGCATCATGACTTCATGGCTCTGCAATGACCAGGAGACTGCAAGACCTGTCCTTCATCAGCCGGCACATTCCAGGATAGAAATTGAAACCCTGAGACTTTCACAGGTTTGAAGCTACCTGAACATTTTCCCCTCCCCAATTTTATTATTTATTTATTTATTTATTTATTTATTTATTTATTTATTTATTTATTTATTTATTTATTTATTTATTTATTTATTTATTTATTTATTTATTTATTTATTTATTTATTTATTTATTTATTTATAATTAAATTTATATACCGCCCTTCTCCAGGGGACTCAGGGCAGTGAACAGCCAAGTAAAAACACAATATAAACATTAAAATATATATACATTTAAAAGAAAATATTAGATGTGGCCATGATTTAAGACAATACAATTAAAATTTGGTAAAATCTTAAAAACCCCAAAAACTTTTTCACGCCAGCCCGGCTTGATAAAAATAGTACGTCTTGAGGGCACGGCGGAAGGTGGCCAGGTCATGAATGGTTCTTAAATCTGGAGGGAGCTGGTTACAGAGGGTGGGTGCTCCCACAGAGAAGGCCCACCCCCTGGGTGTCACCAGCCTACACTGCTTGGCTGATGGCACCCTGAGGAGGCCCTCTTTGTGGGAGCACACTGGTCGATGGGAGGCAGTTTGTGGCAGCAGACGGTCTTGGAGATACCTAGGTCCAATGCCATGGAGCGCTTTAAAGGTAGTAACAAGCACCTTGAAGCGTACCTGGTAGACCACCGGAAGCCAGTGTAGCTCGCGCAGGAGAGGTGTTATATGGGAGCACCAATTAGCCCCCGAAACCACCCGCGCAGCTGCATTCTGGACCAGCTGGAGCCTCCGGGTGCTCTTCATGGGGAGCCCCATGTAGAGAGCATTACAGTAGTCCAGACGCGACGTGACCAGGGCATGAGTGACTGTGCACAGGGAATCCCGATCCAGAAAGGGCCGCAACTGGCATATCAGGCGGACCTGATAAAAGGCCACCTTGGTCACAGCTGTCAGATAGTCCTCTAAGGACAGCTGTGGATCCAGGAGGACACCCACATTGCGAGCCCTTTTGGCGGGGGCTAGAGACTTGCCCCCGATAGTCAGAGATGGAATCATCTGACTATATCAAGATGCTGGGAACCACAGCCACTCCGTCTTGGAAGGGTTGAGCCTGAGTCGGTTTCTCCCCATCCAGATCCGCACAGCTTCCAAGCACTGGGACATCTCTTCAAGGGTATCATTGGGGTGGCCTGGGGTGGAAATGTACAGCTGTGTATCATCAGCGTACTGATGGTACTTCACCCCAAAGCCATGGATGATCTCACCCAGAGGCTTCACATAGATGTTGAACAGAAGGGGCGAGAGAATCAACCCCTGGGGCACTCCATATGTGAGAGGCCTCGAGGATGACCTCTGCCCCCCTGCCAATACAAACTGCGACCGGTTGGAGAGAAAGGAGGAGAACCAACAAAAAACGGTGCCCCCTATCCCTAACTCCTCCAGCCAGTGCAGCATGATACCATGGTCGATGGTATCAAAAGCCGCTGAGAGGTCTAATAGGACCAGGACAGGGGAACAACCCCTGTCCCGAGCCCTCCAGAGATCATCAACCAATGCGACCAATGCCGTTTCCGTGCTGTGCCCAGCCCTGAAACCCGACTGGAACGGATCTAGATATGATGATTCCTCCAAGTACTGGGGAAACTGTTGTGCAACCACACTCTCAACAATCTTCGCCACAAAGCGAAGGTTGGAGACGGGGCGATAGTTAGCTAAAATTGCTGGGTCCAGGGAGGGCTTCTTGAGGAGAGGCCTCACCACCGCTTCTTTCAAGGCCGTGGGGAAGTAACCCTCCCCCAAAGAAGCATTAATAATTCCCTGGAGCCAGCCTCGTGTAACCTCCCGGGAAGCCAGCACTAACCAGGAGGGACACAGGTCCAATAAACATGTGGCCACACTGAGCCTCCCCAGAATCTTGTCCACATCCTCAGGGTCACCAAACTCTTCCCAGATAACGTTCCCAAGACTATTCCCTGTCACCGCGTCCATATCCACCCAGTTGGAGTCCAGTTCCCCCTGAATCTGTGCGATTTTGTCATGCAGATATCGTCCAAAATCCTCAGCCCTGCCAACTCCAGTGAGTAACGAGATAAGAACTGAGTAATTGCCAACTTTGTTTTGGACATTTGAACTCTGCCTAAAAAACTCACGAAGATAATATTCACCCAGACTCTCATGCCATTTATTTCTGGACTTTGAAAAACCCTGACTCTTTACTAAGAATATTTATTAGTAAAACTCCATTATTTCTTTTGCAAACGGTTGTGTGCTAGTCCTTTCTAGGAGTTCCTGTGCTGGGACACAACAACAAGTGAGAGTGGACAGCATTTGTCCAGAATGACATAGAATCTCCTATTTGAGATGGGGGTTTGACTAGAAGACTTCCAAGGACTCTTCCAACTCTGTTATTCTGTATTCTGTAATTAGCAAAACATTTAATTACATATATGGACTTATTGTTGTATTGCTTTCTTTTTACCCCTGATAATGAATTGCTATATCAAACTATCTCTCTTTTCCTGCTGTAAAAGCTGGTCAAAGACTATTGCAAACATAAAAAATGTAAATATATTATTAATTAGCATCTATCAACACTGGGTACATTATGTAATAACAACATTCTCTCTAAACCAGGGAAGCATATATATGAGCCATGATTTTTTTTCCAGCCACATGGTCCAGACTACAGGAGGTGCTGAAGAAAAACTACGACCCTGCACTGTCCAAAATTGTAAGCCATTACCAGTTCTAGGAACGTTTGCAGCAGAAGCACGAAAGTATTAACAATTATATGACTGTCTTGAGGAAAATAGCAGTTCACTGCAAATTTCAGAACCTAGATGAGGTGTTGCTGGATCAGTTGGTCCGAGGAGTTCGAGACATAGCTCTACAGAAAAGATTCCTAGCAAAAGATGATGGCCTGACATTACAATCAGCTTTAAAAGATGCCACCACAGCTGAAACCTCTGACAAGGCTGCCGACGTACTGTGCAAAGGTAATTTCCAAGGCAAATGAGACCCATGTCCAGAGTCCCATGGAGACAATTGACGAGGGAGAAGAGGAAGTTTTCCGAATGGAACAAAGACCAGGTTGAAATTAACACCATGTCCCAGCTGCGGGGGACCCAATCTCCAAGCATCCTGCCAGTTTTGAGATGCAGTGTGCCACAAGTGTGGAAGATTTGGCCACATAACAAGAGTTTGCAAGGCGCAGCGTCCCCCCCAAGAGGACCGAGCTGAAATTTCCACCCAAACAATGCCAGAAGGGAAGACAGAGCGTCCTGTCTCTCTTTCTGTTGTCCGAGAGTGCACTCATGTCATTTGCTCCCAGGAAACAGCGGAATCTCTTTAAGTAATTTTCCCAAGTCACTTTTCCTTGGTTGAATGGTGTCGGCGGGTAGTAAGAATCAGTTCAGGATTCAAATTTTGGCACCTCATGGTTCGCTTCCTTCCGGCCGGGCTGGAATGTCTTTGTCTTCAGAATCCCACCTTCATCGCCAGATGTTAAGTCCCATAAAAGAGAGACAGGAGGTGAGGCTAGAGATTTCAGCTCTTTATTCGGTTACAGCAAGTAAACTTCAGTGAAGCTTAGATTGTGACAGGGGTTTAAATAGGGAGCCTGACTAGCAAGAGCCAATCAGGATCTACCTACTCAAGTTCCCTGTCGGACTGGAGTGAGAACTTCCCCAGTTCTCTGAGACATAACAGTCAAAGATATATTAAAAAGATTCTTTCAACATATAAATAACAAGAAAAAAAGC